>JADWPL010000001.1:626152-1072212 GCA_016109495.1 Phialophora tarda | reverse complement strand
CCCCCCCCCCCCCCCCCGGGGAAGCCTTGTCGTGGTCTGTGTGGTGTCCTTTTCGGAGCTGTGAGGCAATGCAGGGTCAGGGTCAGTATGTCTTCGTTGAACTTCGTCACTTTATCCAGGTAAGAAGCTGTGAGCGGATCGGTTCGTCTCGCCAGGCTTCGCACTGACCTTTGAGTCGGTTCCAGGCTAGCGTGCAAGCTGGGATTGATGCATGTGCTGTAGACCAAGTCAGGGACCATTTCTGGCAGCTTAGAATCGTTTGGGACCGGCATTCGCAGACAATCGCAAATAGCTTGGAAAACGCATCACGATGCTTCTCCCCTGTCTCCAACGACATTATGCTGATGATTAATATGAACTGACGAATCCAGAACAGATGTGAACGATGGGTCTGTATCATCTCCAAGAGGAGCCAGAATAGCTGGTCCAAAACCTGCCGGAGGCGAATCTCCAAGTCGGGGGGTATCGTGATGTATAAATACGGAAGGAACAAGATATGCTGTTCGACAACAACGTTGCCCTTGATGTATTGCTTGATGTCGTCCGAGGTCACCACTCAGACAGCGGATGAGAAAATTTGGGTCTTTTCCCCATGCTTGTCTTTCACGGGAGATTGAAGACATCCCGAAACAGCTGCAATTATTGGTAGTTCGTTCTCAACAGAAATCAAGCTCACAGCCGAGCGACGCTTTATACTCCAGGGTAACGCGGTGTAATCATTGAGTCTGAGAATGTTATGCATCTTCCTCCAGGTCGCAGGATCAGCACTTGTTTGCGTGACGCTGGAGATCGCACCATGAGAAGATCGGTTACGGCTCATTCAATGGCCAGTCGCAGGGCGAGAGTTCTTGCGCGAAGTATTGGAGGCTCACATTGAAGAAAGTATAGGTGAAGCTGTGATCAGTTCGGACAGGCCATCTGCTAGCAGACCCTGCATGAAGCGGTATTCAACTTACATTTATCTTGGTCGGGCATTGGTTATAGCCTGCTTGGGTTCAGCAACTCAACAGATGCCACGCGAAAACAAGAGCTGATGGTCACGAGTGCTGTGGCATCAAGTCTCTATACTTTGAGGGCAGTACTCCGTACACGGCAATTCATAGAGCGACTGCGGTTCGACGGAGTAAAGTTTTAGCGGGCTTGGCAACGTCATGCCTCTGGTGGAGCAGCGCAGCTGCAATGCACGCCGATGCTTGTCGGTGCCAGATAAACTACAAGCTGAGCTTCGTCGGCTTTATTGCGATCCTGTTTGAAGATATCCCATCCAGTCGGCGTAAGAACGCTCTCTACGCAACATGTCTTCAGGCGCAGGGGTGAGCATCTCCTGGAAAGCGAATCGTCGTACATTCTGACAGGGACAACAGCGAGAGGCCGTCTTTCCCACGCGGCAAGCGTTGGGTCAGATGAACAGCAAGTTGAAGGGCGCGCAGACCGGCCACAGCTTGCTCAAGCGAAAGAGTGAAGCTCTGACAAAGTGAGGTCGCGATGAGACCCGAGGCCACCAGCTACTGACCTTGACCTAGGCGATTTCGAGGTGTGCACGAACGTCATGCGAAACCATGGGCCACATGAAGCTGAACCTTTGCAGAGATCCTGAAGCGAATTGACGAAGCGAAGCGCAAAATGGGTCGAGTTATGCAGATTGCCGCCTTCTCCCTCGCCGAAGTATCGTACGCCGTCGGAGGAGACGTCGGATACCAGATCCAAGAGTCAGTAAAGACGGCGCGGTTCAGAATCAAGACCAAGCAAGAGAACGTATCTGGAGTCTTTCTGCCCCAGTTCGAAGGATACACCAAGGACGAGATCAATGATTTCGGCCTGACGGGCCTGGGTAAGGGAGGTCAACAGGTACAGAGATGTCGAGAGACGTACACACGGGCAGTCGAGACGTTGGTCGAGTTGGCCAGCTTACAGACGGCGTTCATGATCCTAGATGAGGTCATCAAAGTGGTGAACCGGAGAGGTACATCTTGTGATATCGAGGCTGGGAATGAAAGCTAACCGTGCCAGTCAATGCCATTGAGCACGTCATTATTCCGCGGACAGAGAACACCATCAAATGTGAGCTCAGCCCAGACGCTGTACGGTACCACAGACACTGACGCACACCCAGATATCAACTCGGAACTCGACGAGCTCGATCGTGAAGAGTTCTACAGACTCAAGAAAGTCTCGGGCAAAAAGCAGCGAGACCAAGCTGCTGCTGATGCAGAGATGAAGCGGAAGAGAGACGCAGAGAAAGGAAAGCCAGAGCAAGAGAATGGCGTTGAGGCGCAAGATGTCCTGGGTGAGCGCGAGGATGAAGACGTTATCTTCTGATTTCATTTCACGGCGAGGAGTTACTGCGGGTATGGTGTACACTGGGAAGCCCACTCAACGCCCACCTTCCGTTTCGCGAGCCATGTATGGGTATCGATAAATATAGCAGCCCTTTTGCTGCCCACATGAGGAGGCCATAACTTTTTGCACGTCCCTTTTGAAACAAATTCATTCATGCGCGCTGGTAGGTGACTCGAATGCCTTTCCCCTCGTCGCCCAGTTGCATGCCTGCCGTGGCTTCTTTGGCGCTGATCGCCCCGGCTTCGGCCTCGTACTCCACGAAAGCGATTCCCTTGCGCCCGGGCACCATTCTGACCTCCTTGAACCCTTCGAACCGGCTGAATATCCGGCTCAGACCATCCGCATCGTAGCTGTCTGGGAGATCCCGCAGGAACAGAATCTTGTTGGGCGGAAGGTATTCGTCCGGGATGATGGCCGCAGCATTCGCGCCCGACGGTTTCAAGCCCGCTCCCTTGGCCGCCTTGACCGGCCGTGCTGCCAGCCCTGCTCCCGCCGCAGCGTCAGCAGGTGCCGCCGCGGGTCTCTTCAGCATCTTCTGCTGCGTAGCCTCCAGCGCCTGTTTCCTCTCTTTCTCCGCCAGTCTCGCTCTCTTCCACTTTTCCAGCCCGGTCTCGCCATCCTCCTTCAGCACTGTCGCGTCCGACCTCGTGCGCGCAAAATCGAGCTGCATTGGTTTGTCGAATAACTCGAAGCCATTGATTTCTTCGATCGCTTTGGCGGCGGAGTCGGCGTTGTCGAAGACCACGAATGCCTGGCCTTTCGCTTTCAAGTTCGTCTTGGCCACCAGGTCGATTATGTTGCCGTACTCGGAGAAGATTTCGGAGAGGGCTGACTTCAGCTGGTCGACTTTTATCCGTTCTTCGAGGTTTTTGACATAGACTCTAGAGAACACTGTTAGTGAGCGACGGTCACGACCTCCAGATGGAAAATGCTGCAGAAACATACGTTGAGGACGGCGCATTCTGCATGGCGGTCGCCATGATGGCGGGGTTAGGCTGCTGAGTCCTGATACTCAATCTGCCAGTACGCTGGAAGGGAAGGGCAGGGCAGTGTCACCAGGTGTGGTCGCCGGTCGGAATGAACATGCGACGAGAGGCGGACCGGGATAGACCTTGACACGTGACCGCGGCTGCCCCCCGCCTCTTGTTTCGCAGGGGCGCCACTCGGGGCTCGTCTGGAAAAATACTCCCGTCTCCTTCTTTCTTCTTCCCAAGCGCTTCGTACTAATTCAACTCGGCTCCCAAATACAACAAGAGCTTTCTCAAGACGCGATCTTGTCAGGAGCTAGCCCATCACAACCTTCGCTGCTCCGGGCCACGTGAAAACATGCGACATGAGCAGCCCTGCAAGAGCAACACGGCCCAGAAAAGGCCGACTCGGTAGCAGAATCAAGAGCAATGGCGGCTGCCTGACGTGCAAGATTCGCAAGGTCAAGTGCGGCGAGGAGAAGCCAGCTTGCTTGCGGTGCTCGAGCACCGGACGGAAATGTGATGGCTACGGGAACGACATCAACTCATCAGAGTCTACATCGTCTACGCTGGCCCACGTCGGATGCATTTCAACCTATGCACACGCAAGTCGGCTCGAGGTGCAAGCCTTTGAATTCTTCATCAGCGACGTGCTGCCTGGCTTTTCACGAATGGTCGATCAACACTTTTGGCATCAGTTCATTCCGCAACTCAGCCAATCCGACAAGATCATCTGGGACGCCGTCAATGCCCTCTCGTGCCTCATTCGCCATCCTCAAATTTCGTGGCGCTTACTTGTACCTGGAATGAAGGCGTCTACCGTCGCCGACGACAATCACCGCTTGGCTGTGGAGTGGTATAACAACTCGCTGCGTGGCCTCCAGAAGCGGATGGCTCACGGCAGTATGTCGCTGGGCATGCTCATGGTAACCTGCCTACTGTACATCAGCATCGAGTGCCTTCAAGACAATCTCGATGGGGCAATTGTGCTTTATTATCGAGCCCTGGCTATGAATGACATGCTAGCGGCGAAGAGCGTCGACAGCCATTCAACTCCAGCGGCACGACATGGCAGATCATTCGAAGGCACGGTTCAATCTCTGCTACGGCACATGTCCATCTCCAGAGAATTTCCTGCTTCGCTGAGGAACATGAACGGTCGCGTCAACACGACCTTCAATTCTCTCTCAGAAATCAGAGAGGAGGGTTATGTGTTGCTTGACGAGGTGCACCAATTTCTCGAACACATCGACGGGATAAGGTTGAGGATGCCAAAATCCTGGCTTCCCGGACAGGACCTCATTGAGTGGTGGAAGACAGTGAGGACCAGAATTCTCTTGTTGGAAGCAGCTATGCAGGATTTGGTCAAAGATCGAAGAAAGCCTATCGCCGAATGTCCTGATGAAGACGAGATCTACTCCAGTCTGATGTTGTCCTTCAACCACTTCTTCACCTTGGTGTCCTCCTCCGTGAGTATGTATGAGACAGCCCTGGACGAATTCATGCCTCAGTTTCGAGCAGTAATCACATACGCTCGCCGCGTGGTCGCAATCCAACGAGCGAGATCTCGACGTCCAGTATTTGTCTTTGAAACGCGCATTCTCCCCGCTCTTTTTTACGTCGCAGTCAGATGCCGCCATCCGGTCATCCGTCGAGAAGCAGTTTACATGCTTGAGAACGAGGCGCCTCGCATGGAGTATGTCGCCAAAGCTGAAGGAATGGCTGCAGTGGCCAAGAGGGTAATCGGAATCGAAGAAGCCTGTGGCGACGAGCAGGGCGTGTTTCGCTGCGACTGTTCTCCTGACAGAGCTGATTTGCTACCGGCTGAAGATCACCGAATTTATCGACTGGAGCTGACTGAGCTAGTGGACCCAGCATTTGGGGAGCCGGTGCAGTTTCTGAGATATGGTATGTGGCGGCGAGAAGGCGATGGTGGTGCCTGGACTCCGACCGAACATGTCGTCAAAATGTGAAGCAAAATCCGTGGAACAGGTCTCCTTCGGAGAGATTGTCAGACTCTTCTCGACATTCCAGCTTCCACCATCAACCCCTGGACGTTTCTGTCCTTGACGCTTCGCATGTATGCCAGCTGCTCATCCGACATCTGGAATGGACGTCTAGTCGATTTGTGGAAGAACATCAGCCTATACATGGAAAATCCGAGCACCACCGACACAGCGGCGCTGACAATGATGATCAGGATCATCCCCCACTGGCTTATCGCCATGCTGGCTGATGATGAGCAATGACCGCGTCGTATAGTGAGAGTTGCTGTTTCTTTGTTTTCGAGGGCTTCTGGCCCGGCTTTCAGCACGGAGAAAGAGGAAGCAGGTCGTAGACGAGCGAGGGAAGAAGGTGGATGGTCGGGACCAAGACTAATAGCCCTCCAGACACAAGGCGACCTTTTTATATGAGCTCAAGAGCACGGGGCAGCCGAAACCTGGACTCTCGCCTTATCCACTATATCTGCATTACTACGGCATCAGCATCCTACGCAGCGGTGCACCACTACTGGAGTTCTTTGCCCCCCTTCGCTGGCGTACCATGCTTCGTGATGTACAACTTGACCAAGAATATCTCAAGGTACTGGTTGTCTCACACAAGAGGTCCTGCTCCACAAACCGAATGTGCCAGTCGCACGGCGCACCGTTGTTGATGCCAAGGGATGCAATAATACTGTCCGAAACCCAAGGCCCGCTAGCCTCGCAATTTCTTGCATGGCAGACGGCCCAGAGCCGCATTTCGAACAATGCTACTACTGGCGTTTGAGAGACCCGTCAGCCATCTGGAAACACAATGACCTCCCTGGGCCGTGGCCTATCACTTCAACAGTCGTGCACGAGGCAATGTGACTACGACAAGTTACGGGCCGAAAGAAGAAGGCTTTCAATTGGCCATCCCGATGCAGGGGCATTTCGGCAGCGAGCGCCGAGTTTGAGATCCACGCGCTTTGTCTCCACAATCCGAACCGCCCTCTCAGATCGTCGGGCTCGGCAGACTATCAACCTTGGAAGCTCCTCGGGGTTGAACCTGTTCTTGAATCACAGTTTAACCCTTGATCTAAGTACTTGGCTGCCTCCCTTACTACCCTGATCTGGGTATTCAGAGCGGAGTTTGTGCCGCTGCCTAGACAGGCCTGGGAAGGTGTCAAGTGGCTGGCCCTTCGACCAGTGGCGGAGTATAGAAGGGACACTCGATGTAGGTTCCTCATGTTACACGCCATGGCCACCGGCTGGCAACAACGGCGCTCTCTGCAAGAAGCCAGGTAAGCCATTTCCTGCTTCCCTCACTAGTCGTACAACTCTTTCTTTACCAGTGCGAAGTACTTTATCTTTACCACCCTACCCTCAGTCGTACCAAACGGATTGTCAAAGTCGTTCCAGAGCGAAACTGCGATGTCGCCAGCGCCTCCTTCAAGACTTCTTCTGCCTCAATAGATGGTAGGCTTTATAAACCTATAAAGCTCTCTCGATGCAGGCGACAATGGTCCGAACGAAGACGGCAATGGCAATGAAGAAAGTCCACCACTCCGCATGGTTGCGATTGTGCGGGCTTGAAGGATGCCTTGGTTGATACTCGTCGAATACCTCCTTCGCCATGATAATGCGATGCGGTCTCTCCAGAATTAAAAGTCTCACCGAGGCCTTCAAATGCCGGCACCTGCCGCATCGACGATGATCGATCTTCCGCTTCGGATGCTCTATACTGAACCCAGTCTTTGTTGGATTGTCAGCGCATGTCGGAACCGTCAACGACAATGTCCGCTAAGTTGCTTTCAAGAAGGCCAGGATGGAATATCCAACCCAGGGTCGATGGCCCATACAAGGCTAGGACGGCCACACGGTGGAAGATTGCCATATCTGAGTCATTGCCCTTAAGTTCGAGGTGGTCGGCCAGAATTTGAGTCCATTGGATATCGATTCCAGCCACTTTTGCGAATGTCCTGGCGCTGAAGCAATCGCGCTTTTGCAGTGCCTTGGCTGCCCACTGGTCGGGAGGTGAACTCCTCCAGTATCTCTGTGGATTTCCGTTCTCTCGTTTCGACCCGCAATGCGCCTCTACCACAAGGCTCAGGCTGAGCTCAAGTGGCTGATCCAGGTGGAATTACCAAGTCTGAAGACCGGTGATCCACAAGCTCAGGGCGAGGAGGGTAACACTTTGGGCGTGTTCATGCGCGGCGCGATGACCGCCCTGCAGCTGACTATATGCACAGCCGACAGGGCCCATTATCACTTCGACGAGCCCGCTCTATCAGACCATCCTCCCGTTTCCCTCCCAAACCTAACTTCACATGACGACTTTGAAAGCCCAGACCTGTTTGTTGCTCTTACCCTCGTCATTAATGGGAACTGCTTCACAACGATATTTATGCGGTGGTCTCCCCCCTTCGCTCCCATTCCACCAAAGTTGCCGACTGCATGGTTAAACCAATTCCTTGGACTCAATTGCCTCCGCCGTTCCAGCATCAACGGAAGGGCAGCCGTGTAAATTATGCCACCTCGTCAAGCATCATTCCACTGATCTGCAAAACATCGTGCTAGAGGATGACGCACCCGAAGAGGAGTGTCTACTTACCAGTCTACTGCCTCAGCTGAGTCCAGCCGTGTCGCTGCCAGTTAGCTTGACCTTGTTGGGAGGGATAGTCCACGCGTCGAGCTGGACAGCATCGAATGTGAGAGACTGGGTACTGATTGCGTTCAGCCACAGTTGGCTTATGGCTCAAGACGCCGTGGGCATGAATGCAACCCTGAACCCGGACTCTACATCAGGACCGCCCCCGGAAAGAGAAGGGGAGCTTCTATATCCCCAGACCGTCGAGCTTGATCACCGTTGGCACGTGTGGCGGATTCCGAGCGCAGCTGACACGGGCATATTGTCGCTGCTGATCCTTGTTTAGACGTGGGATACATCTTGCCCGCCCATAAGATCCATCCCGACATCCAAATTTGGACGGGAAACGAAATGCCCACAGCGAAAGTCTTCACACTTGCGGCCTCGATGGTGCAAAATCGACCCGTCACGACGGAGCTACCCTAATCTCAACTCAGTCCACAACGGATCCTATCATGGATCACACCGCCCGATCCGATGTGAAAGACCCGAGGGCGGACCTCCAATCCTATGAGGAACGTATATACCACGAAACAATCAAACGACTACCAAAGCGGGAACAGACGGGGGAGGCACATGCTCCTAAGCGGCGATTCTCGTTCACGAACAAGTGAAGCGACGAAAGAAGATGTCGACCCGACTCCCCAAGGCTGCCACTCGCAACCTAACCCTCGATACCAGCGCTCTGCCATCATCGCCGGTCTTCAAGACTACATGGACCAAACGGACCCGGACCCACCGTTGGGAAGAATCTATAACCATTGTGGACGACCTGTCTTTCGAATCCACAGCGGAGAGGAGAGGAGAGGTCCGGTGGGAAGAATCTAACCAATATGCGCGACCTCGTTTCGATGGATCTCTCCTGTCCGCTGCCGAAGCCAAGCACGTGAGAATATCTGATCCAATTGAAGGAGAAAGCACGAAGCGCCAGTTCCAAAGCCTCGGACGAGTCTACAGTACGTGGAGTCTCTCGGCCCTCTGACCGTAGCGGGATCAAGTGCCGCTTCTGGGACAAGTTATACACCTACATATAAATACCACACAACACACTGGATCGCGTCACGACGATCACGGGGCGGTCGTTCAGGGCAGGGGAAGGGAGAGCCTCAGCGAAATTTTGGTGTGTTCTGTCTTCTCCTCTTTCTCTTTCTCTTTCTGTCTCAGTCTCCTCTCTGCTCCTGCTCATGCGGCTTGGCTTTCACTTTCATCCACAGTCACCCACACACGTTACCAATATCCCGTGATACATATCTCGATATGTCGTTTTCGTCAAAATGTCTTTTTCAACATTGGAATTCTGCCCGATGACGACTTCCTACAGCAGTAGTGGTAGTAGTAATACCTTATGCGACTCCATTTCGTACAAGTAGCTCAGTAGTAAAGCTCGCCTAGCCTAGCCTAGCGTAGCCCTATCCCGTCGACATCCATGTCGGGTCTCATCCCATCACATCGCGTCCCGAACCATCCCATCCCTATCTTACTCGCTCAGACCTTCTCCCGCAACCGCATATACGTCAACAATCCCCATTGCACGACGAAGAAGCTGGAATGGTGCTCGAGGTTCTTGGTCGGGTTGACGAGTTGGATGTCATAGCGGCGTAGGATTTCGGGGATGATTTTGTTCATTTCGAGCAGGGCGAGGTGTCGACCGATGCAGACGTGAGATCCGCCGCCGAACTAGTGTACCGGTTAGCTGTTGAATTCATCGTTTGACCATCGAGAGAGAGACAGCTGACAAACTTACCTGGAACATACACCGCTCCATCAACTTAACTTTCTCCTTATTACTGTCTAGCCACCGCTCCGGTCTGAAAACGTCGGCATCCTCGCCAAAGATGCCCCTGTGTCGGTGCAGAACCCAGCCGTTTACGGCGACGGCCGTGCCCGCGGGCAGCTTGACGCCATCAATCTCGGCTCCCCCAGCGGGGACCTTCCTCGTGATATTCAGTCCGACGGCCGGGGCGATTCTCATGGCTTCCTTCAAACAGGCTTGGAAGTACGGCAGGTTTTGCGCCTCGTTGTACTGGACCATCTCGGACAGGTTGGCGGCCATGATTTCGTCGACGAGCCTTTCGTAGACCTTCTTGTTCGCCAGGACGTACCAGAAGAAGCTCTGCATCGTGCTGGCGGTCGAGTCGCTCCCGGCGAAGATGGCGCCATGGGCGATCGCAAACACGTCTCCGTGGCCCAGAGCCTCCGGGTGTTCCTGCTGGGCGATGATCAGGCTGTTTAGAAGATCCTTGTATTCGACCTTCTCGCCGTTGGGGGGATTCTTGCGCTTCTCCAACTGTCCGAGTGCCGTCCGGGTGACGAGCGCGTTCTTGGTCGACAGGAAGGGGATCAGATGCCAGAGCGGGTTTCGTCGGAAGATATGGTCGAGCCAAGGTACTTGGCCGATGATGCCATTGTACCACTGCGAGTTGTCGATCGTCTTGATGTTGTTGTCCACGTCGACTCCCGCCTCGAGGAACCCGAATTTCTTGGAGAAGGCGACTTCGCCGAGGACATCAAAGGCGAAGAAATGCAGCCAGTCGCCAAGGTCGCAGATCTTGTTGTTGTCGGCAAACTCGTCCAGCTTGGACAGCAACAGCTTCTCAGTCTCCTCGATACGGGGCGTGCTCTGCTGCATGGAGGCCAGGCTGTAAGGCGTTGCTGCGTACCGCTTCTTCACGCCGTGGACCGCTTCCCGGGTCTCGGTGAAAATGTCCGGGTTCTCCGGGGGCGGGAAGACGCCGTAGAAATCAGTCTTGTGGAAGCCTTTCCCCGTCTTGAAGAGCTCGATGGCGGCCTCGGGATTGGAGAAGGACACCTCGTTTGGCGCAATCCGTACAACGGGGCCATATTTCTGGTGCAGGGCGATATGATGCTGCTCGGTGTGGCCTGTCCAGGTACTCCAGACTTTCCATCCTCTAGTGCATGACGCGATGAACGGGCCGGGGAATTGTCGTAGAGGGGAGGAGTATCGTCTCCAGAGAGGTCGTACGAACACAAGTACGAAAAGGATCAAGAACGGATGCGCGGCCACCACTTGCCATGCTGTCAGGACGGCAGACTTGGTCAAGGGGCCTTCGTCGCTCGTTTTGATCTCCATGCTGGTGCTGACGTTGATGTCTGGTGCGGTAACGATGGAGTCGTCGGTCGTTTGGCGAAGAGCAGAAACGATTCAGAAGAAGTAAAGGTTAAAAAGCTCCCGCCGCCACCACCACCACCACCTGTGATACCCATACCACACAGGGCAGTGCTTAACGAAATCATGGTGATGTTCCCTCCTCCACGCCTGCCACACATATTCGTGGACAGCATTCCCCATCTCACGAAAGCAAGAATGCCCCACACACTACTAGCCCCACGATCTGTGAGCCCAGCGAGCATGGCAAGCAGGGGCTCCAAGCGGCTGCGAATTTTGAGCGCCGCCCGCAGGTCCAAGGTCCACAGGCGGCGCGGGATTTGTGAACGGCCAGGGACAGGCTGGACTGAAAGCCCATTGCTTGGTGGTCCTCGAGGAGTTGTCCCGTCGAGGGATCCGACCGATGTGTGCAGATGGGGTAGCCATGGAGCTGATGTCGCACACCTGGGACTAACCTATCCTGGGACACACAACTGCCGAGGGGTCTCGCCCCCTGCCTTGTCTGTGCAACTTCAGGGAAAGCCACAGCGTCAGAAGACACAGGTGATGATTCCCCCGACCTGTGGCCCTTCTAGTCGTACTGGTCATAAGCTGCCCATGCGCGAATCTCTTTCTCTCTTTTCAGGTCGATCGATGATCGATAAAGTCCGCATCGAACAGCCCCCGAGATCTCCCCTTTTCGCTTCGCAAAGCTGTTTTCAGACGGGTACAATGCGCAAAGACCTTCTCCACATAACGCTACGAGTACTGGCGTTGAGAATTGGAGGGCCAGAGGTGTACTGGTTGGCACGGACCACGATTGGTGATGGTCGAGCTACCCCACATGGCGAGCTGATGTGCACCAGCATGTAAACTCGTACTGGGGACAGCAAAGAAAGACGGGCGTTGGCGAAAGCCTTGGGATTCCTTCGGCGGTATTCCGGTAATACTTTCGCAGGGACCGGACATTAAATCATGCCACAAGTCAGGTTGTGGGTTCTTCGATATCGTCTTCGATATTGTGGTGCAATGCTTGAATGAAGACTATCGTCTCTGTAGGCGTGACCACAGATGGCGTTTCGGCCAGACGCAATGCTGGGCCCGACAATGCTCTCAAACTTCGTCCTATCAGACGCTTGCTCATCGTAGTTGACGAGGCCATCAACACCAGCAGCAATATTCTCCTGCGCTCTCCCGGCCAGTGTGAGCCGGGGAAGGACTTACTGACCTTTGAGCATAGATTTCGAGTCGACCCTAGCACTTCGTCGCTTCGAGCTGGGGATACCGCCCCTTCGCGCTCCAAGGGACTCTGTCTGGTCTGCGACCGTGTTGGCGGCGATCTTAAACGGTCCCTAATCTCAGATCCCAAAGCAGCTGCAGTACGGCATTACCTTTCGTGGGCAAACAAACCTCTTCATCAGAACCGCAACAAGCCGAGAACCAAACTTCATGTAATGCCAGAGGTGGACCTGGTTGATTCAGCAAAGCAGCATCTATCTATCTGACGCTCGCGAACCAGGACGCAATCGACGAGTAGGCAACGGGCGACAAAGGGGGCTTTGTCGCGTCCTTTCTTTGCAACCAACGGAAATAGAGTCAAAGGCTACGCCACATAACCATGACAAATGCTCTAGAGTAGGATGTGGGAACTGGAGCAATGTCAGTGGGGGACTCTGGCCAAGATGAATGTTGAAGATGGATTCCACCAGATTCACGCCGACGCTGAAGCTGAGAAAGCCTCTCCTTCTCGATCCCAGACCTGCGAATGCCCCAGGCTGCGTTGCGAACTTTTCCTGGCGCAGTCTTTGACGCCGCATGCTTTAGTGGTGCTGTTCCACTCGGATTTTCCCACCTGCTGATGCTTGTCTTTCTTGTCTCACCAAGTATTCGCAGATGTCAGAGGAAATGTAGAGCAAGGTGCAGGGGTACGGGGCTCATTTGAATCGGCACAGGCAAAAAGGTGAATGTACGGCTGAATAAGGTGCCGTTGCCAAAGCAAATGTGAGTGGATGGTGACCATGTCTCCAGCAAAGGAACCGAAGAGGGTCGCTGGGGTAAAACGAAGGTACTGGTGAGGGTGAGAGCAACATGAGAAGCGAGAGCTACTCTGTATGCACGTGCACATACATGGTCAAGGGTGAGAGCAAAGCACCTCGTCCTTGCACAACAGTAATCACGGGTGAGAGCAAAATGAGAAGTGAGAGGTGCTGTACTTGCACCGTGAGGATTCATGGGTGAGAGCAAGATGAAAAGTGAGAGATACTTGCACATTGAAAATCACTCTAAGGAACGAAATTCTCAAATTATAATCCCGACACTGTCAACTCTCGGATCTCTCAGCACAGTTCACTGTTGAATTATAGATGTACATACCGATATCCTATGTATACAGCCCGCTAAAAACTCATCCATGCGAAAACCCCGACAGATTAACCTTTTCTCTTCCTTTCCCTCACCCCACCACGCCGAGTTTCGCTTTCGACAGGCTCCCCATTGACAAGCACAACTGGCTTATTGCCGTTGACCTTGGCATCTTCCAAAGCCTTCATTTCTTCTTTGGCAGGGGCATCGGTATTCTCATCCTCTTCTTCATCCTCACTCCGTTCATCCACCGTTATATTGGAGAAAACATAGTTTTTCGCAATGCGGAGGATGAGATATAGCCAGAAAAGATTGACGGCTTGAAGACAGGCAAGAAGTGAGAAGGTGATATACTGGCTGATCCAGCACTTGTATTGCTGGGTCTCCCAATTCAAGTCGAACGGCCCGACAGTCCTAAATTCGGTCAGAGTCGCCCACAAGATCCTCCAGTTGATCCAGTGGCGGAGGTAGATCCAGATGCCCATGAACAGGAGATAGTACGGTCCGACTATGATCGAGTCAAGGTAGTTGAGCGTTTTGGAGGTCTGGGATCCCGTCAGCATTTGAGACAACTACCACATGAAAGAGCAGGTGTTTACCGCAAGGAAAAAGTCACTGATGTCGTGCGTGATATATACTGCAATGCCCATCTTCGCAAAGTGGAAGCGGTAGCTCAGTCCGATGAGAGCAAGAGTAATGATGTGGTGGAAGACCAGCTCCTTGAAGTCCTTGCGAGGCTTCTCCAGCTGCAACACGAGAACTATGGCCTGCTGCGCCCAATATGCGGCCTGCAACAAATAGTAGGCCTTGAAGATCCCTTCGTGCTTGCGGTGAGGAAACCCTTCAAACATTGCCGTGGTGTTGAAATACCATAGCGTGCCCTGCTTCATGACATAAAGGCCGAATGGGCCGAAGACGGCGAAGTACATGGCAGTGTAGACTTGTTCCATGAAGCGCGATTGTTTGGCGCGCTTGGTAATGCCACATCTTATAGCCATGGGACGGATGACCCTTTGCATCATGAATTCTCTTGTGAACGTGAAGAAGATCGTGTAGAATGCAACGAAAGCAAAGTCTGCCTTGCCCTTGCCGTACATGTTCGGTCCCCCCGGGTAATCTGGTCCTAGCGGGTATGACAAGAAGATGGCTTTATGGAGAGGATTCTGCTCGCCCGGCTGGATGTAGTAGGCTCCGAGCATGGCGAGGAGGAGCATGAGCGGGTTCAGCCAGGTGTGCCGCAGGGAGACTTGCTTCCATTTGCGCAACGCCGATCTTGCTTTCCGTCTCTTCGAATGCGGTTTGAGGTCTCTCTCGTGTGTCTGCAAACTGTCAGGACCGTCCGAACACTGCTTTGGGTACATCGCACAGATATTTGCCCGCTTGGTCGAAGTGCCATGGTGGCCAGAGCAGGAGCGCCGGTGTCCCCGCGAGGATCGCCTCCTAGGTTGCTCGACGTGCGGCGTGGACGCGCCATGATGCAAGTGAAAATACCAAACAGAGCCCGCGCCTTCCGAAGTTTACACAAAAGAAGTTGAAGTTATTAATTGAATGAAGAAAAGGGCACTTTTGTGGTCAGGCCGGTCACATTTAAGATGCATGTGAAGGGCCTTGAAATGAACAGTCAGCCTCCGCAGACGCTCCGTGCTCGTCCGCACCACTCCGCACAAGTAGAGAGAACCACAGCAATTTCCCAGCGAAATCCCAAAATGCTCGCTCGCTCGTATTCCGTATCGTCGTATCTGAAGTGTGTGCACAGCGTCTTGAGAACACTTGTAGAAGCATCACAGTTTTCATGATCTTTACCGGCAGGAAATTAAACCATAGTGCAGTGTATTTGACGCGATGCTTTTGCTACAGGAGTGATCGCTGCTGTGGCTATAAGAACTCCACCAACATCTCCGTTTCCACCCTAAGAGGACGGGACAGTCTCGACCTAGCATCACTCCGGCTGCTTCTTCTCATCTGTCTCGTCAGGCCGTGGCGGTTCCTCGGGTCTCTTGGATTTGTCGACAGTGCCGTGGACCTTCGCGGTCGCTGCAGGTCCCTCAGGTTTGTGTTCCTCGCCTGGCGAGCCCATGAAGGGGTTGTTTGAGCCAGACACGTCGCCCTGAGCCTGCCTGGTATTAGCAAGGAACGTCCTGCCAAAGCCGGCATAACGGAACTTACATCTTTGGCGCCTTTTGACTCTGAAATCCTCGCCTTGTCCTCAGGTAGGGCCGTGCCCTTTGGAGTCCTGAGCATCATGTTAGTCGGCGCCGTAACTCCGGCATGGTACAACCTACACCTCCTTATCCTCGCCTTCACCCTGGTCATCGGATTCTTCCTTTCCTTCCTCCTTACCCTCTTCCTGTTTGTTGTCCTCGTCCTTGCCCGAGTCCTCCTCCTTGGGTGTTTCTTCCTCTTCTTTCGACTCCTCGGCAGGTGCATCTTCATGCTCCTTTTCAGCGTGAGCGTCGTGGCCATGGCCATGGTCGGACTTGGTAGGCCCTTGCTGCCATAACCAGCCAGCAGCTGGGACAGTGACAACAAGGGAACCGATCAACCTGTACCACTTCCGTCAATAACCACCGAAGCTGCAGCAGTGTTTGTGACTCACCAGGGAAGGTCGCTGCTCTTCTGTGTGCCATGCTCACTAGCATATGTCCTCCGACCGACGCCACGAAGACTTGTCCGAGCTTGGATACCTACGCGTTTGAGAGAAAAGGACCGGATGGAGCCCCGGAGGGCAGCTGACCTCGGTAGCGGCATTGATGCAGGAGTTTCAAAAAGTCGATTGACAAGGAGAGTGTACGAGTCCTAGACGCAGAAGGCACAGCTGAAGGTGGCTCTTTTGAGGTGTAGAAGAAACTGAAGTTGACCGAATTGATCAATGCCGGCAAAAAGCCTCCCGTCGCTTTTGGGAGGAAGCTTAGAGGTCACCCCATATTTCCTCAGAGCACAGCTCCAGGAACAGCAGCTGAGTCGACCAATTAACATCCATCAGGCTGGATGCTTGTGACTATGACGTCAGCTAGAGGCTGTTTTGTGGCTGAGATTCGATCGCACGTGTCAGGCTGTTGAACTGCCCGCACCACAACGAGTACAATACACCCCCCGCTAAAGAACTCGCCGAGTCTAGAGCATCACTGCGACTCAGGCTCTGAATTGTCCAACTATAAGTCATTTCAGTCTCTCCACTGCCTTTAGATCGGTGTCTTCGTCGAAGCGTTCAAGCCCTCTCCAAACCATACCCCGCGCATTTTCCCCTCCCACGACTTGATCTGCTGTTTCCACTGACTGCGCTCTCAATCTCGGTCAAGCCAACAGCACATGCAAACGTTTACCTGGCGAGCTCAATCTTCAATGTCCTGAACTGGGACCTAGGAATCTCACTCTCTCGCCTTGACTGAGCAATCTAGTTCGTCGCCATGGCTAGGGACCGGAGTGCAGCGCAGTCGGGCATTTCCCAGTTGCTCATGAAAATCAACGACCCCGACCCCGACATCCGCTTCATGCAGTTGAGCGATCTCGCAAACATCCTCCTTGCTCCTGCTTCGGAATATGTACGGACCGACAACCACACTGCCGCCAGAATCATCGAAGGGTTGTTGAAGGCATTAGCCGATCAGCATGGTGAAGTCCAGAACCAGGCCCTCAAATGGTAAGTTTGAACGCGCGCGGATGCAGACAATATACTCACCCATTCCTTTTACAGTATTGGGCCTCTTGCTGCGCGCATCCCTGGTGAGACGATAGCACCGCTGATCGACAAACTTACCGACCTCACCAACAAGGACATTGACATCTCCATTCCCAATACGGCCCTGCGCTCCCTCATCGCCGCCCTGCCTCAACCCAAACCAAACGAAGGGCCGAGCACGGAAGCGAAAGACGCCTACACTGCTGTGAGCAAGGTCTTGATCCCGCGACTGGTGGGCCACGTGGTTCTACCATCAAGCAAACCTCCGCCGCACCTGCCCACAGGCTTGTTGGAGTCACAGAAGGACAAAGGCTATAGTAGCGATGCGGTCGATGTCATGATTGAAATCGTCAAGTGCTATGGTTCCTTACTGCAAGATTTGGAGCTGGTGGCCCTGGCCAAGGCGGTCATGAACATTATCGAAAGTCCGCAGGCTGGCGGGGTGGTCAAGAAGCGCGCTTTGGCAGGCATCGGAGCATTGCTGCCTCATTTCAATGACACCCAGGTCAGGTCCTTTGTGGCGGCTCTTACCGAAAGCTACCAAAACAGTCAACTGAGTATTGAACATCGGAGATTCCTCGTAGCCACAATTGGAACCCTTGCGCGATCGAGTCCGACCAGATTTGGTCCCTACGTCGACGATGTCATACCCTACGTGTTGGAGGTTTTGAGCCAGGAAGAGCTGTCTGCAAATGCCTCTATTGATGAAGATGTCGAGGTTGACCCGGAGATTGAGGAACTCCGTGAGACAGCACTCATTGCACTGGAGGCGATGCTTGGGTCCTGTCCCAACGAGACCAAACCTCACCTCGCCAGCGCTATTGACGCGGCGCTGAGGTATCTCAAGTACGACCCTAATGTTGCCGACGTCGAGGACGACGATATGGGTGGTGTCCACGACGACGATTCTGATGATGGTATCACAGACGACGCCCCGGACGACGATGACGACGAGTATGCCGAGCTAGACGATGAGGACGCTTTCAGTGATGTTGATGACATGAGTTGGAAAGTTCGTCGCTGCGCTGCAAAAGCTCTATACACCATTGTGTCGGGGTCATCCCCTGGCGACGGAGGCCTGCTCTTCGGGAAGATTGCACCTGTCCTGATGTCCCGGTTATTCAGGGAGCGTGAGGACAGCGTTCGCCTGGAGGTAATTGCAGCTACCACTGCTCTGATACGAAAGACTGGATCCGGCTTGACGGAAGTGGCACTCACCAGAGTCGATTCATCAGAGAATCCAGCCATGCCCACCAATACTCGCAAGCGAAGACGACAAGACAGTGAGGCCGACAAGAAGGATCCAGATCTCCGTGGTCTGATCTCCATACGATCCAGCCCTCCGATTCTCCCAGCCTCGCCACCGTCGGGCTCGCAGGCCGAGCTGGTCGGGTTGGTGCCGAAGATTGTTCAAGCCCTCACAAAATTGTGGAAGAAAGCAAGCATTTCTCTGAAGCAGGCTGCTGTGGGAATGCTCAAAACGCTGACCCTTGCCCGGAACGGGATCTTGTCTGACCACCTACAGCTCTTGGAGGATGCTATTGCTGATGCGCTGAAGCCTGCGTCTGGTGCCGGGACTGGAAGCGCGGCTTCAGGGACGTCCGCCACCGTCGCCAGTCTCCAGATTGAGACTTTGACGTTGATCAGTGTCATTGCTGAGACTAATGGTACCAGTGTACTGATTCCCTTCGTCATCGCGCTCATCCCCTCAGTTACAGCAATCGCTCGCAATAGAAACTACAAAGTCTCGACTGAAGCTCTGGGCACTATTGAGCAGTTCGTCAAGGCTCTCACCCCACCACGCTTACAGTCGGCAAACCAAGATCATTCGATGCATATTGAGAAGCTATGGCAGGCGATTGTCGATCGAGTCACCGACAACAACACAGATCTCGAAGTGCGCCATCGTGCAATCCAGGTGTTTGGTGTTCTAATCGCCAGGACGTCAGGTACTAAGTTGCTGTCACCTTCAACCAGGGTTAAGAGCCTTGGGGTTCTCAGTGACAGACTGAAGAACGAAACCACAAGATTAGCAAGTGCGAGAGCCATTGGTCTCATTGGGGAGGCTGCCACCAGTCACGATAACATCGGGTCCGCGTGGGTGCAAGAAGTCTCGCTAGAGATGGCAAATCAACTTCGCAAAGCTGATAGGTCTCTTCGAGGATCCTGCTTGGAGTCATTGCAGTACCTCGCTCTAAATCCCGTCACGTCGTCGCTGTACGAAACAGCCACCATCGTGCAGATCCAGACGTTGCTGATGCCGTTGATCTCGGTCACGGACCTTCATTTGTTGACCCCCGCCCTTGTGATAATGTCCAAGATCATCCCAACAAATGCCCAGGCACTCGTGACGCCAGAAGTGGTCGAGGCACTCTGCGGTATATCACACACTAGAATCGAGGGACCCCCTCTTCGGGCGTACCTTCTGGTTGCGAAAGTCGTTGGTGAGCATGGAGTCGGTGCGCCACTTATGAAAGGCCTCCTCACCGTCGGAACAGACGGAGAGACGATGGTTCTTGGAAGAGCGATTGGCACCTTGTTGGTGTACGGTGGCGACAACCTGACCATCACGGTAAATGACTTCCTGAAAGAACTGGAAACCTCCCAGGACCTGCCCGCCATCTGCTTAGCACTGACAGTCTTGGGCGAAGTCGGCTTCCGAATGGGTCCTCAGTCTCCCGTCAAAATCCAGACTTTCATCAACTGTCTCTCCGCCGAGTCAGACAAGATTCGGCTTGCTGCCGCGGTCGCACTTGGCAGTGCCAGCTCCAACAACATTTCAGAATGCCTGCCGATTATCCTGCGAAGCCTGACGCAGACACCTGGCGCTGATTATCTTTACCTGCACTCTTTGAAAGAGATTTTGGAGCATTCCGAGAGCTCCCTTGGGGAATTGCAACCATATGCAGCAGAGTTGTGGCAGAAGCTGTTCGCCGTGTCGCAAGCAGAAGACAACAGTGCCGTCGGTGCCGAATGCATCGGTCGACTTGCGACCATCGATCCAAACACGTACGTCCCGGAGCTCTCCAAATGGCTGTCGGATCCCAATGCATCAGTCCGTGGCACAGTCATATCAGCGTTCCGCTTCACCTTGGGCGAAACCGGCAGTGCCTACAACAGCATCCTCATCAGCGCCATGACTCCCATGCTGCAAACCATGCTGCAAGACAAAGACCTCTCCAATCGTCGTCTGGCCGTCACCACCCTCAATGCTGCCATCCACAACAAGCCGGAATTGGTGATCCCGGACGTCGGTCAACTGCTTCCGACAGTCCTGGACGATTCGAAGATCAAGCCCGAGCTCATCAAGCAGGTCAAGATTGGGCCATTCACTCACACGGAAGACGCCGGCTTGGATCTGCGCAAATCTGCCTATGCAACCATGTACGCGCTACTTGACTGTCCTGGAGCCGTCCCCCATCTACCGATCGCCAAGATCTTCGATCGCATCCAGGACGGTATTCCCGATGATCACGACATCCGCACTCTCTGCATCCTCATGCTTACACGACTGTCCGTGATTGATCCTGACGAGACGCGCCGCCGCCTGTCGCCTCTCGCCGAGAAATTCCGCATCGTCCTTGGCGCCAAACTGAAAGACAACGCTGTCAAGCAAGAAATCGAGAAGGTCAATGAAGCCAACGCGGCGGTGATCCGGATCACCATAGAACTCGACCGGAAGTTCCCTGGCGCGAGTGCGGAGGGAGCGGGTGGTGAGTTGATCGCGTGGAAGGGGTATCTGGAGTATCTGAAGAAGGAATTCTCGTCAGTAGCGCGACAGGTTCAGATGGATGCTTAGGGAGCTGTGGGTGACTGTAAATGAAACATTTATGCCTGAAAGAAGCCTTGCGTCGCCTATGGCTGTTTCTAAAAGTGAGAGATGAGCGTCTGCCTCGGCAAAAGGGGCGCACAGAAAAGCGACATTAAGGGGCAAGCGCCGGTGTGTCTCCAGCAATACGCAAAGGATCCAGTCTGAGCTGGAAGTCTCTTGGAACGCATCAGCGGCAGCGGCAGAGATTACCTGGCCGTCTATCATCAACGCCTCCAGAGATGGCCTCGCCTGAAGGTAGAGAAGCATGGGCACACGAAGCTACTGATATGTACGGTACAGTACATGCATGATCCGGAGCGAGCCGACACGCCCGGAAGGTCCATAGACAAGTGTACCGCGAAGAGGCGGCAAAACCGCGAAAAAGGGGAGTAGCCACGACGGAAAATAGAGAGTTGCCAACCAAAAAGAAAAAGACTCCGTGGATCTAGGTTGATAATGATGCGTCCTCCTGCCGGTCTACGGTAAGTAGATGACTCCTCGCCTCGTTTCGCGTGATCTGGTTCGTATAGAGAGCGGAGAGGAGGAGGGAGGGAGAGAGAGAGGGAGAGAGATTGTGATTGGGATTGGGACTTGGGATTCGAGGTGTCGTCGCTTCTAAGAACTTGAAGTGCTACATATATCCCAAAGATCCATCCAAACCTCCTATCCCGTAGACGGTTAGACGGTTAGACGTTTTATGCCCTCTATGATAGTATTGTACGTATCCTGAAAAGCCCACCTGGACAGTCAGATATCGTACCCTCGATGCGTCAAGGGCATCCAGATGGATGGCTCTGCAAATCCCGGCGGCGGAAGCACGAACCGCTGCACGGATTTCGGAGTAGATTGATGGGAGAGGATATCATTGTGTCTATGTATACTTCCGCTTCTATAGCTCAGTCACCTTGTATGCCTCCACGTTTTAATCGCTTTCTCTGGGTTGGGTTGTGTTGGGTTGGTCATCCGAGTTATTTCACTCGTTCTAGTTCGAATTCTAATTCTAATTCTAATTCTTGTTCTCACTCTCCTCCTCGCCCTCGCCCTCGCACTCGTCCTCTTTCTCGTAATCACCTCTCCACACCCTCTCAACAACGGCCCAATACCTCTCCGGGTCGCCCAGCATATGTCCTACGTGCCTCGTCTGCCCGAAGTTCTCGAGGTATATACCGGTACTGGTACCATCACCATCACTACTCTTCCTACCCTTCTCCTTCATCTTCTCCTTCATCTTCTCCCGCGCGATTGCCTTCGCTTGCTCAGCATGCAATTCCACGTCCGCCGCCGGGATCAACTTGTCGCCATCACTGTAGATATACACTCTCCGGAGACCGCGCTGCTGCTGCTGCATGAACGCGCCCTCCGGATCATTCAGCCTGCGCCGAATATCCAGCGTGAGATGTTCCCTGCCGACCAGGGCGTCCACGCGCGAAGCGAGAGCTAGGTACCACCAGACCGCGAGTTCGCCTGCTTTGCGGGTGAGTGGGTATCTAGTGCGGCTGGGGAGGGCTTCGCAGATGGCGGCGTGCGAGGCCCGCGGATCAGGCAGGCTGGGTGTCGAATCTAGGATGAGAGCGTCGATTGGGAGGATGGCGCAGTCGTTCACTTCTTCTTTTTCTTTTTCTTCTTCTTGCTGTTGTTGTTTCGCGCTGTATTTGTACGCGTCTGCGAGCTGGCATGCCGTCCAGGCGCCGCCGTTGGAGAAGACGTGCATTAATACTCTAAGTCTCCGTCCAGGTCTACGATTGGGTTCCAATCCCCTGGTGTCGCATTCCTGGCTGCCACCGCTGATGCTCCTGCAGAGCGTTCGGATGACACGCACCGCGGGCTCCAGGTTCCGCATCTGGGCCGTGTGCGTGCGCCAGAAAAAGTCCCCGCCGTCTTGGCGGAGGAGGAGGAGCGGCGAGGTTGGATACCTCGCCTGGTAATGGCGCGTGTATTTTGCGATGTGTCGAGGGTGGGCGTACATCCAGGAGCAAAGGATGAGGAGATCGGGGTCTTGGACGTGGGATGGGGTTGATTGTCTGGCGGTGTCTGTGGCGGTGGCGGAGACATCAATCCTGCTTGTTGTTGGCGTCGAGGTTCGAGGTGGCGTGTAATAGTAGATCTGCTCGCCTAGACGGGTGAAGTCTGATAGGTACGCGTCGTCGTCGGGCTTGGATATCGAGACGTCGCGGGATTTGAGCTCGGGAAACGGGCCCGCGAGGTCCATTGTGGTGGAGCAGTGTGGACTTGAGGCGATTTCCTGGCGAACACAGTACCTCGTCCCGCGTAGTCGGTGCTGTAATACCTTGGATTTGAGGCGAAAGCTCGGCCACTTTATATGTATATGTATAATCCGGGTCTGCAGGTCGGCCAGTCCGTGTCGTGTGTCTAGAGACGTGATATTCGTTCACCTTCAATCGGTGATTCGAAGTCGCTTCCCCTTGAGTTGTTATTATATATGTGGACTCTCTATTCAAGGCGGGTGAAGTAGCTGCCTAGTTAACTGAGGATGATGCGTCAGTCGTCTCAATACCTTGAATATATAAGTATGCAAAGGCCGGGGCGACAGACATGATTGTTCGTAAGGATATTCGTCAAAGATAGACTAGGTATTCGTAGTCGATTTCGTGTTGCTCATGAAAACCTTGAGGGCGTCGGTCTCGTACTCGTGCCCGCACACGTCTATTTCGAAGCACTGGAGGTACTCACACACTCAGTACACCTTGGAACTCAGGCTCGTATAGTGATAGAGGTAGAGTGGAGACTGACAGTATGGTTGTCGCTGCAGGAGAGGAGCGAGAGAAGACACACGTTGTGGTAATTAATACATAGAGTCCATTGTGTAGAAATGAAAAGGAAGGTGAACATGTGGGTGAGTACCAAGTTGCGAGTCGCAAGTCGAGATAGCGAGTGTGGCCTGTACTCCGCCGTACTGTCTTCGCTTGTTGGTACGGCGAAGCACAAAGACAGCAAAGGCAAGTCAAGTTGCTTGTCGTGCTTGTCCACCTCGTCTGTGGTTTCCTGACACAAACATGCTCTCCGCCGCTGGCTTGCATTAAGCGCTTGTACAGCCTTCGTCAGCTAGTATCTGGTGCTATTAGTGCTAGCCACTTGTACTGATAGGCAGTCACCACGAGGCTGAAACCTCGATGACGGTGCGATGAGTACCACTCGGCATCTACGCAGGTACAGGACCTGGACACCGTCTGTGACGACATGGGAGCTGATTGGCTTTGAGGCCGGGCAAGCACGAAAGTCGAGTAACCATGTCTGTCACCGCGTGGCGTGATTCGGCTGGCGTGTGTGCTTTTTCCGGCTAAGAAATACCAGTGCTGTTGAGGCCGCGGGGAGTACAGACCTTCACGGATTGGACGATCTGGATGCCGGCAGGGTGACTCAGCGTCGTGTAATGGTATGGCTCGCTCTGCCTTTGGGTAGGGTTTGTACCGCGCCTTGGGCACTGCCCTCGAAACCACTTCACTACCTCTTCTCTCGAGATTCCGTTCGAGGGCTGTGCTGATCAGGCATACTCACAGCTGCCCATTTGAGCGACCGCAGTTTGAGCCTGGAACCAGTAGCAGCATTCAGAGCATCTTCAGTGCCGTCCCACGGTGGGGGATCCATGTCTGGCATGTATTGGTTGCGACGCTGCCCTGTCTATCATCCAAGAATGCGGGCCTTCGTTGTAGCTTCCCTGAGTCTAGGCAGGAACTGTTTGTCATGTCCAGAGACAATGCAGCAACTTGTCCTTGTAGGAGTGCTGTCGGTACGTGGCATTCTGGCTACGCCTGTTCCTTATTGATGTTTTGGAGCAGAGCATGTGCACATTGTTGACAGCTCCCAAGTCTGCCGTTGTCGATGGCAGGGATGTTGGCCTGATCGACCGCTGTGTCCAAACGGGTGGCTTTCTTCTTTACAAGAACATCGGCGATCTGCCAAAACTCTAAAGGAGCGGTTTTCAAGAAGCCGTACCGCGCTCGTTGTCGGGGGGTTAACGTCGCGTTTTGGAAATCCCAGACTTGCTTCCATCTTTCCAGCGCAACCGCCATGCTCTGCATCGTCTGCCACTTTCTGGGTCTGTATGGGGATAGCCATAGGATTTGCAAAAGCGCCAAGATGAGGGTGAACAAGTTGAGCATCGACAGGCTCAGCATGGAGGTGCGCATTTGCTCACTCCACGTGTCTTGCAAGAAAGCAGTGCATAATCCGGAGAGCTGCAAAGTCTGGATACCGTGCTCCTTGAGAGAAACCTGGTAGCAGTCCTGAGCACTGTCCGCGAAGAAAGCCTCAACCGGACAAGCCAGGTCGATGTCCAACTCTTCAGCGAACAAGCGAGGGATCATATTGTACAGGATGCTGAAGCTCGCATCGAGATTGAAGATACCGCATACAAGCCGGATTTTGGTCTCGCTGTCGCTATATTGATCCCACTGGAATCTTTCTGGTGGCGGTGGTTCGGCGTGGAAAAAGGGATTGCGGGTCTGCAGGAGCCCAAGCGCGCGGACACCACCAATGATCGCTTCGAAACGAGCATTCCGGGCTTCCTTCCGCTTGGCGAGCGAGCCTTCTCGAAGCTGAATTTGAGTAATGAAAAAGGCGGCTTGGAGAGCGTGCCATGCCCCGAGGTCGTCTGTGTATTTGAGACGATCCGGTCCTTCAAGGAGCTTCTTGAAGTCCTCGTTGCTATAGACATATTCCTCCACCAGGTCCAGAATCCCTCGCGCCAGTTCAATGTCACTGGCACTTGAAGAAAACATTGCTCCCGTGATGACGATGACTGTCAGCAAGCACGGCGAAACGGAGCTGGCTTGGAATGTCCCCGGATACAGTATCGGGCTGTGCGGGCAGTAATCTCGAAAATAATGCCCGATGAAACGTTCGACGTTCTTTTTCGAAAATAGAGTAGAGGCTTTCGCCAAACGATCATTGGGGGCGCGCTCAGGGTGGCTCTGAGGCAATGCCAGTGTGAAATTTGTCACAGAGTCTATCAGGATGCTGAAAGGATTGAGCGAGCAAAGGTTGGCGAATGGTGTTGACCCATCTAAACCCTGCCAGTTCATGTGCCAATTTCCATCAAGGCCGGTCGCCGGATAGTCTTCTGAGTCCGGGAACAGATAGGAGACGAAGAAGTCGTCCATTCGCCCAGCGTCGAACGGCGCCACGTATTCGTCAAAAACCAATTGCTGTGTCGATCCCGACGAGCCGAGATCGCCTCCAGAGATACCGTTGAGCGCGGTTGAAGAGATTGCAACTGGAAAGCTCAGCATCCGTGGCCTGCATGAAGCCTGTTTGGGTGACTCACCGTCTGCTCCTTCCTTTTCTGTTTCGTGGCCGTAGGCATCGACCATGGTTGTAGTTGCCGGATTGACATAGTTGAGCAAAAAGGCCAAGGAAATCTTGCTACGTTCCTGCCGACTCAGCGGCTTCGACCTTGGAGGGATCCCGACAGTGAGTGCCTGGGTTGAGGTTTGGGGAGCATTTATAATCGCACCCGACGAGCCCTCCTTTCTTGGATCCACTTGGGGCTGCTGGGAGATCCGGGAGTAAGTACATTCAAGACCGTATGAAAGACATGTCTCGCATGGGCAGTCCAGGTCACAGCCCAGCTTCAAGCGTGCACATGAGTCGCATGCTCGCATCTTCTTGCCCTTCTTTAGTCTCCCGGGGATCGGGTGTGATCCTCTAGATGGACAATTGATATAATGCCGGCGGAGCACATCGCTAGGTCGAAGTCAGCCAATTGGCCATTCCAACGTACGTCACCTTGATTGGCTGCGAAGTCGTATAAAGCGAAGGACGCATCAGAACAGCGACGATTCAACGCGTCCTCGGCAGGAGATTGGTGGCGCGACGGCACCCGACACAGGCATGCTTTCGTCGGACAAAGGCCACCTCTTAAAGCCGCCATGGGTATCACTTACGACCTGCGATAAGACTTCGAGCAAAAACAACACACCCATGACCGCAAGCGAGGCTCTACCGAGATCAGTAAACAGAGATGATAACCAGAGGTAGGAAGCCATTTTGGGCATCCGGGCATATATCCTGCCTGCTTACCTGGAGCGCTCATTTTTCGTTGATGTGCTTTTCAACCCTGTTGCAAGGTCTGGCAACTCTCTCCTTCCTTCAAGATCTGATATCCCTTTCAAGCTGCCCACGGCTGATCCAGATGTCAGCACCGATAGACCGATTCCGCTGTCATGCCTTCACGCCCTTGTAAGAAGAAGGACGTCATGAATTCTAAGACCGCGTGTTTCTTCACTCGGATGCTGACTACGCTAGCTTGTCATTAGACACCAAGTATGCTGTCTGACAGTCAATTACCCAGCTGGACGCGTGTTATTCGTCCCTTAGAGGCAATGTCTGACCACAACGGTACTGACCATTCTTGCTAGCTTCACATGATTGGAAGATCTAACACTATGCGACAGATCTCGGGCACTTGATCGTGCGGCAGCGAGGAGTAACAGCGCATCTCCTCAAGGTCAAAGCGAGAATCGTAAAGGTCAAAGCGAGAATTGTAAAGGACAAAGCGAACAATCCCAAGGTTAAAGCCGACCTAGCCAGCCGCCCCGATTGCAGTCTTAGACTGGTTAGAGTAACAAGTACATCGCGAATGTCAGTATTCGGAATGCTCAACCCAGATACGTTCAGCTCTTTTTGGACTTTGCTTGGCCGGATAAGCAATCCAAGTCCGGTTAACTGTAACCCATTACAGCCTGCGCTGGATCTACTCCACATCTTACATGAACTCACCTCCTCGGAAACTAGCCGGTTAAGATGCGTAGAGACAAACGCCTTAAACAGCGGATCTGCGTCGCTTATCACCCAGGGCGCAGCTGTGTAACTCCGTCTCTGCTTACAGGAGGGTTCACCGCTTCAGGAGAAACCATCAGGGTGATCTCCGGTGTCACACAATTGGTATAACCCATATCCGGACTCCAAATATGGCATATACAGGGTATATCTCTGAGCTTTACCATCTCCAATCGCACTAGGGTAGCGGTGCAGCATGGCTTCAGAGAAAGGTAGATTGAGTCTGGATGTCGTCGTCGTTGGCGGAGGCATTGGCGGCTTGTCAGCGGCCATAAGGTTGGCTCAAAAAGGGCACAAGGTGAGTGCGCTGGAAGGCTCAAAAAGCCTGAATGAGTTCGGAGCAGGACTTCAAGTCACCCCAAATGCGACGAGACTCCTCTCGGTATTTGGCGTGCTGCCGGCGCTGGAGAAGGTCGCGCACCGTCCAAAGTTCTCTTTCATCAGGAGATATAGCACAGGGGAAGTGCTCTTGCAAATGCATCCAAACCCTGACTCGAAGGACGCCACTTATGGCTTTCCGTGCGTCCCCTTCTTACTTGATGAGGCGCTCACTCATGGTTCGAGAGCAGACATTTCCAATTCCACCGACCGGATCTCCAACGCGTACTGGCAGAACACATGAGCGGACTTGGGGTCATGATCAGCTTCGGCTCTCGTGTTGCTCAGCTAGACTGTGAAGAGGGCAGACTTCGGATGGAGGACGGCAGTTGCATAACAGGAGATTTGATTGTCTGCCGATGGTGAGAACCTGCTGTGACATCCGTGGAGTACGGATTGCTGACAGTTGGGAGAGGCATCCGGTCTGTTACGCGAGCGTTCTTTCCTGGAAATGAAGCAGTAGCTCCGAAATCCTTTGATGAATTTGCTTACCGAGCCGTGGTCTCTGCTCATGCAATGGCGCTGGATCACGACACTGCCGAGCTGCATGCGTCAGGCAACACTCAGATATGGTGTGCCCCAGGACGAGGTGTGGTGGCGTATCCTGTGGCGCGAGGAGAGCTCTTCAACATTGCCGTCAGTGTTCCCATAGGCAGTGGTGGGTTCGCCGGCAAATGGACCGAGGAAGGGGATGTAGCAGAATTCCGCTCACTGTTCAGCGACTTCAATCCTTTGGTCCAAAAGATCGCCAGTCGGGTCGAGAGCTGCGCTCAATGGACATTGGCGGAGATCCCTGAGTTAGCAACATGGTCAAGTGGGAAAGCTGTTTTGGTCGGCGACGCTGCTCATGCGATGTCACCCATGGCAGCTCAAGGAGCAGCAATGGCAATCGAAGATGCGGCAGTCCTGGGAGAATGTCTGGACAGCCTGTCTGAGCTGGAAGCACTACCAAATCTCTTGAAAAGATATGAGGCGACTCGACGCCCGCGGGCAGAGCGAGTGGTCGAGCTGGCACGCCATAATGCAACAGCCTTAACTTTGCCGGATGGAAAAGAGCAGCTGGCAAGAGATGAGCGTTGGCGGGCAGCTTCCAGGGTGTTTGAAAATACTGTGGCTATGCCGGACAAAATCGAGCCGGCAGCCAGATCAAGGCCAAAGCCGGATATGAACCAGAAATGGGGCCAACCTGGACTCATGATGTGGCTATATGGCTTTGATGCCATTAAGGATGCAAAGGCGGGCCAGAACTAAATCGGTTCAGGAGGTTACTGCGGCGTCCTCGTAATGGAGTCCTCACGGATATGCGATGATTAACGTTGCTCCTCACCCTTGAGTGGAGATGTGTATTCATGATCCTCCAACCCAGTTCGTGTGCAGCAAATGAGCAGCTGGTCCAGAAACCTCCATTCAAATAGCTAGTGCCAGTCGCAGAAGGTTGTCTGTGGCGGCCTCCTCCGAGGTCAGGTAAATCTGAGCCACCAAGTCTTCATCCCTTCATTTCTCAGTGTCGCTAGCATCCCGCTCGGTTTGATGTGTGGCAGTGGGTAATTAGTAGCTCAGGATGTGCTGCGCGCAGGAAGTTGGTCATTGAAGCGCTTCCTCTACCACTGCGTCTCAGGCTGAGCTCGCCCAAAGAATTGCTTAAGAATGCTGTAATCTGTAGTCTGAGATGGAGAAAGGATTGATGAAAGATTGGTGAGGTTGCCACAGGCGTCCACATCATTTTAGTCTGACCAAATGATACGGAGTACTGTGGAGTACTGTGTATGTGAAGCGCTATCACTCAACGCGTCGCGGGGTCTTTTTCCGGCAGTCGCGTCACAAATGTTCTCACTGACCTTGACCACGTAGTGAGCATCAACTCGCACAATCACTCTCGAACGTCAACCTCTGCTATGGATTACGGCTTCAAGGAATACCTACTGACCGAGGTCCTGTCAGAACAACGCACAATATCCTATCGCAACGTGTCGCGCGTCCTCAAGGTCCACGTAAATGCAGCGAAGTGCATGCTCTACGAGTTCTACGAATTGCAGAATGGCAAGAAGCCGGGCTCGGTTCATGCCACGTATCTTCTTTCTGGGATCAAGAAGAGGCCAACTCAGACCGTGAAAAGCAATGGCACCACCAACGGGCACGGGCGTCACTTCGACCCAGACGAACACATTCCCTCAAGCCCTCCGCCCTTCACGAGCTCAATGCTCGAACCCAGTCAACAGAGCAGTCAAGCGGAGGAAGAAGAGGCAAAACAAGTCCCCGTACGGACTATCTCGCTTGTGAAAGAGGACGCATTGGAAGCGCTGAAAGAACAATACGAGAGCATTACATCCATACACATCTACAGCTTGTCGCCCACGCGCATCCAAGACCTGTTCACATTGACGGATATTGGCCGGAACCTGTTCAGCGACGTATTCATTAAAGAAGATCCGCTCCAGCACAACAAAGGCTACGGTGTGATCCAGAACCCCGATGTCCGACGGCGCAAAGGCAATAGGCCAGTCATTCCTTCTGGACCGGCACCGAAATTCCAGCCCGTCAAAGAGGAGCCCAAAAAGGTATTTGCCGCCCAGAGCAAGCCAGCCCACAAACTTGGACCAGCAGCCGGAAGCACAAAGACCGAAGAACCATCCCGGCCCTCATCCCGCGACAGCACCTCCACGACCACGTCCTCCAAGCCCTCCAAACCAGCCGCTCTGAAACGGGACTCCTCTGACCTCTTCAAAGCCTTCGCAAAGCAAGGCCACAAGAAGTCAACACCCACCACCACGCCGAAAGTGGCACCGCAAGACGCCGCCATGAAGGATGCCGGGGACGACGAAGGCGAATCCGAAGATGAAGCCCTCTTCCTTGACACAAACACGCGGAAACCCGCAAGCAGCTCCAAAAAGCGACCCAGCGACGCGAAAAAGGAGAAAGAAGAGCGGGCTGCGAAACTGCGTAAGCTAATGGACTCGGACGACGAGGAAGTAGCCGCGGTGCCAAAGGTTGAGAAAGCGGCCGGTCTCGAGAACGATGAGCCTGTGGCTGCTCAGAGAGGTACAGACGCGGACGTGCCGTCCAAGGACGGCGAAGACGAGCAGATTGCCTGGTCAGAAAGTGACGGCGAGAAGAAACCGTCTACGCAGGAGAAGCTCGAGGGGCCGAAGCGACGACGCGGCAAACGCAAGGTCACGAAGAAACGCACTATGAAGGACGAAGACGGCTATCTCGTCACAAAGGAGGAAGCCGTATGGGAGAGTTTCAGCGAGGATGAACCGGAGCCGGCCCCGGCGAGGAAACAGATGCCGAAGAGTTCATTTGGGATGGCCAAGACACAGTCTCAGAGTCAGAGTTCGAGTCAGAGTCAAAGTCAAGGGAAGGCCGGGGCGAAGAAGAAGGCCACTGGAGGCGGCAATATCATGAGTTTCTTCGGAAAGAAGAGCGCATGAGCGTGGTGCGACAGGAAGGGAGGAGTGTGTAATAAATGAATTGCATAGGAAAGCATAGGAAAGCATCAGGATAGCGGGAGTTATGCATTCATGCATGATCTTTTCAAGCCTTCATCTCTCTCGCACTTCCTTGGCACCTTCCCACCCCCTCTTCTTCTCGACACGACGCAACGGGTCAAATGCGAGTGATGACGGACCTAACCCCCACGACGATCCACTCGCCATGTACATCTGTATAAGAGGAGTCAAGGAGTCAAGGAGACGGTGCCGGCGGCATTTGGCTTCAAGCGCCTATGGACTACGTACGTATGCGTGGTCAAGATGCCGGTGTGCATGGGTTGAAAGGTTCAGGTTCTGGGTTTGGGGTTTTGGGTTTTGGGTTGTGCTCATACTCGGTATTGGGAGAGGGTTGAGAGGCGTGAAGTATAGAGTATAGAGATAAAGTATAAGCTTAATGCATGAACACAATGTATACAGACGTGACGCAAGGGACATGATATATAAACATGATGTATACAAACGTGAAGCATGGAACATAATGTATAAACACATGATGTATATAAACGTGAAGCAAGAAACATGAAGCATGGAGAGATGGATGGCTACCTATGTACTGTACGATATGAGACATGAGATCTCGTCAATACGAATCCGCTATTTCTCCAGACACGCCACATCCCGCTAATTCTGTACAGCATAGACATGGACCTGTCGGTTGGTTGCATATGTCACTCTCGCTCTCGCTTTTGCCGACCACTACCAACCAATCACACATGCACGCATGCCTATTGCTTACTTACCTCACAATGACTCTCAAACCCTTGGACCCGCGCCTAGGCTGCGGATTGAAAAAGTCATGCGCGACGTCGATATCGGCGCGCGTGGTCAGGTAGAGATCCAGATCGAAATTGCGAAACAGGGCCGCGAGCGCGAGATAGATCTCCGCCTCGGCGAGGTGGCGGCCCAGACAGCCGCGCGTGCCCTTGCTGAAGTTGACGAGGTATTTCTCCAACCGGGTGCGCGAGGCCGGGTTCAGCCACCGCTCCGGCTTGAACGCCTTGGGGTCGGGGAAGTATTTCTCGTTTTCGTGCATGAACATGGCCGTCATGCTGACGGGCGTGCCGGCGGGGATGACGATGTTGTCGTGGAACACGAGCGGTTCGTGCGGCGAGACGCGTTGGAGCCGGTGCGCCACGCCGTACGAGATCCGGTAGCCCTCGAAGATCACGGCGGTGAGGTAAGGGAGGCGTTCGAGTTTTTGCCACGAGGGGAGCTTCCCGTCCGGCATGGCTTGTTTGAGCTCGGCTTTCAGCTTGTCCAGAACGTCCGGGTTGGCGAGGATGTGGTACGCCGTCGTGTTCAGGTAGTGGCTTGTCGTCACTATGCCGGCCCCGACTACGGACTGGCCTTCCTCCACTAGGTGTTGGAGCGTCTTTTCTTTCGGGGGCAGCTCGCTGGTGTGGATGAGCTCGTGGAAGATCGTGGGGTGGCTTTGGCTTTGGCTTTTGGCGCTCGCGGCGCCGTCTTTGTCGGCCATGATTTGCGAGACTTGTTGAGTCAGGCTCTGCAAAGAAGAAAGTGATCATCATCAGTAAGGTAATACTTCTTCGGCTCAGAGATGAGGTTAACCAAAGTACGGGGAAGGGCTGTCACGAACAATTTGAAAGTTGATCATGCGCATCACATGTGGATTCAGCCGTTCGACAAGCCACAACGGGATCAGTCTCATCACGGACAGGAGCCAGGGGAACTGCTTGTTGACATGACTCTGCACGGAGAGCGAATCGACTGCTTCGACCCACTGGGGTGAAAAGTCCGGCTCGTCCAGGCAATTGTAGCAATTCGCAAAGGCATACTCGGTGACGACGTCCATTGTCAACCCAGCAAAGGCGAAACGGAGATTGACCGGCTCTTTGGTCTGTTGGAAGCCCGCCAGTCGTGCGCAGAGCTTTTCAACGGCCGCCGTGATCGTCGGCTCGAGTTGAGCCACGGCCTTCTTCGAGAAGAAAGGATTCAAAGGTGCACGTCGCATCCGATGCAAATGGTACGGCACACTGCTGAAATGAGACGACGAGTTCCCAAACATGGACGCCGACCAAGCCCACTTGTCGCGCGGCTTTGTCGGACCCGTGTAAATTTCATCATAGTATTCCGGGTCGTCAATGTGAAGTTCGTATGGATTGATGCGCACGATCGGGCCTGGGATGGATAATAGTTAGCTTAGGAACGTGGTAGTAATTATTTCCCCAGAAAGCGGAGTTACCGACCGTATTTGTCATGCAATTCGCGTATCTTCCATGTGTATCTCCCTTCCTTAATGACATCGTGGTAGAATTCATACCACAGCGTCAGCGCGGCCAGTCGAGGTCCTGGGAATTTAGACAGCGGACTGAGATACAGGCGATAGATCGCCAGCGAGATAATATACACAATCCAAACGCCCAAGGCTATGCCCAGGGCTCGCGCCGTGATCGACCACAGCCAGCTGAGAGGAGACATGACTGACAAGGTGCATCTGTATTGAATCAAATGTACCTGAGAAGCAGTGGTACGGGAGATGTGATAAGGTTCAGCGGGGAAAGTAGCATTTTATCAAAGGGAATCAATTCAGTGGAGTCGCTCACAAAAGCCGAGCCCACGCGTTGCAGAGGCGGAGACAACGCACATGGTGGGGAGCTGCAGGGGAGGAAGCCCCGTAGAGGAAGCTGGATAGTAGGTAGCCAGTCCGGTGAAGATTCGCTAAGTAGCCGCTTGCTCCTTCATGCCACCTCGAATGCAGTAGGTATACCGTACAGTGCCTCGAGAACTGAGATACTAATTGTACACCGAAGTCTTGCGGGCGCAGATGAACGTCCAATACCACAAAAACTCGACGCGAGTAACGGAACAAATATACATACAGCTATTGTAACGGCTTTTGCCCGTAAACCACAGAGACCCTCGTATAGGCGTGAATGCTCCTGTCGCTAAACCCCCGTCGCACCTGTGCCAGGTACAACTGTACTTGCTCATAAGACCATCCTAAAACGCGCGTAAAAAGTGCCAGTGTCCATCCCTCGACCCCCTGATATGCCTCGAGGAGATGCCATCGGCCAATCTCCTTCAGTTTTTCGTCCTTGGGCCACGGTCCAAGGGGCATTTTATATCGCTTCTCCACCGTGTTGATCAGACCTGCGCGGTCGATGTATTCCTTCTGGTGGTCGAGGATCTGGAACGTTTTCCCCATCTTTTCCCCGGCCTCAATATACCTCGCAGAGGATTCATAGAAGATGTGGCCTGGAGGAATCGAATCGTCGTCCGAAATCCAATCGACACTGTATTCAACCTGCTCGAACCAGCCTCCTGGTCGTAGGTGTGCGTACACTTCCCGATAGAAGGCTGGCCAGTCTGCTATCGAACCGAACAGGCAGCGAACATGGATAAAGTCGAACGAGTCCGGATTAAAAGTCCATTCCTGGGTGCAATCTTCAATCTCGAACCGGCAATTCGGCGGCACCCAGGTCGGTTGAATGGGAGATAGATCCGTGCCCGTCACAATCGCAGAGGGGAATTGGTCGGCAAAGTCGATGGCCCAGAGACCGGTGCCAGTGCCTACATCGAGCACAGCCTGCGGGTCGGGGCCGATTGGGGCCAGAAACAGTTGGCCGTCAAGAAGGAGCAGGAACACATGGTGTGCGATGCCGAGCTGATCGTTCTGAACGTCATCATTTGGTCCCCAGTATGCGCCGTCTCGGTATGCATGATACCGCCGTCCATGCTCAAACCTATATCTGGTGATCGAAGACGTCAACGATGTAGTCTCGCTTTCTCTACACAGTTTTACTGTCAGCTCCTTCCGATATTTATTCGCCTGTGGAAAGAAGAACAGAATCCGTACATCTCGGCGCCATATGATGAGTCCACGTCGTCATCTTGACGCTGATCAATTTCCTAGGAATTCATCAGCTTTTGTGCGGAAGCTGTGTCCTTGCCACGCTCCCTACAGTTGGAATGATCGATTCTCCAGCTTCGGTCGTCATGGATAGGGTGTCATTTATCAGTGGCAGCGGATGCTGATAGACGCGTCGCTGGAGAAATGTCGCTTGATTCAAAGATGACGAGGAAGTGAAAGAAGACGGAACGTATCGTGACGCTGCGCGTGGCTACCTAGAGATCGTGCAGCGGGGGAGAAATGCTAACGGTCAGCTTTGTCGGCTACCCGGAATCTACTCGAGGATCCGCGACCCCGCAGGCTGCGGAATGCGTCCTGCTCCCATTGCTACAGGCCTAGACACGTTCTCTGCACGGGGGGAATTCAATGGTGGAGTGCCCCATTGGTCGTGAGAGGCATTAGAGTTTCTTCCCGTATGCAAACTATCGCGAGGATGCAGCCGGAGTTGGTCGAAGTAACTGATAAGCTAATAAACTCTCGCCAAACAGTGATCCTCTTTCTGCTGCCACGTCCTCGTATTGCGCCCGCAGAGTTGCCAGCAGTGACCTGCGCTCGCCGTTCCACGACCGCCGCTTAGACTAACCAGAATTACCGACATAACGGCGAACATTCTCTCTCATGCCGTGAAAATGAGCAGGGCTCCTTTTTTGGAAACCCAATCGGATCTCCAACTCTCCCTGTGGCTTGTTCATCCTGCGAATTTATGCCATGTACCTCGGAAAGGGAGCTGGTCTCATCAGCCTGCTCGCCGTCCTCGTCCCTTGAAATCGACACTGACCACCGAATGACCATCCAGCACGTCTTCTGTCGCTGTGGCAAGGCGCAGCTTCGGAGCACCACTCACGTAAGAGCTCAGCGAGCGCCGGCCATAATAAAGCTACAACCTTTTTCTTGTGGACAGTCTCTTGTGTACCAATCAATAACCTCTTGCAGGATGTGGGTTGAATGGTTGCCAATTGACAACATTCAGCCTTGGCCAACCATTCATTCATTCATCCCTTGCTGTACCACGGATGCCCTCTGCTTGCATAAGTGACACCTTGCGGTTCCCTGCTCTTTCCATCCCTCATACAGAATCCTATAGCTAATACACACATCCCTTTTGAAGTGCGCTTGGCTCGCTTGCTCGCTCGCATAGTGTAGTGTGTTCCCTGCAGCCTTGCCGTTGCCGTTGCCGTTGCCGTTCCTGACCCCCATTCTGTTCCCATGACGCCAAGTCTTGGACCAGTCTGACCTTTGGCTTCGTGTTGATGGTGCCGCGCTATACCTCAAAATCCGTTTACTCGACACCCCATCGAGTAAAACGCACTTGAGGTATAGCGCGCCTTAGCAGAAGAGCTCTCAGGGCACACCATGTGGGTTGCTCAACCACTCTAGATTTCTTGACATTTCGGGTCTACAGATGGGCGAGGAACCAGAAGTCGCTTTTTACGCGCTGAACTTGAAGATAGGCGTCTACATGAGCTGCTCGTTCATTTCCCTTTTCGACCCCCACCCCCATTGCGCCATGACTCTCTCCGCGCGGTCGCTGTCCTACTCCCCGCGCAACAGCTATAGATGCGTTCGCGTCGCGCCGCGTGTGGACCGAGGTGGAAATCAGAATTTCCCAGTGAATTTGCAAATCATCTAGGTACACTGAAGTGATTCTACTGTCTCTTCTCTCTCGCTCGCCTTGGGCGCAAATGCAGTGTGTATGTCTTTCACCGCTTATGCAAGGCCTCGACTCGTAGATTTGTAGATATACATGGATTGGCTGTGGGCTGTGGGTTGCGGTTCGTGCGCCGTGGCTTGAAGTAGAACTTGAACTCATTGCTAAAAATTTCGAAAAACTGCTCCTGAAGCTGCGACTCGAGGGGTCTACGCTGCACAAGATCGTGACCATAAATATGCAGTTTGGATTCGCAGTCTACAATGGCCCCTCCCTTTGTTCTACCAACCCGGCACAGTATCTCAGAATATTCATTCCCTTCTCTTGCATCCGTGCGAGGGAAATACATAGCATGTATCATACACACCCACCATCTAGCACGAGTTCCGCGGCGCCCAAAGTCTTGAGTCCCCTAGAAACACATACCAGTGCCAAATCACTCGGAATGAGTGACCCCATGCGTCCAGGGCCCACCTCCAACGGCACAGATGGTGTGGCGGCGAGTTCTCCAGCTTCGGCCCTTTGCCATCCAAACGGAGTGCGCAGCCTAGGTGGCCGACTGCCTGGTGTTCAAGGTACTGATGGCCATCGAAGTCTGACTTGCTTTGTGAAACGAGGCTGACTAGGTGTAAGACCACAATCAATGCAGCATTGTTGCTCTCCCTGCTCAGGCGCGGGCCAAGCAAAAGGGCCAGAGCAACTTGGACAGAGATCGATGCGAATGGTGTGTGTTGTCTCGTAAGCGCTGCGACAGTGTCAAACCAGTGTGCGGCAGGTGTGGGACACAACCAGAGCGTTGCAAATGGCCCGAAGGCAAGCCCTCAAGGAGTGGGTTAATGAATCTTCGGGCCGGGGGAAGATTGGAAGAAGACGTACCGATCGGGACATGTGATGGAAAGTCCAATGGTGACAACTCCTTTGAAGACGGACCGGCAAGCAACAACGTGACTGGATCACAACTCGCAGAGAGCCTTGCACCGGAGTTGCAGCATCTTGAACAAGTCCGAGTGAGAATTCTCGAGAGCACCAGAGCGTACTTGGGCACCAAACCCGAGTTGCAAGCGAACACACAAGAGCCCAGAAGCGGCACCAACGCAGCACAGCTCTGTCATTCTCAGCAACAACGAGCCATACAGGGTATTCGAACACGAGCTCGGCAACCGTCGGACACCATGTCGATAATTGAAGCCAGTGAGGCTAGAACCATCGACGATGACGATGTCCTCAAAGCTTGGCTTACCCCAGGGGCTCTGTAACGGAGGGAGACCACGTAAGGGCTTGGAGTTACTCTTCCTTTGGACGGTATCTAGGTTGATATTCCGAGAGAGGATAAAAACGCGGAAAAGGAAAAGGTCGTACCATTACAGGGTAAAAGGTTGATGTTTCGACGGACAAGGAGTCTAGGGAAAGGGACGCAAACTCTCCGTACGGAGTAAAAGGTCAATGTTTCGAAAGATGAGTGGTCTGAGAAAATGAACGCAAACCCCTCCGTATAGAGTACAAGGTTAATGTTTGGACGGACAAAGAGTCTAGAGAAAGGGGCGCAAGCTCCTCCACATACTGAGCAGGGACTCAAGTTGTGCGGGCTCGCTTTATGAGTATTTTTGAGGTAGAACGGCTTGAAACGGGTATGTACCAAGGTAAGGCTGCGCTGCCGGTGTCGTCGAGGATGAAGCTATCGGGGCGAGGAATGGTCGCCTATGGGATGCGAAAATGTGACTGAATGGCAGGAGTTCAAACAGGAATGTTTGCTTGTTCATGTTGCTGAGAGGTCAGGTTTCCCAACCAAAGTGACTGGATGTAATGACGCAATTACCGGTCAAGACGGGAAATTCCCCGCCGAATTTGGTGGTTAGTGCCGCCGCTTTCAGAGGGTTTCTCCCCTCGATGCTAAGATCACAATCCTAGTTAGTCCTCCTTCACTTGTCGATGTTTTTCCTTTTTATACACAATACAACTATCGAGCGGGGACAATACAACAACTACTAAGTGACCTATCCTCGACACCTTAATGAGGCGTGGACTTCTGTGGTCGGTCCAGGACCAATTGCTGGAAGGCTTATCGAGAAGGCGATGAGTTTAGGGCTCCTCTTGTCATCAAAGATTCGTGGTAATAGCCCGAGCGGGACCAAGAAGGGGCATTAATACAGGGCGCTACAGAGAAATTTGACGATGAACGAAGACCCCACCAATCCATCTTGGCCAGCATCTCTGATTGATCTCGGCCTTGCGATAAGGACGCAACGAGAAGGATCTTTACGAGCGTGTGGAAAGACGGGTACAAGAGGATTCATGGCCATCGGGCACTGCCAGGTGAGAAGCACTCGGCCGTGCATGATTACGAGTCGTTCTTCTGGGTCCCTTTCTGGATATGCATCCATTATGACGACCCAAAAAAGGAGAGGTAGAGTCGTGCCCATGTTTGAGAGGTGGAACTACGTGGACACGGAAGGACTGGCCAAATTGAAATCAGCTACGCTATCAGATGAGAGCATTTGTCTGGAGACATTAAGGCGAACTCTCATCTCATATTATGAGTCACTTCGACCATGGATAAAGTAGGCTTCGGAGGGTGGTGTTTCCAAATGGGAGGTTGAGAAAGGAGGAAGACGAAAGCCTTGCCTCAAAAATGATGTCGATACTTGCCGAAGCACAGAGAGACCCTGACATCCTTGCAAAACTAAATACCTCAGGTTTCTCAAATCAAATTGAGAGAGGGGGGCTGGCAGGCTCCTGTCTGCCTATGGCTGAAGAAGGGTATATGGCCAACGGATAGGCGTTCGCATGATTCAGCTTCTTGCTTGCCTCCGAGACTTCGATTCCTCGCAGTAATGGACGAATGGTTTGAATGGTGCGTTGATGAATGGCTTGCCCTCTGATTAATCTGCCTGGGTAACCGTGGAGGATCTCGACTCCAACCGAGGACTTTGAATGACGAACGAGTCCAGTCAGCTTTTCTCCTTGCGCGAGGCGTGTGCGAAGGAGGAGGGCGTATTCTTGCCACGCATCGTTGTACCAGTACGCCTGGTCCATAACTTTGGCCGGAATTTTATCGAGCCATTCGTTTATATCCTGCACCATCCATTTGTATTCGGGTGTAGTCACTTAGATTTGCGTCTCGTTACTCTCTCGTAAATATCGCTGCCTAGACCGTCTCCCTTTTCTGCATTCAATGAACTGGGGATAATCCCAATAGCCTCAGCGACCTTTCCAGCGCCAATGCCCGGCTCAGCAAATCATCGACGCTCGGTATGTTGCTTGCTTGCCAAGCTTGTCCCGCCGGTTTGGCTGAGCTGGTGAAGATGGAGACCAAGAAACTGCCTTGAGTCGCCGCGTCGCGAAGTGTAACCGCTTCCAGTGTAGCTAGCCAGCCTGGTCTTCCATCCGTCGGCTGCAAGGGTGAAATGAGGGTGCACTATGCAAGGGACTGCCTCTGTTTGGCAATACGAGGCTTCACAGTCTGAAACACGAACTGAGAACGGCCACGCAAATGAGAAGTCGACAGAGGCCCTCGCCAAGTATGTAAATGCAGTCCCCTTTCCTTGGCCCTTCAGCCTCAAGAAAAGCACCAAATAAATCATTTCAAGAATCAACAAGGCCTGCAAGCTTTTCCATACGCGAAACATCTTGCTTGGCATAGTCTGAGCTTTTCATTCTGAATGCTGTAGCCGAATGAATTTGCGACACGACCGGCAAGGCGTCCAGACAGGGTAAAGCAGACGCCTTCTTGGCGAGAGTCCAGACTTGACTGTCCCGTATTCTCCAGCTCGGCCTGAAATCCTCAGCCTGACCGTTCGTTGCTTCCCCGTGAGAGCCCCTGGACCTTTTGACTGCCTTCCAATGCAAGGGCCGCCTAGAACTGGGCGCTCGTACTTGGTCAAATGATCACCGTGCCCTTAAACAGCTGGGCAAGGTGCCACCCTCTCTCCAAGCCAGTGCTCCACACGCCTAAACACGCCTGACACTGGCATCTAAAGCATGGAATCCGATGTTGACCACCAGCAACACCGGACTACGTATAAAAATGAGACCAGCCGCATTTTGGGGGAGTGTCGAAACGCCCAAAAAAGGGAAGATGGTGCCAAGATAAGAGGCATTGGACGGCGAGAACGATGAAACAGTGCGCGGGACTTCGGTTAGTGATGGCGTCGACGGGAAGCGAAGGTGGAGACGAGGTCCTTGTTGTCTCCCCCTCGAGTCACAAACTAGCTTCCACCCGTTCACGCCATTGTCACACCGCCTGCGCGCCCGACTGAGGTACGTACAGTAGGTCTCGGCTTGAACCTTGAAGGGGATTTCCCAACAAGTCTCGTCTACAACCCAGAGTTCATCAGAATTCACCAGTGACGAAGTTCGGCAAGAGAGGTTTGGCCTCTTACTCAATGGACTGCTTAGCCATTCCGTCGAGTCTTCGCTTATGGTATGGGGTATTATGTCCCCGCAAATCGATCCGGAACTGATGCCTACTCGTAGAAACTTAGCAAGGCCATGGCGCGGCCCGCCCCCAAGTCGCGAGCCGAACTACACATTGACGAGCCTGCTGTGCGGCGACTCCTGAGAATTCTAGCTCGGCCCAGACTTTGACTACTATCTTGTCTGGTGAGGTAAGCACTGTTGAATTGAATCTTGATTGTATTAGTCTCAAGTCTACCGAGTATCTAGCTCGCATTGTCGAGTCAAACACTTGCTGACCCACAGTATCCCGTTCATCTTCGCCGTGGCCTTTGCAGCCGGTAACGAATTTCCCATGAGAAATGGCACCGCCAATATCAAGTGGCGCACGTCAGAGGCTTCGAATACGAGGGCCTGGTAGCCATACAGAGCCTCGGCCCCCAATGAGCCGCTCAACTTTTTGTTTGTTCCTGAAAAGGGGCAAGGGGGCATTTCGCCTTGCTGTTGCACGTCGAGACCTAAGGCTTCTTGAAGTCCCTCATCGCCGCAGCTTCGCAAATTCCCAACTCAATTCCATCGGCTCTCATAGCCTACAGCCTACGAACTACGGGTAAATGGAGTACAAGATTCTCTTTCCTTGCGACTTGCTATTATTGAGACAGTCCGTTTAACTTGAGGGTCCCGGTGCCACTAGAAACCTGACTCTTCACATCAACCTCGTTAATCCAGTGCTTTTACGCTCACGATATTGCAGCTCTCTCCAATCTTGCAATGGCAGCCGTTCTTCCCTCAAGGCTTCTCGGCATGGTCGATGGTAAATTCCGAGTTTTCAATCCTCGGGCCAAAGGCGCTCCCATGGTGAGAGCCTTCGACATCATTTCACACACGTGGAATGACCCCGCGCCAGAACACAGGTGTGGAATTCTGGGCGTGGACTGGCCGTTGACGATCGACCCGATCAAGATTGAAGAGATCAAGAAACTGATGACGGAACCGGACGTGCTACCCTTCTTGTGGGTGGACTGCCTGTGCTTGAACCAGGCGGACGATGATGAAAAGTCGGCCGAGATCGCGAAAATGTACGAGTACTACAAGAGCGCGCGCAAGTGTCACATCCTGATCGACATGAAGGAAGCGTGGGACCCGCAGGACGTCGTCGACAACCTCAAGTTTGTCGACCACATCCGGACCAACGTCCACAGCACGTCGCTTGCCGCCGAGTCCAGGCTGAGCGACAACATGAGGAACCGCTTGTCGATGTGGGAGAACGAAGCCGCGTGGACGTTCCCCTTGGACAAGACGACCGTCCGGTCCGCCGGCATCGACATGGGTGTGTTGAACTGCTACTCGACCTGCATCGGCTACGTCCGGTCGCTCTTCACCAACTTCTACTTCTCCCGAGTGTGGACGTTCGAGGAAATGCTACTCGGGAAGAACATCACCTTGTGGGGCATCAACCAGATGAACATGTTCTGCATAGGCCAGCTCGATACCTGGATGGATCTGGCCAGAGACTCCGCGGACAAGGCGGCCAAGCTGTCGGACTGGATCGAAGAAGGCAGAGTTCTGAACACCTCGTCCATTGACGCCATTCTGGGCAAAATAGAGGAGGACGCGGTATATCTTGTGGCCCTGCAGAGACAGGTCTATGGCATCCACGGCGCCCGAACGGACATTATCAACGGCGGACCTCGGTGGTGGTACGAAAACTACCAGGGTGTGTGCAACGTCTTCTCAGCCGTCTCCATCCGGCCGCGGACCTGCTATCGAAAGGGGGACATCTTCAAGGGACTGCTCGGCGTCTTCAACGGCCTCTTCACTCCCGAGGAAATCAAGACGAAGCTCAAGGGCGACGACATGGAGAGTCTCTCGTTCGAATTCTTTAAGCAGCTCTCTCTCAAGACCGGAGGCGCGTGGACTCGACTCGTGATCACGAGCGGCGAGAGGGACAAGTGGGACTGGATACCGGTCGTGGCAAACCCAAAGAGCCTGCTCACCACCGACTGTTTCGCCGGTGTCGTCCGACTGGGATACCTGAAGACCGGCTCAAACGGTCTGGCAAAGGCCACGGCAATGACCAGCCTCGGAGGCTCGCCGCGAAAGTACATGAAGATCACACTCAGCGAGGGCGGCGGCGCTGAAGGCGAGTTCAACTTCGTCTTCAAGGGCTGCAACTGTGGGAAAACGGTCAAGACGAGCCGCTTCTTCGGCTCCGAACCGATCCCCAGCCACGACCAGCCCGTGTACGTCGCGGGCGACGAGACGGGCAGAATCCTGGTGCAGTGCGCAACAATCCTGGGAGGAGTCATCGACCCCAGCGGCGACGTCGTCGAGTTCAGGGAACGGCTGCTCAACAACCTCCGCCCGCTGTGGGAGACCACCGACCCCTACGCAAAGCCCAAGAACTGGGGCCGACGGTGCGTGAGCGGCACCTTCTGGGAAGATCCGGCCCGACACCCGGACTTCAGGACGCACAACATGTCCATGAACTATCGGATGAACGTCATCTGCGCGTCCCGGCTCGACAACGAGAGCACCGCCAGACTGTCCTGCCACGTGCGCGTGAACTGCGGGTGCACCATAGACGCGCCGTTCCCGTTGATCTTCGAAGCCATCACCGCCGTGCACGGCAGCTCGCTCGGCCGAGTCACTGCGAAGCAAGGGAGCGAAGGCCGGATCAGTCTCCATGACGGAATGGGCCTGGTCCAGGTCGGAGACGTGGGCAAGGCCTTCGATCTCGTGGCGTTCGGGGGCGACATCGACGCGTACCGGACGCATGCCGCCCGCTGCCGGAGCAAGCGGATCGACAAGTACGTGGTTCCCAAGGTCGAGTTCCCCAAGGGCCGGGCTTTGGTGAGGGAGGAATTCACCCACGGCATCGCGGACGGGTTCAGAGACTACGGATACGTGCCCACCGGAGACGAATACGGGGACGATACTGGCTCCGGGAACTTGCTGATCTACAGGAAGCATGCGCTCGGTAACTACAAGATCATTGGCGTCTGCATCGACAACTGGATCCAACACAAGAAGGGGAGATCTCTGGTGACGATTCAATAGTAGGCCTTCTCAAGCGTCAGCCCGCGACCATGCCCAAGAAACGGTACTGTTGGACCGCCTAAATCGAAGGCGGATTTCCCGGCAACGACGGTACAGTATCAAGGTATTCATACTCACGTACTGGTACTGGTACTGGCGCTGGCACCCTCTTGTACGATCCCACCATGTCCCCCAAGTCACACTCAGTTTGTACTGGGAAATTGTATTTGTACATTGGTTGGGATGCGATATAGAGATATTGTGCACTTCATCTTAGCCTCGTCAATCATAACGTCGTAATGTACCTCGTACACTTGGTCCGTTTCGCTGCCCTGGCCCTTAGCCCTTCCGTTCTACACAGAATACTCGACCCAGCCGACCCCTACTCTGTACCCCCTCGTGCTACTCCCGTCGTCCTCCTCTTTCAGGAGGAGTCTAGGCTTCTTCTCCGCCAACCATAGAACAGTCTGCGCAAAGACGCTGTTCGCCCACGCGAACCAACTCCGCGTCATGCCCTCTCCGCCCCCGCCCCGCTTGACACCTCGATTGACGTCCACCGACTCGTTGAGTAGGCCAAAGACACTGACATTCTTCACCCGCTCCAGACATTCCAGAATTTCGACGTCGGAAGTCGATGTCATGGCCTGCACGAGCACGGACATCGGCCACGCATTTCTCAGCCCGATATGCGGGCCGCCTATGCCGCTGAACTGGGCGCCAGAGAGGTAATACGGATTGCCGCGTGGAGAGAGAATCATGCGTCGGGTATTCTGGTAGATTTCATCCGAGGCATCCACAAAGCCGAGAAGTGGAAGAGAAAGTAAGGAGGGGACGTTGGCGTCGTCGATGAGTAAATGCGAGCCATAGCCGTCAACCTCGTAGGCGAAGACTTGGCCGAATTCGGGGTGTGTGACAACTGCGTGCTTATAGATGCCATCTCTGATGATCTTCCCCCGCTGCGAGAGTTCCTCGGCGGCTCGCAGAAGCTGTTTCGCTTGTTGTTCGCTTGAAGTCGCGGAGCTGGCGGATTTTAACATGCCAGCGGCACGCGAGAGTTCTACGCTCATCATGGCGTTAGCGGGGATGAGGAAGCCGAAGATGGTGGCGTCGTCGCTGGGGCGGAATGCTGAGCGGATAAGACCCGTTCCCTCTGCCAAGGGGTTGCCCGTGCCCTCCAAGTTAAGAGTCTCGGTGCCAATGCGCGTCGTCCGGGAAAAGGTGTATTCGTTGCGTTCGTACCAGCCAGAGTGCGGGTTAAACGTGGGTTTCGCCTGCGCGTCAAGGACTTCGAGTAGAGCTTCCAGTGCCTTGAACCACCTCGTCGTGAGGAATGCCGTTGACCCAGTGGAGGAGTGATACTCGTTTGTCAGACGGAGGAACGCGGCCAGGCTGTCGAGTTCGTATTTACATTCGAACACCACGCTGGGTTCATATACCGGGTGGACGATGTCGTCTTGGCCGGAGTGCACGGGCGGCAGACGCGACGGGTCGGGTGGCTGGAAGGCGTTGCAGTAGGGCGAGGAGATGACGAACTCGGCTTGGGTGTTGATCGCGCCGAGGATGAGGCTCGAGATGTCTGGGGCGGATTTGGCGAGGAGTTGATATTGGGCGAGTTGGTTTGTCGAGTCGCGTAACCACTCGGCGTTGATGTCGCCGGTGACGATGAATGATTGTGCCCCGTTCCATTTGTCCTTGTCTCGCAGCAGCCTTGACTTCGGCGCGTGCGTCTTTTCACCGTCTACGTGCCATAACACCGTCGTGTCGAGGGTATTGGGAAAGGCATTCTGAAATATCTGCGCTAGGTCGGGGTCTTTGATACGCGAATAGAGATCGTCTATCACTTGTTCCACTGCCGGCGAGGAGAACTTGCGGCAGTTCGGATGTGGTCTTTGATACGGTAGTTGGAGAGGTCCCTCGCTGAGAGGTTTACTGTGCAGACAGTCAGCGAAGCTCGTAGGGACAGTGACCGCTGGACCTTACTGTATATGCCGCGCGTAAGTAGTATAATCCGGACAGAGCCCCAAGAGAGGTTCCTGCTGGTTCGCGGCATCACTCTCATAGGGCCGATCCTCTTCGTTGCCCGTTGCCGCGTCCGCGCGGGCGAACGGTAGCCACACAGGCAGGGCAAGTAGACCCGACCATTGCCGAATATGCATGACCGCTGTAAGGGCTATGAAGTTGTTGTGGAGGAGGACATCCTCCTGTTGGTCGAGTGTTGGAAGGTCGCGTCGCACGATGGAGTTGACGAGGCTGAGAATAGCTACGGTGGAGCATCCGAAAGCCTGGTGGCAAGGCTGAGGGTTGAACGGAGCACGAACAGAACAACACTGATACATTTTATACCTTGTCCTTGTTCTGCTGGCCTTCTGCATGCCAGCCACATCCTCTCGGCGGCGTGATTCTGCCTTGTTCCTATTTGAAACATACTTTCTCAGCATTGATAACTACGAGTGTCAGGCTGCCTCTTCACGAGCCAGATGCATAACAGCAGACTGGCTTTGACTACTTGCTCAAGCCACGATGCTGATTCCATGCAATTTTACCAGAGGCTCTGGAGCTTCAATCTATCAAGGAATTACAGCTTAGACCCCTGATAAATTGATGGCAGTGGTGCGTCCATGCGAGTTTGTACAAGTGTGTCCTAGAAGTTCACATTGCGTTGAGCGGTCCGAAGGCGCCTGCTCTCCGTAACATGAAGAACCCTGGCACCGCGTACGACTTAACATTCGCCGCGGCAAGGACCCCCAAGGCAAGGATATGTCAGAATAAAAGATTGGCCAGCTTACCGCGACAATGGAGGCGTTCACGTCAATTCGGGCATTCCAAACCGAGCCTTCTACCTCGTTGCCGTCGGGTTCGACAACGCCGGCTACGACGGTAATACGTGGAAAGAGCCTGGGCAGATCCGGTACAAAATGCTCGCGGATCCGGATTTCAAGGGCTATATCGACCTCGAGGTGCAGTGGCCCAAGCAACTTGTCGAGAAGAACATCAAGACTGCGTTCAAGTTGGTCGCCAACTTGACCATCAAACACGCCGAGGCTCTGTATGGAACTCATGGCAGGGATATTTTTAGAGGCGCGTCAAAGACGGTCAAGGTCTTGCCATAAATGCGCGAATATCACTACGGCGACGACACAAACTGAGCTTTGCCAGGCTAACCAGCTTCTTGTTCCTTCCTTTTGGCGTCGTAGGAATCTACTATCCCGCAAAATCGATCGTTCAGCAATTCGAACTGACTTGAGTATCTTATTGCCTGATAGGATGTACTTAAAACAAAACTTATAGCCACCCTGTCTCCTTGGCCACACAGACACAGCCCAGCTGTTCTTCTCCATGCTTCAGTTCCGGGTCACTGATTAAGAAGATGTGTAGGCTGTATAGAGACAATCGTATCTTGTCTATGTCACCAATCGATAAATCGGTTCGCCTCCGCAAGCTGTGCTGCCCTATCAGCGTTGTGAGGGTCTGAAGTGAGTTGTTCCAAGAGATTGGTACCTTGCTGGTATACATCCGTACCACCTACCTTAGCTCGTAGTTCTTGTCTCGCTTCCCAGAGCCTCGGGCAGTCCAGTCCACCAGCACGTGGACCACCGTTTCGATCGCTCCGCACACACAGCGGTCGTTATCTGTGAACTTGAATCGTCGGCTCTGTGGTGCCAGTTAGGAGTGTCCAGTCCGCAATTGTATCATGACGTATGCAGGTTCGGTGTTGTGTGAGCTGGCTGAGAGACCATCGTCGATTCTTTCCAAAATGTCTACCCTTTTGGCTGGCGCTCCCCTTTTCTCGAATCTTTTTACGTGGTGTTCGTTTGGATGTTGATAGAAGACGACCAAAGCTGGCCATGAGGGCGCTATCGATCTCCCTTGTTCCCGTAATAACAATTAGCGTTAGGCAGTGGAAGACTTTCAATCTGGTCCGGAAGATTGGTGGGAAGCTTGATCTGCAGTGCCTAGAAGAGTAGGTGCCGCGGTATTGATTCGGTCTCATCCCTGCCGTCGCGTTTTAGTCCGTTTCCATGCGATCCCTTTGTGGTGTAAAGAGCATGGTACCCTCTACTCCGTTCTACATGATTCCCTAGAGAGGGATTTTGAAGCTACATAACAAAATCCCAATTCTCTCGAAGCGGGGAGGTTGAGTTGATGATCAATCTCGGTGCCAGGTGGACATGTGTGCTCTGTCTTAGCTGTTCGGCTGGTACCAAAGCCTTCAGCTGCAGCTGAACGGGCACGATCACAGGATGGAGCTTGCCGTAGCCATCGTATGCACTGATCGGAAGCCTGGATGGGCGACTTTGCAGATCACCGGTTCTCTGCAAGACCTCTTGCAGGAGACTCGATGAGACCGAGTGGAGGAATGCATTTCGATCGAAAAATTCCGCTCAGTCCGACTTTGGCGCCTCCCAGTTTTAGCTTTCGACCGCCGGTAGGCCTACACTAGAGTAAGCAGCACTTTGTGGCATCCGGACACAGGATGTCGTTCGGTGAACGGATTGGAGCGACTTCTTTCTCCCACTCTGGGTCTTTCCCTTGGCGCTAAGGGTCGTCTCGCCATGTCAAATTTGGCGTCACTGGCGTGATAGCCAAATGAGGTCCTCCTAGTCAGCCAGGCCGAGAGGAGCATGCAGGAATCTCGGCATCAGTCAGTAGTCATGCCAGGAAAAGAGACCACGCACTTTCTCCAGATGACCTGTGGAGAACTCACGACGGGACCATATCTGACCGGTGAAGGAATCAGCATACCCCAACAATCTCAGACTTTGCTAGCCATGTAACCGGCATTCGACTTTCGTTTAGCAAGACGAACCGGACCGCATTGGGACAGCACAAGAAGTGGCGTGCACATACTGTAGCGATACGGGTCACCTATTGAAGCCACGGTCTCTCATTCTTTTGCTTGGCCATCCCGCTCCATTTGGTGATTGGTCGGCTCGCCTCAGCTCTGCGGCTGACAAGAGTGCCAAGGGCTTGCAACGAAGTCGTACTACTCTCCTGCCCAGCTGAGGGTCGTCCTGCTCAACCATCACATATCTTTCTGGTGTGACAATGGACCCGAAGAATGGCGACAGAGTTGCGTACGGCCAAACGCGGTTTTGATGACCAACGAGGCTTTGCGTTTGATCTAAGTACATATGTAGGTCAAGACGCACTGTGTCGGACATGTGGAGGTTGTGAATTACCGAAGGAGGTTATGCTCTGATTCGGCAGTCGTGGTTGGATCAATTGATTAGCGTTGGTCGTTCTAGTGTAATGGGGCTGCTGGTCTGTGGCGTCCACGGACGTGACAAGGCTGGCATAGGATATCCTATGCCTGTCAAGGCAAACAACCCTGAGTTCTAATTAGTCGGGGTTTTAGCGCAAGGCTGCACTTCTTTACTTTACTTTCTTTGCGAGTGCATAGGATAGGCAGACAGGAAACGCAACAGCTATTAAATGAACCATTGAGATGTAGTGGTGTGATCGTGGCAGAGGCAGTGCCTGCCATCGTACGCAGACATAGCCGTTGGCAAAGAAGCCTCGCCCCAGTTCAACACGATAGGAAGCGCCCTCGGCGACGCCCCGACATGATGTAGGGTCAGAAGATTTCGAGGCTGTCCAATATGATCACCTCCACCTTTATGGTACATGCTCGGCCTTGGCTTTGTCACCCTCGCTTTCTTCGTTAATGTAGATGGGCTCAACGGTAGTGGCTTCATCGAGAACTTTAGCACTGTAGTGCGACTTCTTGAAGAGCTGGTGAATCTGCTCTTCACGGGTGTCGGTCAACACGATGCCATCGCCAAAGATCTCAGCGACATCCTCAAGAGCTATGCCTTTGGTCTGCTCTCAGGTTAGCTACCTTGTCGAGAAGCATCAAAAATAATGTCACATACCTCAGGGAAATAAAACCACATGATCACAACGTTGACGGCGGTGAGAATGGTGAACACGAGGTAATATTTCCAGCCGATGTTGTTGAATGCCGTAGGTGCAGGACTATATCCGTATCAGTCAAGTGCAGGCATGGTAAGAGCTTCTCTCCTTTGGCTCACCTGGTGAAGACGATAATAGCCATGAACAAGCCGGCACAAGAGATGCCGATCCCACGAGCACGCAGCGGGTTGGGGAAGATTTCGGTGGCATATATATAGGTGCTGGCATCGATGGTCCAGCCGTAGAATCCTATGTGGAGGAAGAGGAAGAATACGGCTGCTTTGGCAGCCGCTTCAGAGCCGGTCCGTTGGTACACCGCAACTGTGGCGCACTCGCCAGCCAGCGCGATAACATCTCCAGAGAGACCGAAAACTAGAAAGTCTTAGTGCGAACCGGGACTCCAGTAGAGAGTGGAAGATACTCACGCATCATCCGGACGCGCCCAAAGTAATCAATGACTGCAGCATTAAAGGCATTGCCGAATAAGCAAACGGTGATCCAGCCGCACTGGATCAGAAGCTGATTGACGACACTGAAGCCGAGATTGCGGTAGAGGAAGGGTCCATAATCTAGTGTCGACATTAGTATAGAATCAGCAGTCATCCCGGGATACCCTTACTGTTGATGACAATGGTTCCGGTACATTGACCGGCAACCATAGTGAGCCAACCGATCCAGCATCTCTTGCGTAGAGCTGGCCTTGTGAAGAATTCCTTGAGAGGGACAAAGTCTTTCATCTCTTCCGTGACTTGGGCATGCAATAGGCGAAATTCTTCGGTGATGGCATGCTCGTCAGTATGGGGCCCGGACTCTGTGCGGCAAGCTTTGAAGGCCTGAAGAGCATCTTCAGGGCGGTTCCTCGTCAGAACTTCGAAAGGTCAGCCAAGCATATTTTGAATTCCACGCGTTTCACTCACGCCAGCGCGGGGATTCGGGGATAAAGACAACGCCGGCGGCGAGAAGGAGAGGGAATAGTCCGCCAATGGCCAGGGGCATTCTCCATTGCGTGCCGCTTGCGTCGACAAAATAAAACCCAAAGCCAATCCAGCTGGCAGCCACGTAGCCAGTCGCGATGCCAGTACCATGCATGCCGACCAGCAGACCACGGATCTTGGGAGGTGAAATCTCGCTCTGGTAGAGCGGGATCAGACTGACAAGGGCCCCAACTGAGTACCCGGTAATCAGTCTGGCAATGATGAACATTGCAATGTGCACGCTGCCCGCGGCCAGGCCATTGCCCAAGATTGATGTGAAGGAGGCGATCAGGATGGCCTTTTTGCGGCCCCATTTGTCTGGAATCCAGAAGCATGAGATGCAGCCAAAGAGACCTCCGACGGAGAAGAGGCCATTGATAGCACCCAGAAGGTCGTCCGAGTTTGACCGGGTATCGAGTTCAAAGTACGTTAGGAAGGTAGGTTGACCGGTGGTTGTTGCGATGATACTGGATCCATAGCCATAGGTTATGCTCCCCAGGGCCACGAAAAGAACGATCTGACGGGCATGTTAGTGGGCAGACGGAACAAGACGCACTGGGTTGTAGGATCACTTACACCGAACTGCACCAAGGATATCATGTTGGCGGTGGAAGGAATCGAAGACTAGGACTGGTCGACTCTGAAGATTGGCTTGAGAGACTGGAGAGGAAGAGATCAGATGAACAGAGGCGGATACTACATAGTACCTGATATACCTCGAGGCTGCACTTGTGCTCTGCCTGAGGGGAGGGCTCATAACCTCGGGGAACATTAACTTCCAACCAAGATACGTACTCCAACAGCCAAGTGGTGCTACTATGTATGAACAGGGGAGTTCTGATGGACTGGGGTACATAGCCTCGTACCAAGTTTTGCGGGGTGGTTATGAAAGACCGAGTGGGGGGGTTCTGGGCATCTAGGGAAGTACCGCCCCGGCTCCATGGTACTTCAGGGGACAGCGGTGCGGAGGGAACTAGGCGGACAAGGCTAGCATGAGTCGCTTTCTGCACCCACTGTGTTTGGATGAGCCCGATTGGTTTCTCCGTCTTGGCTGGCTCGTATTGCATGGCGAATCCTTAAGCGAGTGGGGATTCTCAATCAAATTACGGGGTACCGCCACTGGATCGAGGGGTTACATAGCCTCCCTGTCACCCGTGTCGAGGTAGCCTCGCTAGTCGCATGCTGATCCCCACTAGCTGGTGACTGGGGAAGTCCTTTGGTCTGGAGTTGGAGGCCAGAGTCGATGTCTTGATCAAGTGCACAAGATAAGTAAAACAAGAGGAGTCACTGATACTGTACTGTAGGCCCCGATCAATATGGAGTCCAAGTCTATCACCAAAACGAGGTCTGCTGCCGTGGAGTGCTGAAATCCCTTCTAACAGACCAGTACGATTAGGGCGTCAAGATCATCCATCAGAGGGCAGTTCGCAAAAACCACAATTGTCGGCTATAAACCTCAAAATGGAGCGGAATCCTTCGCCTCTTCTTTGTTAGTGATAATCTGATCGTGTTCACGAGGTGACCAGCCAGTCCAAATTGTCCGATACAGGCCTTCATTCTAAGCCTAACATTAAATCCGACATTACCAGCTATCCCCTGCCCAGGACAGATTTATAGAGTTGAGGTTTGCCACAGCGGCCGGCCGCTTCTCCTTGAACACCGCCAATCCCTCCTGCGCGTCAAACCCCGTCGTCAGTCCCCCGTAGAACCGCGCATGTGTGAGCTGAAACGCTCGCTCTACCCTCGCCTTCTCCCACGCCTCTCTCAGCGCCGCTCGAGTCACGATGATCGCAGAAGGAGATCGAGAGCTCTGTTTGCCGTTGATACATGCTTGCCGTCCTTTTCCTATGTATTTGGCTGACCATGTCTGCTTTTCAATCTGACCGTTGACACGGGTGAACGGCTTTTCGGTGCATTTCACTGTGCCCGTGCGGCGGCACGACATTTCATCAAGCAGAATACTCACACGGCCATCGTGTTCACGGCGTCCATGGCCTCATATCGCCCGAACAAGGTTCGTGCCAACAATGCTGTTCTTTCTCTTCACCCCAGATGTTCGCTGTTTGTAAGGGATGATTCTGACACTGCTTCGCCTCTGTAGCGGGTCCCCTCGGCGCCGTACAGGACCTCGAAAGCCGGTGTGCGCAACATGACACTCACGCTGGCCATGGAATGGGCCAAGTACGGCATCCGCGTCAACTGCGTTTCTCCGGGCGTCGTCAGGACAGCCTTGACTTACTAGGTACCCCAACAGCCGGACTGGGAGCAGCAGTTGAAATAATACGGCGGCATGAGGCGACTGGCCGAGGGTCCAAGAGCTGGGCGGGTGCGAATGTATATTTGCTCAGTGATGCCGCGAGCTACACTACCAGTGTCGACAATCCTGTCAACGGTGCGATCGGAAGTGAGTCGAATGCTTCCACGTTTGAGAAAGGGTTGCTAACGTGGTGGTGCAGTTTGCTAGGTCTCTTCAATGTCGTCATTTGCAAGGCTTTTGCACCTTTCCTCATCTCGTTTAGAAGTACCCCTCTGTAACGAATTACTTGTGCGACCTGACGGCCACCGCAGAAGAAGGGAGGGGCGCCGAGGCGAGGGAGCACTGGTACACGGCCTCGCTGGCAGGGCTGGATGTCACTTGGCTGGACTGTGGACTGTGGAGGCAGTCCACAGTCTACAACAGCTCACGGGAGGACCAGCATGTCTATATAGGTGAGGTCGCTCCAATACGTACTTGCTCATAGGAAGTGTTGGTGGTGAAGAAGAAGACCGTCGTCCCTGAGGTTGTGTGAGACGAGTCACTTATCGGTTGCGGCGGCCGAGAAGACAGCGACCCATGTCTCGGGAGCTAGGATGATGTCGTCGAGAGGCCATGCGGCGGAAAAGCCTGGACAAACAATGTCGAATATCACTCCCACGTCGCCTTTGTCTTTGAGTCGTTCGTGGGCGTCGCAGAAATTCCAGGTGGGCCGCCTCGTTTCCTGGACCGACACCAGCTTTTTGTGGAGTCCACCGTCCGATCCTCCGTCGGATGGTCGCTTCGTGCGTATCTAGCACGGTCGAGCGTTGAAGCCTGCCTCGCAAAAATTACAGTAAGTAGTGAGATGAGGCCCCCAAGACCGGTGTTGAACCGGTGAACAGGGACTGCAGAGGACCGCCCGCTCGAACGGATTCACCCTTGAGACACGGAGGGAGTGCGGAGTACGCCCGAGGTAATACTACGGAGTAAAGGGGCCGCTATTCCCGGTCGAAACCTCGGCTGAACAGTCCAGAGTGTAGGGCTCCTAGGTAATCGCGGGTGGAATAGGGCACCACTCGTACGCGTACCTAAGGCGTATGCATTGCACAATGCACATCTCAAACCTTCCACGCGTGGGGAAGCGGACAATGACCCCCGGCTGCGACACATGCCGAAGACGAAGAGGATCGCGCCATTTGCTCCTAGTCAGCCTCTTGATACGGCGGAGATCCTCACCGGCTTTCTAAACTCTTTGACCTACTACCAAGATATCATCCAGATTTAACATATTATACACATGAGCAAGAAACTCCTGGAACGCCTTCAAGAGACCGCCTCGAAACTTGTCACCACTGATAATCAGCGTTCTCAGCCTCCCACACCGCCTCGGCCGACAAAGATGCCCCTCAAATATGACCCCGAGTTCTTCAAGGTGTTCGAGCCTATCATCCCCATGCTCAAGGCCGCGCCCCAACCAGCCGTCCATGACATCGAAGGCCGGCGCAAAGGCTTCGAGGCCGGGCTGACCCTCCTCGCCGAAATGATGCCCTTCGAAGCCCCGGACGTAGAACAGGCAGAACACAAATTCACGACCCCGGCCGGCGTGGAACTGTCGATCTTCAGCTTCATCAAGAAAGGCTCGTCGTCGTCGTCGTCGTCGTCCACCACGCCCAGTTCCGCCATCCTTCACTGCCACGGCGGCGGCATGATCCTCGGCAACGTGGCGCAACAAGCCAAAGGCATCGCCTTCCAGGTCCAAACGACCGGCGTCCCGTTCTTCAGCGTCGAGTACCGCCTCGCCCCGGAGTCGAGCGGCACAAACCTCGTCGAAGACTGCTACGCCGGCCTGACGTGGCTGTCGCGAAACGCGTCGCAGTTCCACGTCGACCCCGCTCGCATCGGCGTGTCGGGCGAGTCGGCCGGCGGCGGTCTCGCCGCCGGGGTGGCCCTCATGGCGCGCGACAAGGGGTTGAGTCCGCCCCTCGCGAAGCAGATCTTGATCTACCCGATGCTGGACGACCGGAACGTCATCCCCAACGCGCAGATCGAGCCGTTTGCCTTCTGGAAGAACGACGACAACATCACCGGGTGGACGGCCCTGCTTGGCGCGGAGAAGGCGGGCAAGCCCGAGGCTGACGTGTCTCACTACTGTGCGCCCGCTAGGGCGAAGTCGGTTGCCGGTTTGCCGTCCGCTTACATTGATGTCGGGGGCTTGGATATCTTCCGGGACGAGGATATCGAGTACGCCAGACGGCTTGCCGCCGAGGACATTGAGATCGAGTTCCACTTGTACCCTGGGGTGCCGCATGCTTTTGAGCTGTTTGCCCCAAAGTCGAGTATTACGGAGAAAGCGATGGCGAACAGGTTCAGGGCTATGCAGAGCATTTGAGCGGCGTGGATTGCGGCAGTAACGTCAAACTTTCTGCCTCTGGAAATTGTGAGCCGGGACGTGCAGTAACCTGAGAGGTGTACCCGGGTGGTGCGAGGGCAAGGCAAGCGCTACATATACGAGAGAGCCCGGGACTTAGAGACGGATACATTCAATGCAGTAAAGGTAGAATGCATTGAGAATGTGATTCCACTGTCTGGGGCCTCCGAGCGTCCGCCTGGTCGAGTCAGCATTTCTGTCAGAGTGCTGTGCCGTGCTGTGTTGATGCAAGAGTCATTGCCTCGCCACCACGGCCAGAAGAACTGCTTTCCCCGTCTACAGTATCTTCCCAGTGAATGCCAACACCAAGTTCGATATCGACCTGCCTGCCTGCCTGCCATAATCACACACCCACCCGTCTCCATCACGTTATGCTGCATTCAGCTAGCTAAGAAGAGCTGTCTAGACCAGTATCCCATCCAACCTTGCGCAGAGGTCATTTCGATGTTGTGGAAGCAGTTGTCAAGATATTCCATGTTGCTTTATCTAGAAGCACCTCCTTGCCTTGGGTTGCCCGGCTGTTCACCACCTCTCCTCCAAGTGCCCATCAAAAAGGTCGAGAATGTATCTGCGGAGATCCGCATCACTGCACGATGATCCGCAAACTCGTTAAAGAGATACTGTCCCAAGCGGGAGAGGAAGTTCGAGAACAATTCGCCGGGGTTGCGATTGTTACGCGGGCGAGTCTGACGGAAGACTCTGCAGAAGTCCCACAACTCACTGCAGCCGCTAAGTTGAAGCCAAAACCTCAGCAAGAGTCGCGCCGTAGGGAAGGACCGATGGATGGCATTGACGCTATTGGCGTGGAAGATTCGGTGAGTTCAGTACTCTGCGAGTAGTGCTAAATAGAGAAACAAAGAGGCAGAAAAAAGTGGCTTACCGACTTGCCTACTGACCAAATCCACATGGTAGTTCACATCGCTCATGGAGCTTGGAGGTAACACCACGAGATGGTGGGGAACTTATGGCCACTTCAGGGTGTTAGCACATACGGGACAGCGCAGCAGCAAGTGAGCATTGCATGTGAAACATACCCCATGAGTACTTACAAAGTACATCTCTCGAGGAATCCTTCCGCTATTGAAGGCGGCGGGAATTGCCGGCGGGTCCTCATCAGGAACCGGTGAGTATCCGGCGTCCAGGACAAAGTAGAATTGGTTCGCCTGCATTTTGAAACTGAAGAGGAGAGGCTGTCCAACGCATCCCTCATGTGCAACAGCGATATCGATGAAATTGGCAATCTTCCAAGCGTGTCGTTCTGCGTTGGAAAGAGGTCTGTTGAGGGCTGTTGAGGGATCCGTAACAGCATTATGGGCTATTATGACAGTCCTATCTTGCGTCCTACGCCACCGGTTAGCATCCATGGTTTTGCGGCGATGAGCCGACCCTACCTGTGACCATCGTCAATTGGGTTCCACTGCCCAGAGAAGTTGGGAAAGAATGGTTCTTGAGATAGATCGGTTGCCGCAACGGGTTCCTGCCTCAGGGAGGCTCTAGCTGAAGTTGCGGGGCGTTCCATTGCAGCCAGGGCGTCTCCAGCGTCAAAGAAAAAGCTGCTGTCAAAGAGAATGTGGCCCAGATCGCACAGAATGTTTTTTGGGGAGATGCCTGGCAGTGACAACATTGGCCTCTGCTCCGCTTTAACTTCAACGTGACTCTGTGTCCATACAACCGGCGGGATCAGCGGCATCATATTGGACATTCAATGGCATCAAGCACGTTCTGTATCACTTTGTCTGGGTCCAGATCATTCACCAGGTCGTGAGCAGAAGCAAGATCTGTACCATACTGAGTGCTCCGTTCGCGGCTTGGTGTGGCCATAATGATCCGGTGCGGATATACCTTCTTTGCTGCCAAGGCTACGAGGGAGGGTGTCACATAGTTGATCCCGTGGAAGGGGGCAAGGTATCTGCAACACAAATTAGAGAAAGAAGTGTAGGAGTTTTCGGGACAGACTTCGCAAGAGCCAGGAACAGCGTCGTCGCATATGGCGATACGCCACCATCTACGCCTCTTTCCATGCGGAGGAATGCCACAACATCTTGAAGATACCGTCGGATCTCTGGTGTTATGGTGGTAGCTTGACTTTGGACACGAAGTTGCTCGATCAACTGAAACTGCCTGTCAGATAACACCAACCCTCGTGCAAGGGCCGATCTTACCTTCGCGTCAATGCGCCGACTTGCAATCATTTCCTGACGTCTCGCACTCGGAGAACGAGAATACGAATATGCAGAATCCTGGTCCTCCGAGTTGGCTGTACCGTCGAGCTCTTCTAAATTGGGAAAGCCGTCCTCCGCAGAGTGAGAGTGTGACATGAATATGCGGTCGTTCTGGCTCACATGAACAGAAGTCGAAAGCTGGGTAGATTGAACTTACAAGGTGCTTGTTTAGTCCGATATGCTTGGAGGAGGTGGTAACAAGCGGAAGAAGCAGGAACGTCTTGGGTGCAAGATGGACGGTCGTCCGGCTATATATTCTACGGCTTCGGATAAGCTATACGTATCGTTAGCATAGTCCCAAGCAGTGTTGTAGGCCATCGCACCTCGAGTGCTTGGATTTGAACATCTTCGTGGGCATAGTTGAAGTCCTTTGCGATAACGATATTGACCAGTTTCCGGGTATCCAGTTTCGAACGCTCAAGGAGACTGGAGGAGGCAGCGCGGAAGTCCCCCGAGGCGAGTTTTGAATTGGGCATCCCTGGCTAAAAACCAGTCAGAAAAGATGTTGGAAAGAAACCCTTGAAACGGGCACTCACATTTCGCAAGTCCGCGTCAGAGTCATACGGAGCACCATCGAGGTCAGCGTCATCATCGTCCAAGATCGCAGCACCAAAAGCATCTATCGACTGAAGGTCATGCCGATCGAGGATGATGTATGACAGGTTGAACATATCCCTGACAATCTTGCGGAGCATTAGCCATGTACCCAGACGGGTGGCGGGACAACCCACAAGGGCGAGCTCTGACGCCAGGTCATCCAAGAGATCGTCGGTTGTGGTCACCATGCAATGGTGCTGAGCCACGAGGCAGAGAAGGACCGCCAGCTCGAGGTCGGTGAGGTCCTCGACATGGTCGAGGAATGCTTGTGCTGACTCCATCTTCGCCCAGGATTGTGTCTACCAGGCTAGCACATGTCGCCTTCCAAGGTCATGACGTCTCAAGGCATGGAATGGCAGAAGCTAAGACTCTACTGGCAAGTGATAATTCCAAGGCAGATATCGACTGAGAAAGAACTGAGTAAGAAGTGAACAAGAACAGAGAAAGACCAAAGCAAGCGAGAAACGGCGAACGATACGTCGCACTTCCGCGTAGGAAGGTAAGCCGAGCGTGTATCATGATTGGCTGACGACAAACATCTCTCATCTGCCTGTCCTGTGCTTCAATTCACGACGTTTACCATTTGTTATTGTGTCAGGCACATTGTTCCCCTAGATATCGTCGGCCCAAGCACACTCACGCACCGCCGACCAGATGAGATGACAGCAAGTAATCCCAGGGCTGGATGGGAGAAAGTCGGTGACCAGTTCTACCGAAAAGTACCCTTGTACGAATCTGTTTTCGACCAAGACCTCGAGCTCGAAAACTACCTAGTAGCTGGTGCGCCGTATGGTGGCGCTCTAGGTAAGCCCTCGCCTCGCCTTGAATTTGGCTTTCGAAGCTCATACTTTGCAGCGCTATGGCGAGACACTACCAGGGTAGCAAGATATCGAACAGTCCAATCCGCTAAGCCGACCATCGATATATATTCATCCTCAGGCAAGCTCATTAGCAACATCAGCTGGGAGCGAGGTGTAATTAAAGGGCTTGGATGGTCTGATGACGAGAAGTTACTGGTTGTCACTGAGGATGGTACAGTACATTGCTACTTCGGCCTTCACAGTGACTTTCAACCCTTCTCGCTTGGCCACGGCTCAGAGGAATATGGAGTCGTGTCGTGTCGGTTTTGGTCTCACGGATTTGTCGCTCTGCTCTCCAACAACTCTCTGATTGCCGTATCATCATTCGACGAGCCTAGACCGAGACAGCTTGCACCGACACCAGAAGGTCAAGTCCATTCGTGGTCACTGATTCCCCCGGCGTACACGTTATCTAGATCAGTTGAGGTGCTGCTAGCCGTGGACAGGACGATATTCGTGGTGGACGCCACCGACGCCGAAGATCGGGGACTCTCAGATGGACCTTTCATGCACGTCAGTGTCTCCCCCAACGGACGGTTCGCAGCACTATTTACCGAGGACGGTAAAGTCTGGGTTGTGGGCAGTGACTTCCAGAACAAATACAGCGAATACGACTCCAAGGCCAAAACCACGCCGAGGCAGATTTACTGGTGTGGAAACGACTCTGTTATCCTGGCCTGGGAAGACGAGATTCACATGGTTGGACCCAACGGGGCTGCTGTCAAATATTACTACGACGATCAAGTCCACGTCGTGCCCGATATTGACGGTGTTCGCCTCATCACAAACGACGCATGCGAGTTCTTGCACAAGGTTCCTGACCCGCTAGAAGAGGTTTTCAAGCTTGGCTCGACTTCTCCTGCCTCAGTGCTGGTTGATTCGATCGAGCTGCTGGAAAAGAAGTCACCCAAAGCAGACGAGAACATTCAGAGAATCAAGCCAAATCTCCCCGAGGCGGTTGAAACCTGTATTCGAGCCGCAGGCCACGAGTTCAACCAGAGTTTGCAGAAACTGTTGTTACGAGGAGCCTCGTTTGGCAAATCCGTCCTGGACCTGTACAGCAGCGACGAGTTTGTCGACATGTGTGAAGACCTGAGGGTGCTGAATGCCGTCCGAGACTACCGCATCGGACTTTACATGTCGTACGAGCAATATGTCAGACTCACTCCAGAACGACTTATCGCCCGATTGGTCAACCGGAGAGAATATCTCCTAGCGATCAAGCTGTCTGAATTCCTGCATCTTCCTCTGAACAAGATATATGTTCACTGGGCCAGTCAAAAGGTTCGAGGGTCTTCGGCGGATGACGATGCAGTCCGGGAGCTGGTGGTGGAACGGTTGCGCGGCAAGCAGGGAATCTCGTTCGAAGCAATTGCAAGAGCAGCGTACGACGAAGGACGCAGCCATCTGGCAACCACTCTCCTTAACCATGAACCCAGAGCGGGCAAACAAGTGCCTCTCCTGCTTAACATGGAAGAGGATGAGATTGCACTAAACAAGGCGATCGAGTCAGGAGATACCGATCTTGTCTTCTTTGTCCTGCTCGAGCTGAAGAAGAAATTGCCTCTCGCAGCATTCCTGCGCACCATCAGCGACAAGCCTGTGGCGTCGGCCCTTGTGGAAAGTTCGGCAAGAGCGCAAGACACGGAATTGCTGAAGGATCTGTACTATCAGGATGACCGACCGGTTGAAGGGTCAAACCTGCTGCTGGAAGAAGCTATGCAGCAACCGCAAGTCCAGGCGGTGATTGACAAGCTGAAGCTGGCGAGCAGATTGCTCACTGATGCTAAAGATCCTACAGCGCAATTCCACACCAAGGCTCTCACCGAAGCCAGCCAGCTTCTTAAGATGCAGGAAGCATTTGACAAGGACATAACCGACAGCAGTGGAAGCTATGTTGGACTGAGTGTTAATGAGACCATGTTCCGCCTGATCAAGTCCGGATACAGCAAACGAGCTGCAAAGGTTCAAAGCGACTTTCGTGTTCCGGAGAAGACCTGGTGGTGGATCCGCCTCCGGGCGTTGACTGCTGCTCGACTCTGGGGTGAAGTCGAGGAGATTGCTAAGAACAAGAAGTCGCCGATCGGATGGGAAGTAAGTGCCGTGGTCCTTTCCTTGCGAGATGCTTGCATCTAACTCCGTTTAGCCATTCTACAACGAAGTCCTAGGAGCAGGCAACACCCGTCTTGCATCGTCGTTTGTCCCGAAGTGCACCAACCTTCAGCCGTCCGAACGGATCGAGATGTGGGTGAAGTGTGGCATGATCACCAAGGCTGGGGAAGAGGCCGTCAGGGCCAAAGATGTGAATGCCCTGGAGCTGCTGCGTGACAAGGCTAATGGCCAGCAATTGGTGGAGATTGAGCGCATGCTCACCCAGGTGCGCCCAAAGAGGTAGCCCTGTGATGTGCGAAAGAAGCGATGAGCGATCATGTTATCTTGTCGACCTCGTCGTCCTCAGTGAGCGCTGGCGGGGTGGCGGGTGCGTGTGCAGTCCGGTCGACCACGAGCAGCTGGGTGTCTGCAACCTTGGGCAGGTTATCAGCAGCGTCATCCACTTCTTCCATATCCTCCCAGTCGTCTTTCTCTTCTTCGCCCGCTTCATCAACGAGGCCTTTCAACTTGTCGAATTTATTCACGCTGTCGTTCACCTCATCCCACATTCCCTTCCGCTCACGCCTCTTCTTCAGCCGCCCTACAGCATCTTCAACCTTCCTCGACATTCGGTCTTGGACGACTTCCGCCCTTGCGAGTCCTCGTTCCTGTCTCCGTTTCTGCCCCCTTGTCAATGGCTTCTGTTTCTTCTTCGACTTTGTGACTCCGCTGTTGGGGCGGGTGGCTAGTATTGGCGTGGCATCCGAGGCACGAGGCGCTTGCTTTATAGACTTATCGACGTCAATCGAGGGGGACGTTGCTCTCTTCGAGGCTCGGGATCTGGGGTTTGCTGAGAAGTATTAGAGGCCAGGGCTGGTAATTTTCATTGTGTGCGACGGCCTACCTGTTGTATTCTTTGACTTTACTGTTTTCGCCATGGCTGTAGATGTTGAAGCTCACTGTTGCACACCACTTGTGCTCCAGATAGTCAAGGCAGGCGAAGCTGAGCAGATGTACGAGGTGCTGGCACAATCCGAAGTATTTTTCCAGTCGCTCGAATCATCGGCGAAGTTGCACCAAAGATTGACCGACATGTGACGTAGCCACTCAGCCTCGTCATTATCAACACCGGAACCAGCACCCTGGCACGAACCTGCACCTAAACAACCTTCCACGGCCAAACCCGTACTCACGAAGCTGATGCTTGCTCGGTACAGCTACGCACTATGGCCCCTCCGCCATTGAAGCGCCAAAAGACGAATCCGACCGAAGAATCCAGACCACAGCCAACGCCCCAAGAACAGGCTCAGCAGGCTGCCAACGTTCCTCTTCCACCAGATACGCCTCCAGTTAGCACGTCGACTCCAAGGGACGAGAAGCGATCGGTAAGAGAGCTGCCTGGCTGCAAGATCTTATATACTGATCCAACGACAGTCATGGCTGGCGCGAACGTGGCCGCGCAAGGCTCCCCCACTGACTCAAACACATCGTGAGAGTGTGTCCTCGGCGTCTAGCAGCATTCCTCCCACAATTACACCTGCTGCCCAAGAAGCCCCCTCGCCTACCCGGGAACGGACAAAGACCCAGAGGTCGCCGTCTTTGGCGATGACACTGGGGAAATCCACCTCCAACCGATCTCTGCCTATCAATGCCACCACTACGATTGTCAATGCCACCTCGGAAGCTGCAGCGTCCCCGGGCAAGACACACCCACAATCGGGATTATCTTCGCAGACAAGGGATAATGGAACCGTGGGCAAACAGGCAGCTAAAGACGAGCTGCGGCCGGAGAAGCCAGATGATAACCCAACACAATCCCTGCCGGGCGCAGCGCCAACCCCGGAAACTTCTCAACTACACCCTGCACAACAGACCCTGCCGGAATCTCAGAGTATGTGGCTGAGCTGGTTACCTGGTAAGAGAGATGGGACGACAGCAAAGCCTACGGAAGTACAGGAGCCTCCACCCCAACCAAAACCTACCGAACAAGCAGAGGTCCCTACGGTGAGCGACGAGTTCGCTGAGCCTGCCAAACCGCAGCTTGAGATGACCGAGCAGACTCACCAATCGTCTATTAATGCAAGCAACAAAAGGAGTTGGTATCAAATGTGGAGCAGCAGTGATCCACCAGCAGAAGTCTCGAGGCAAGAAGAGCCTGCATCAGAGCCAGTTCAACCCAGCGGGGCAGGGTCAACTGAAAGTGCAAAGACAGCAAAGGAACCAACGAAGGATCTGGACATTCCCCCTCCAAGCACGCCAAAGGCCAAGGATGGTTCTCAAGCGTCTTCGCTGGAAACCTCACCTCCTCCACCTCTTCCCGGTGACGGATCCAAGTCAGGATGGGTGTTTTGGTCTCGAGAAAAGAAGCGCCCAGAGTCCGTCAAGTCCGAAAGTGAGCCTCGTGTGGGCGAGATAGCAATATCGGATACGCCCTCACAAGCACGACCGAAGCGAGCATCGATCAGCCTCCAAGACGAAGCAGCTAGGCCGGTACTCAAGCCGTCGCCTCAAGAAATCCAATCCAAGAAGGCTGCCGCGCAAAAGACCGCCGAACCCAAGCAGCAAATGCCAGCCGAACAGTCAACACCAGCAAAGTCCCAGAAGAAATCAGCCTCCAAACCAGATTCCTCACGAACCACCAAAGCCTCATCCTCTACGGCTGCTGCCACCGCGAAAGAACCTCGTCCCGCCTCCCCAGCGCCATCCCTCGACAAAAAGAAGGAAGACACCAATCTGCTCCTCCCGCTTCTTCACGACACCATCACCCACGAAGAACAACCGTCCCTCCTCCAACAGCTCGCCCGTCTCCTCTACTACCACCGCGAACCAAACGCCCACCAACACCTCTCTCTAACCCGCGAGCCGCCTCGCATAAAACGCGCCCTGGCAATCGGCGTCCATGGCTACTTCCCGGCCCCCATGGTGCGATCAATCCTCGGCCAACCCACCGGCACGAGCATCAAGTTCGCGGAAAAGGCCGCACAGAATATTCGGCGTTATACAGCTTCTCAGGGATATGAGTGCGAAGTCAAAACAGCGGCATTGGAAGGAGAAGGTCGCATCGCCGAACGAGTTGAGCTGCTATGGAAACTTCTCTTAAATTGGATCGACGAGATCAGACGAAGTGATTTCATTCTGATAGCGGCCCACTCCCAGGGCGTGCCCGTGGCAATCATGCTTGTCGCAAAACTAATCCACTTTGGCTGTCTGAACCCAACCGCCCGGGTCGGAGTATGCGCCATGGCAGGTGTAAACATAGGTCCCTTCCAGGACTACAAGTCCCCCTGGATCACGGGGTCCGCGGGCGAGCTATTCGAATTCACCAACCCGAATAGTAAAGTCTCAACGGATTACCTGGCCGCGATGACCGACTGCCTATACCAGGGCGTCAAGGTCACCTTTGTTGGCAGCATTGACGACCAACTCGTGTCCATGGAATCATCCGTCTTCGCCCCCCTGACTCACCCGCACATCTACCGCGCCGTCAGCATCGACAGCCGCATCCACGCGCCAAACTTCCTCTCCAACCTCGTGGGCTTCGTGCTCAAGCTCCGCAATGTCGGCGTCCCAGACCACGGCCTCATCCGCGAACTCTCCACCCCGCTGGCGGGCTCGCTATACACGGGCGAAGGACACTCTAGACTCTACGAGGACGACGCCGTCTACGCCCTCGCCATCGCCTTCACCCTCGAGACCACATCCCTCCCTGATACGCCGATCACCTCGTCGAAGCGCGCCCCGATCTCCGTGCCCACTGATGGGAAATCCACCCCCTCGGGCTCCCAGGCCAGCAACCCGTATATCCTGCCGTTCGCCATGCGCGGGATCTTGGAAGAGGATATCGTCAAGAAGGACCTGCGGGACGAGGCCAAGCGGCTCCTGGAGCAGTTTGACGAATGGGAGCCCAAGACCAAGGTGTTGAAGGATGTGAAGTTCCGACTCGAGGGCGTGAGGAGTCAGTTGTTGTAAGTCTTCCGAACGGAGTCCTGTGGTACGTAATTGCCTGGCATGCATGGGGATTAGCAGGGCGTAAGGCGTGAGGCGTGAGGCGTGATAGAACCATAAGCTGCAGGTTGTAAGCTGAGAGCTGGCCAGATCGATCGATGATACCAACTGTAGCTCGTCCAAGCGTGGGTCATTTTATCTTGTTTTCCACGAGTACCACTACCATTCCTATATGGATCCTACAGTAGACACAAAGATATAGAACGGGCATTATATATACGGACTACCGTATGGATCTCCCAGTAGATAGAAAGGTATAGAATAAGCATTATATACGCGGATACTCCACTTGCTGCGTACTGTCGTCTACCCGGTCAGCCCATACGTGTGCCTCTGGCTCATGCGTTAGAGGCGTAAATATACGAGAAGGGGGTGTGCTCGTGCTGTGCTCACGATGGGATGATCACGGCGGTTGGGACGTTGGGCCGGTAATCAAGATGACTCGAGTCGCACTGGGCGACGCGACGATGGCGTTGTGGAATGGTACCAATCATCGACTGTGAGGACGCCACTCACGATCCGGTTCCTGGATAGAAATGTAGAATGTGCAATGTTAAGTATACTTTCATGATCGATGCTAGGAATAAACCGCTCAGAAAGTACAATGCTGGTAAAAGCGTCAACATCAACTTATTCGCTCCCTTTTATGGTACCCCATGTTTTCGCCGTGATGTGATGACCGTTATCCTTGGATTCGTAAGTGAGCCGACGCTCCATCGGCCTTTCGGTACCTCCCACTCATACTGCCATGCCGCCGATGTGGATTCGCCACGCTCCTGCTACAATGTCGTATCGTGACAATCAATTCCCATCAGCAACCTGAGCAACACTGGGGACGAGTAGCTGTCTCGCATCCGACCTCCCAGCACTGCCATCAAACACGAAAGGCCCGGCGTTATTCCTAGGAGTCAACGGACCTTCCCCGCTTATCATCTCGGCTGGGTCAGGAGTCTGCATATTCGCGCGTCGGTGTTCAGGCTCAATATCCAGCTCGGTATCATCTGCTCGATCGGGCATGTCGATATTACCATTCATGGTCGAAAGTGCGGGTGAAACGGGATTTGTAGCCTGTCTTCGAGCCAACAGTCCAGAGGTTCTGATAGGTATCGGTGAAGAGGCGACGCCGTCAGTGTTTATTTCGGGTTGGGTTACGGTAACGGGAGGGTTCTCCGGAATGCTCGTGGCTTGCGAATCCGCAGTGACGGGCAAGTGAGTGGTCTCCGGCTCGCCCGTTACTTGTCCGTTCATATGCTCGGTCGACCCGGAATTCAGTCCATTGGCCTGCTCCGTGTTGGCTTCAGTGGCTTGGTTTTCTTGATCGTCCGTGTTGTCCATCCACTCGTCTATGTCGGATTGAGCAAGGTCGACGTCCGCGGTGAGGTCGGAATACGCCCTGCAATTCGGACATTGAAACTGCGGATAAACACTGTTTTTGCCTTCAAGCAAAGGTCGAATGCATTTATAATGCCAGACATGAGCGCAAGGAGCAACAAATAATGCTTGGCAGGGCTAAGAACAATGTCAGCAACACCGGGGAGGAATCGAGTCGGCAACTTACCAATACTGAACCCAAACAGATGGAACACTCCCCGTTATTGGCGTCTGCTGATGGCTGATCTTTCGCCAAGCTTTGCAGTTGCTGATGCCTCGCCTTGCTGTGCACAATGTCAGGCTGCAACGCGGACAGCGAGATGTGATGACCTACTTGAAGTTGTTCGCCTTCTTTTGCCATGCTCGATTGCATTCAATGCGAATCTTGACACACCGGAATATCATTTCTTCCCCTCCCCGGAAGTCAATGCCAAGTTGCACGATGTCGCCATCCTTGATAGGGAAGAGCCTTGACTCGGTGTTGGGCTGGCTCAGTCTGATATGGTTGAGAAACGTGCCGGACGAGGATGCCACATCCTTGATCTGCCATTGACCGTCGAGGAAACTGAACTCGCAGTGTTTCCGACTGACGACTTTTGATTTGAAGCCAACGGGGGCATCGGAGGGGCCGGTAGGGTTGGCCGAGGGGACTCCCTCTCGTTCAGAGTAACGGCCGACTCGTATGATGGAATGTTCGCTGGGCAACGTCCTTGCTATGGGCGAGAAATTGAGGGAGGGTCTCCCGTTTCTGATTTCCTGGTGAGGGAAGAAACGGATCGTAGGTAATTGCGGCCTCGCCTCTCCGTCCTGAGTGCCTGACTTGGAGGTGTTCCTCGGGTTCGTGGGTCTCAGGGCAGCTTCTGGGGCAGCTGCAGTCACCATATCAGCCTGGCGGCTGTTACTTGCATTCCTCCGCGAAGTTGAACTTCTGTGTCTAGCCATCTCGTCTGTGGTATCTTGTTCAGCCTGGTCGATAGGGTTGTCTAAAGCGGGTGCAGCCTGTGCAACACGGGGCGACGGGCTTCTGGTATCAACCTGGCGGAGGTCTGGGGATAGGGGAATCGTAGGTTCGTTAGGACGAGATATGCTCCGTCGGCGGGTTGTGGCAGGATCTGGCCGGTTGTCGTTGTAACTGAGGGATCTCTGAAAGTAGTGTCTCGGAGAGCGGGAGGGGGGCTCGTTTGGGCTGGTCCCACCCGACGACCGGTTGTGAGATAAAGCACGCAGGTAACTCAGGCCACGGCGCCGTGCAGATGTGGTCCTATTGACGCTCGGATCGCCAGCCGCGGGAGACGAAACGGCGGCAGGCGGAGAGATCATGGGAGATGACGTGAATGTGAAGGACCGGTTCTCAAAATATGCGGCTGTCGACAGGGGAGGTGAATGCAAAGGTGAGAGCGATGCACTCCAGGAGACCCAACGGCAACCACGATAGTCAGCAGCGACGACAAGTGATCACGTCGTTCCCTCCCTCGCACAAAGCACTCAAGCAAGCTTCCACTCAGCTGTGCTCAAGCACTCTGAAACGGTTGCAGGATCGATATGCTTAGAGGTAGGTACGGTAAACAGATGCTCGTATGCGCCCGCAATTCACTGGCGGGCTTCAGTGGGCACCAGAACAGGGATCTCGGGACAAGCGCTCTTAAGGGGTCTCGTGGAGGCTCCAGGGGTCGTCGGGTAGCGGAGAAGACGCCTATTGAGCCTAATAAGCGGGCCAACCGTGGAAGGTGAGGAGTCGCAAGAAGCTGTGTGTCCTACTCGTACTCTGTGTGCTTCTAATTGATATCTGAAAGCTACAAATACTAGGAGGCGACGGACTGAAAGCAGAGTAATAAGCGGACTGCGATCCTCCTTGTCTTTGATCAGCACCACAGCAAGTACAAGTACTCCATCTGACGAGGAGCCATCGATGTCATCAGGCATATCAAGTTGCTACGAGCGGCAGCAGGCTTGGCAACCCCGTGGCCACAAGAACATCGTGATCGCCTTTTGATCTCTACATTGATCGGCGGGTCACGGTTGCAGTCGTATCCCTACGAGCACGAAGCACTAGGCTGCTACTCCGTATCAGGTTATCATCGGACTAGCAACAGTAAATGTGGTCGATGAGTCCAGGCTGAGGCTCATGTCGCGATCCCAGACGCGGCGAAAGCGGCCTATCAACTCAGCGGATTTCTTCTCCACAGAAAGCTCCGCAGCGACCTTCACGTCGTGCTCTTTTTTGCCTGCGCGCATGATTCTGCTTGACCGACCAGTCCATCGTCAATATCAACTCACCTTTATCACTATCCCCAATCTGACGCCAACATGCGGACGGCGGCCGTCAGAGCTCTGCGCAATGCGAAGCTGAGTACAAAGGCCCCAAGACGGCTTGGGAGGAATTATGCTACGATCAGTGATTCTATCCAAAAAGTATGTCATCTCTGCTTTTACAATCACACGGCCACTCTTCTGACTGCGGAACGAATAGGATCCCGTCGAGTTAGATAATATCACACAGTTGTCCAACGGCGTCCGCGTCGCCACCGAGTCGCTTCCCGGCCCTTTCTCTGGTGTGGGAGTTTACATCGATGCCGGCTCCAGATATGAGGATGAATCACTGCGAGGTGTAAGTCATATCGTTGACCGACTAGCATTCAAGTCTACCAAGGCGAGAAGTGCAGATCAGATGCTGGAGGCGCTGGAATCGCTCGGAGGGAACATTCAATGTGCGTCTTCCAGAGAAGCCTTGATGTACCAATCCGCCACGTTCAACGCCAGCGTTCCGGACACGGTCGCCTTGCTCGCAGAGACCATTCGAGATCCGTTGATCACAGACCAAGAGGTGGAACAACAGCTGCAGACGGCGGAATATGAGATTCAAGAGATATGGGCCAAACCAGATCTGATCATTCCGGAACTGTTGCACATGGCCGCTTACAAAGACAACACTCTGGGCCACCCCCTGCTATGTCCTCGAGAAAGGTTGCGCTACATCAACAGAGACCTGATCGAGAAATATCGAAGTACATTTTACAAACCTGAGCGGATAGTGGTCGCATTTGCTGGGATTCAACATGACGAAGCTGTGCGATTAACGGAAAAGTATTTCGGAGATATGGCGAAGTCGGCCAGCCCTTCAGTATCACAGCCTGCTACAGAGTCGTCGAAGCTCGACTCACCACCTTTCAACCCGCACTCGCAGACAACCCCTCCACAGTCTCCTACAAGCAAACTACTATCGAAGATTCCCGGATTCAACACCTTCTCAACTTCGGCTCCTCACCAAGCCACCGTATCGCCCCTTGACCCATCGCTAATCCAACCTCGACCCGAATCTCTTCTCACCATGGCCTCGCACTATACCGGAGGCTATCTCGCACTCCCAACACTTCCTCCGCCGCCCAACAAATTCACCATACCGCTTTCTTACGTTCATATTGCCTTTGAAGGCCTTCCAATATCATCTGAAGATATCTATGCTCAGGCCACATTGCAAACGCTGCTTGGAGGAGGAGGATCTTTCTCCGCGGGCGGTCCCGGCAAAGGGATGTATTCCCGGCTGTACACGAATGTCCTCAACCAGCATGGCTGGGTTGAGAGCTGTGTTGCGTTTAACCACAGCTACACCGACAGCGGTCTGTTCGGTATTGCAGGCGCTTGCGAGCCTGGGCGAGTCGGTCACATGGTTGATGTGATCTGCCGAGAACTTCAAGCGCTCACACTGGAGTCCGGCTTCTCCAGCCTGAATCTTGCCGAAGTCAACCGCGCGAAAAACCAGCTCCGATTTAGCCTGCTCATGAACCTCGAGTCACGGTTAGTTGAGCTGGAGGATCTTGGCCGCCAAGTTCAAGTCCATGGTCGAAAAGTCGGGGTAAAAGAGATGTGTGAGAAGATCGATGCTCTCACCGTGGATGACCTTCGACGAGTCGCGACGCAAGTCTTCACCGGCAAAGTGGACAACAACGGCCACGGAAGCGGCGCACCGACGGTGGTCATACAGGAAGGAGAGGATGCAAACGGGAAAAAGATCAAACAAATACCGTGGGAGGATGTACAGTCGCGCATCGCGAGATGGAAGTTGGGAAGATTGTAAATTTACGCTCACTTCAGGTATGTGTACCTCTGAACTATATTATATCTCATCTAGCTTGCGAAAAAGGCGGCATTCGCAATGGAGGCGTTCGATCACTCCTCCCATCGAAAAACCATTTCACTCCAGCCAGGCACGAGAGAAAGCACTTTCTTTTGCCATTTCTCGTTCGCCTGCCCCTGCGTTTTGCGATCGAAGAGGCGCTCTTGCAGTTTGTCGCGGACGACGTCTTTCTTCAGCAGCAAACACGCCTCGACGGCTTCTTTCTATCCCTCACCACTTTCTCTGCAGTCTAGCCAGCATCGTCAAGTTGCAAGTTCAAACCCACATTTCCAATACGGTCGCTTTGTTGCATGTCTTGTTTTGTATCTTGGTCTTCATATCCATCAATCCCGACAAGGACTCATTCGCCGTCGCACCACGTGTCCTTCAGAGGCGTGCACCCATCGCAACTGCAATCATCTGAAGGAGCCGAATCTAGACTGCCACAGCTCAGTCTTTTCCTATCCCGAGCAAATGGCCCCTTCGACGTCCAACTCTGCCCCGCGCCCGCATGACTGTGTCGATCGTTTGTGCAACAAAGGAACTGCGCGTGGGGGAAATTGTCGAGCAGGATACACCGGCGACCACAACATCCGCAACCAGGCATCACTCTGTGACAAGCTTGTTGCCAAGGGTGTGCTGCCAGCCAGGAACGCACGCCGATGGGCCGATGCTGCGGTAAAAGGTACTGCACCAGCATGCAGAGGTTGCTTGCGGACTGGACTTCATGCGTCCATGCTTTCTCTCCCGCTGTCGACCGCCACTGAACTTAGGGCACACGCCGTTCTGGTCGGTAATGGTCAGCACTGCGATGATGCCATAACCCAGACACGTGGTGGTGTGACCACCCAAACTCGGGGTTTTGTCGACCCTCCCGATTCAGAACTCCAGAAATGGTTGGCGGGAGCGTCCCACTGCGAACCGATCAGAATTGGTGCATACCGGCGTGCTCGGTCATTTACAGCGCAATACATTGCGTCGGACAGCGCTTGTCAATGTCTCTCTTTGCTCGACAATTTCAGGAATATTCTCCACTCGTGCTCCACGACGCTCGCGGCTTACTCATCAGATATTCTCCCGAAGACGAAGCATGAACCGCGCAGCATTCAAGAAAAGGAGTTTGTCGAGTATTTTGATGTTGTTTGATACGAGACGCGCCATCAGGACAACGAGTTGTCTCTCCTGGACCAACTCATATTGGCTTCTGATGTGGAGTCTATTTAGCTATTATCAAGAATTGGAATCGTCCTCCTCGTTTGGTGCGGCGGGCTATCCTTGCGCAGCCAACAAGTCCTTGTACCCTCCATTCGCCGGTATCAACTGTCCATTGATCCACCTTGCCTCATCGCTCGCCAGAAACCCAACCACAAATGCAATATCCTCTGAAAGTCCCATACGCTTCTCAGTCGTGGTTGGCTCGATCGTCTTGTCAATCATTGATTGTCCCAAGGCCTCAGCAGCTGCTAGTGTTGCACCAGATCGAGTCGGCCCGACGCTGACGCTGTTGAAAGTTGCACCAGTCTTCAATCCCAGTACAACGGCCAGCGATCGTGTGATACTCTCTAATGCTGCCTTTGAAGCGCCGTATGTCAAGACTGGGTCGACGTTTGCCAACTTTCCTGCGATACTGGAGATGTTGATGACTCTCCCGCCCTTTGGTGGGAGATAGGGCAAGGTGGAATTGATGATGCTCATGGGCGCGAAGACATTTCCTTGCATCATCTTGGTGAAAGTCTCGAGGGTGGTCCCGGCAAATGGCTGGAGGAGAGCCATGTCCAGCAAAGCAGCATTGTTGACCACAATGTCGATCCGTTCCGTACCCAAGCCTTCGACAGTCCTCGATATGAGGCTGGGCCCGATGGAAGGGTCTAGGACGTCAGCTTGGATGGCGACTGCTTTCAAGGATGGCGAGATTGCAAGGCATTCGGCGAGCGTGTTCTCTGCGCCTTTGGAGTTGGTGGCGTATGTTATGGCGAGAGCGGCGACGCCCTTGCGCACAAACTGCAACGCTATGGCTGCTCCTATCCCCTGCGAGCCGCCCGTAATCAGAGCGACTTTGCCGAGGAGCGAGGAAGGCGACTGAGACGCTTCGAGTTGCGTCATTCTGGGGCTGCGGTCGATCGAGGCTCGCTGCTTGTCTATCGGAAACAAAAATTGGTTTTCTTGGAGCTCCTGGAGATCAAATCGTGGCCAGTCCGTATCACACAGGCATTTATACCTTCTTTCCGGTGGACCCCAATTTGCAGGAGACCGGGTCTCGATGGTTGTTGATCGGTCAGCTTCACACTTATGCCCACATCATGACAGCTCATCCATTGCACGACTCCTCCCTTCTCCATGGTGTTACTGCCACTGAAACCAGTAACCGCAAATCGCGCAAGGCTGAGGAGTATACTATGGGGGGGGGGGGGAATGCAATTGGATTACCCCCTGGTCGCCTTGGCGGCTGTCGGCAGCTGGTTGGCCACAAGAATGTCGGCCGATGCTTCGGACGAGCGGTCATTGGCCGACCAACTTAATTTGGTTCAGCTATTACTGTCGTCTTCGACATTCTGTCATCGAGGACGTTGCTGGCGGCAGTTGTGTGTCTTCACGGCAAGGTTCCTGACAGCCGAGACGAGCCAGCCAGACATTCGAGGCTCTCGAAGAGGGCTAGAGGTCGTTTCGGCCGGCAGAATGAGCGTGACGATGAGCAACAATGCAGCATTATCCCCCACCGGCGCCAGAAGGTCTACCGGAGACGACTGGACAGGGATTTCTAACCCGAAAAGACGAAAACAGCTCCAAAACAGGTTGAATCAGCGAGCATACAAAGAGCGCCGGCGGCAAGAAAAGCTTGCAAGAGCATTTGGTGCAAGCGAGGCACCCAGCGTCTCTCATGATACGCCTTTGGAGAATCAAAGGATACTTCTGGCACCCAGGGACATGCTACTGGGTGTTCCGAGCATTGGATATCCACTTACGTGGTACCCTGAGGCTCTAGTCGATCCTGTCGTACGGGAGGTTATTTTCTTTGGTGTGTGGCCTCCTCCCCCATCCTCAATCTTTGCCTTGGCCGCTAATTAGGCATCGCGCTTCTCCTATAGCAAGAGATACTCTCTGGCCTACCTTCTCCTCTTCGAGGGCGTACCCCGGGTTTACACCTTCACTGAATGAGATATGGTTCCACCGCATCCTCAGTGTGCCCATCATGCGCAATGCTGTGATCAGTGGGACGTGCATTGACCTCGAGCTCCTCACAGGCAGACGGTACTCGTCTACCATTTTGAGCACAGTTATTGAACTGAGCCGAGAGGTCAGACGTCTTCTGTCGCGACTGTCCCTTACGCGTAGCTTGAATGCTATCGGACGGCACAAGCAGGGTTTGTCGGACGGTCAAGCTTCCATGTTACATACCGACAACCACGTGGAGGCAGCAGGAGAAGCACCGCAAGTCAAAGACGACCTCCTCTTTGCTGTGATGCATCTCGTCAAAGCAAGCGCCATCAATCTCTCCTCTGGTGACATACCAGCTAGCTCTTTCGACACCGCAAAAGGCATGTTCGGTCTCTTTTCACCCTCGTTGTTCCTTCAGAGACTCCAATCTCTGCACCTCTGGGGTCACTCTTGCCCTTTTCAGAGTCAAGGAAGGGAGTCAGAGACACAGACAGCTCAGCACATCTCAGCACTGGAGTCCCTTGTCTCCCTCAGGGGCGGGCTGCGCAGTATTGATACGCCTGGCTTTGCCGAGGCTTTGCACTTATTTGATGTCATTGAAGCGGCGAAGCGCTTGAGCAAGCCCAGGTTCGAGTTGCCGGAGCGGAGCGGCTGGTTCCTGAGACTCATTGGAGCGTTGAGAGCCGACGGTGGACATGCTCTGGGAATTAGTACGTTTGGGAACTTCCTTGACCAACATTCATTGCTGGAGATCCTGACGGATATACACATCCTTTGCTCCTGGGTTGCAGGCGCACTCGGTTCCAATCATCACCAGCGTTGGGTTCCAGTGAATCTGCCCTCGGCCGAGGATATCTCCACACTCCGAAACTCGATCGAGCATCGCTTGCTCACATACTCCCCACAGTCGGACAATGTCGTTGAAAAGTTAGCGCACACAGCGGCGTTGATATTCATGCACGGAGTCCTCTTTCCGCTGCCGAACCGACTGTCGATGAGCCGGCTGATTGATGGGTTGATTGAAACCATCCGTTGCCAGTGTCAGCACAATGAACTTCCCTTCCTCTACCCGCAAGAGCCCAAGTTCTTCGCCTGGGTAGTAATGATGGGCGCTATGGCGACTTCGGACGCTGACATGCTGGAAAGATCATTCCTCGTCGGACAACTTGCGCTGCTTTTGGGGCACATGCATATATCGACCTGGCGTGAACTTAAGATGATCTTGGAAGAATACCTGTGGGTTGGTTGGGGATGCGATTCGGGTGGAATGCTCGTATGGAGCATGCTAGGCGGGTATGGTGACTATGCAGATGGTGAAGTATTGGCCGTTTGATAGCCTTGCGGACAAGGCAGGGGCAGCTCTTCCCACTCAATCAGCCAACAAGCCGGCCAATCCGGCCAAAGCTGTCTTATCTGACCAGCGACATGCTACAACGGCAAATGACTCAAGCTTGAAGGCTCCATTGGCGCTGTGTCCTTATCAGGGCAGCTCGGGTTCGACATCGAGACCCGACAGACAATTCCCATCTCCACGTAGCCTCTAATGGCAACAAAGATCACACAGCCCTTCCGACCCTCGATCGAAGCTACAGTCACCCCTACTTCGCGTCACGCGACGCAGCTTGCTGCTCCCAGCTCTCAAATCCGTCAGGATATTTCTCGAGCAACCGCCTCATTTCCTCCATTGCCAACTGCCTCATTCTCTTGTTCGCGGGCCATCCGCACGAGACCTCAAGGTCTACTCTTAACGCGTACAATGCGTTCCGATCATCGAAATCGGCTATGGGATAAGATATCTCTACAAGCTTCTGGTACGCGCGGACGTGCGCTTTATTCGTGCGGTATCGAGCGGCTCGGAACATACCTAGGTCATCTGTTCTCCGGGAGCGGTGGGTTATTAGCATTCGCGACTTCGAAGCAGGCGACATGAGCGCCGATTACGGGGGTAGAAAGACGCACATTCGTGATGGCCGTAAAAAGCACAGCAATCATACAGCACGACACGGTCGGTCATGGAGTCAATCCCGATATTGCCGTGCCACAGGTCCCCGTGCACAAGCGTGGGCTTGAGCCTGCGACCACCCGTTTCCATCGGCCGAAGAAGTCGAGGAATCACCTTTGCGCAGGTCTCGTCGGCCAAGCGCTGCAACTCGGCGTTGGCGCCCTGGATCTCCTGCTCGAGGCTCACCGTGCCGCGGAACGCACGGGTGAAGAACTCTTCCCACGTCTGACACCAGCCGTTCTCCAGCTGGAGGGACTGCGACGTCGGCACGGGGAACCCAAACATGCCCGTCGGCGAGACGGAGTCGTTGTGCAATTTGGCCATCACGGCCGCCAGTTCTGAGACCGGAGGCATTTCTTCAACCATGTCCTTGAACTCGACGATAAGGAAATGCTTGCTCGGATCCTTGGCCAGCACGCCAATGGCGATCGGGCGCGGCACATTTTCTGGGATCACGGCATGTAGGGCTTTGGTCGATTGGTATTCTCCGAGCGCTTGTGCTTGACCTTTGGCTGTCATGTAGACCTATGTGACGCCACGCGAGGAGCACTGTTCAGCACGCCAAGTCTGAGTCGACTGCTTCGGGGTGTGAGTGCGTACCTTCATGAAATATGGCTGCTCTTTGCCATTTGGGTCCTCGGTGTCGATTTTAGTGGTGATGGCCCAGAATGAGGCTCCGTATGTTGCGGACCAAGTGACTCGTACATCTCGGGGAAGAGCTACATCCTCGACGTTATAAATACTCGAGTGCGCGGAGCAGATGAAAGATACCTGCAAGGACATTTGTGTCTACCTCCACCCCTTCGTACTTTGCATCCTCAGGGATAGTGGGCACCTCGAATTCCGGATCGACGTAAACCATATTGCAGGCTCGATATTCGACTCGTAATGGTCACTAAACTCAGAGACACATACAGCGTTTCCCGCACATCTTATCCCGGGGCTGGCGTGTCTTTTGGATCTGGCATGGGCTGGGCTTCTTGCTGTGCAGAGCCGTTCTGGTTCGAAGGTGAAACGAGAAAAGTTGTCGGCTCAATGAAACCTCGCTTGGAGAGCCCATTTGAATAGCAGACAGGGGTTTACCCTGTGCGGATGCTGCAAATGGTTGCCTGGTAGGGTTCTGAAGATTCTCGGCCCCCGCAATGGAACGCTCGTGCCTGTCAGATCGCAGACAGAGGCGCCGGGCCGTGCAGGCAGCTTCCCCGGGCGTCTGCTAACTTCCCGGGCGCTTAACTCTAAGCCTCCAAAAGGACATTGTTCTCACCCTCGGGCCACTCTCCATGTGCATAACGATGTGTGGGAAGTACTCCGTTCTCCGTGCAGACCACCTGCGGCAGGGGCATCCAAACAATAGTTTGTAGGCATTGAAACTGGACAGGGCCACGTTTCAGCCTTCAAGCCACCTACTGTGGAAATGTAACCAAATCAGGTTGGAGGTTGCATGGCGGCCTGCGTCCAGTAATCTCAGAGAGAGCAACCCAAGGATGTCTTCCTCTTGCCTGCGCCCAGATCCAAGCAGACCAACTCGCCCCATCCCGGGTGTTTCCCAAGATGCTTCCGACTCTGAGGAAGTTGAGGTCGACGTGATAGCGCGAAATCCGGTAGGCTAATGCTTGAACACTAGACGACTGGCCGGCAGAACCCTTCACAACTTGCTCTATGCTGTGGGAATCATCGCCGAACTCGCTCGACATGAGATTTCTACATAGCGAGACACGCATATGAGCCTTCGTCTCTTTGGTAAGTCACCCTCTTGTCAATTCTGCCCGTTGTGTCCGCGGGACCTTTCAAGTGATTTGTGCTCAGAAACACCCTGCTGAACTCAAACAGGGAAGCTCAGTACTTCAATCGGATGTTAGTATGACCGGGAACACTGACTGTTCCGTTGTCACACTGATTTACTGCGCTGATGCTCGCCTGTACGAGCCCGCCCCGATTCCCCCTTATCCAACCCTATCTCGTATTCTAGCAACAATAGCACAGCATGATCGAGCCGACGAGGTCACCACGGCCCTTGCACGGTCGGAATTCGAGCAACGACAATACCCAGATCTCAGTGGATTCCTCCTCCAGGCGACTACTTGGTTTCATACCATATAGGTCCTCAGAGGAGAGAATAGCGACCAAGAGGCGAAAGGTTGAGAACAACCCGCGAGGGTTGACAAAGCTATATTCCGCTGCCGAGCCTCAAGTTGACTTTGTTTTCGTGCATGGTCTGAGGGGAGGTTCCGTCAAGACTTGGTGCGACAAAGAAGACTTGGACTTGTTCTGGCCGAAGGAATGGCTTGCCGTCGACGAAGACTTGAGACATCGAGTACGGACGTCTTCATTCGGATACGCCAACGACTGGCTGACGTCCAAGTCAAGTCAGCTCACGCTGCACGACTTTGGGCGTGATCTCATCTACCAGCTGGACAATTCACCCTACCTGAGACAGGACCAACAGAACCCGATCGTACTCGTTGGGCACTCCATGGGCGGCCTGGTCATCAAAAAGGCTTTCCTGCTGGCGCACCAACAAGGGAAGGAGATTGCAAGCCGGATAAAGTGCATTGTTTTCCTCGCAACACCGCATCGAGGGTCCGCTGCTGCGGAACTACTCAGTAACATCCTCGACTTGGTAGGATGGGAAAAGTCCTTCGTTGAGGATCTCTGCCGCGATTCAAGGGCATTGCAGGTGATCAATGACGAGTTCAGGCATGTGGTCCGCACAGAGAATCTGCGTTTGTGGAGCTTTTATGAGACCCGAGCCATGATCGGGTCGACGTTGATTGTCAAGGAGGGCTCAGCCGTCCTCGGCTACGACAAAGAAGAGGTCAACATGGTATTTGCCGACCATCGAAGTATCTGCAAGTTTGAAACCCCCGAGGATCCCACCTACTTGACTCTGCGAAACACTCTGCTGCGGATAACGGATGATTTAACGTCAGAGTCGCAAATGAAGATGTCGCAGGAGAAGGTGGAACAGATGGCGGCCCTAGAGACATATCTGAACATCCTCCACCCGCCGCAATTTGACCTTGACCAGCAGTGCGACAAACAAATCGAGCAGTCCTGCACATGGCTAGAGCGGCGTCCTAAGTTTCAAGGCTGGCTGGACGGTGACGCCCAGTCGACTACCACACCAAATGAGTCGCCTCGTACTCGGACGTTGCAACGGCGCTCAACGCTCTCGCTGTCCGGTCGCCGCAGTGTATACTGGCTGACGGGGAACCCGGGAGCTGGAAAGTCCGTGTGTGCTGCCCACGTTATTACCCTGCTTCAGACTCAGAACCTCGACTGCGCATATCATTTTTTCGGGGCAGGCGAAAAAGCGAAGACACGAGTCAGTTCGTTATTGCTCTCAATTGCATATCAAATGGCTGAGATGCACGTGTGCATAAGGAAAGCTCTGACAGAACTGCAGAATGCAAGGAATACCTTTGACGGAGATGATGATGGCGCCGTATGGAGGAAGCTCTTCGTCAATTGCATACTCAAGTCGCCGATCCGAGAGCCTCAGTATTGGGTCATTGATGCTGTGGATGAGTGCGCCGCGGCGGACAAATTCTTCCAGAAGCTCAATGCGCTTGAGTGTTCGTTTGATCTACGGATATTCATAACCAGTCGACATTCGTCCAGGTTAGAGGGCCTTTTCAGAAAGCTTGGAAGCAATTTTCGCACAACAATGGACTCAATCCAATCCAACGATACGGAGGCTGACATGAGGCTCTATCTGTATTCTCGCCTTGAAAACCTCCCTGTTGAGAATGCCACCGAGCGCAATGCCATGGTCGAAACACTACTGCAGAAGGCCAACAATAGCTTCCTGTGGCTCAAATTGGTCAGTCACGAGCTTGAAGGAGTCTACTCGCAAGGTTCAATAGATGAGGTGCTCAGTGAAGTTCCCTTTGAGATGTCTGAGCTGTATGAACGATCTTTGGAATTTGTGCGTACGCTGAAGCGAGCGAGTGAACGTCAGATCGCCAAAGCGCTACTAATCTGGTGTGCATGCGCAATGCGACCTCTGACGCTGGAAGAGCTCACCGTCGCCCTGAATCAATACGATGGCGACGATGTGTCGGAGCTGGACGTGGACAGCAAGGGGTACAAAGTGACGAACCTAAAGGCATTCATTGAAGGGCCCTGTGCCGGGCTGCTCTTCGTTGATGGCAGAAGCTGCGTGCAGTTCGTGCACGCAACTGCCCGCGAGTACATTCTCGATGCTCAGAGCCCCAAACTCAACGTTACCCGAGCCGCTGGCAATGAGAAGTTGGCAAGAGCATGCTTGAGGTCTCTTGTGAAAGAGTTGGCAGCCACGCGCAATCCCTCACTCGGAGGTAATGACGCTTGGCAGACACGCAATCGTACTGTCTTAGTCAATTATGCCAGCAGTGCATTTTCAGAGCATGTCGCAGGCTCTTCATCCGGGTCACGCCAGTTACTCCAAGATGTTGCCAGCTTCTTGTCGAGCAGTGCTCTGTCGTGGATTGAGATCATCGCGACCCAGCAGCCATCTCTGCATCCCCTAATCAGGGCGGCCAAGAATTTCAAGGAATTCTTGAGACGGCGAGCCAAGCACGTGCCTCCACTGGGACACGATTTCAGCACTCTCGACGGCTGGTCCACGGACTTGATCAGATTGGTTGCGAAGTTCGGGCGACATCTCAGAAGCAATCCAAGCTGTATCCACAATCTCATTCCCTGGGTTGCACCTCGCCAGTCCAAGCTCTCTCGAGCGGTCCATGATGGGCCCAGGTGGCTAGAAATGGCAGGCCCGGCCTCGGAGACTTGGGATGACTGCGTGTGCGCAATCCAGTACAAAGACAGCTGGGGCACGTGTCTCGCAACTGGTGAGAACCTCTTTGCGATCGGTCTAAAAAATGGTACAGTCATCGTGTATGACCAATCCACCTGCCAGGAGAAACTGTCAGTGAAGCACACACCGCCGGCAGAGTTGTCCCAGAGTGACTCGAGCTTCCAGGGAAGACCACCTTTGACAGTGCGGCTGATAGCGTTCGACTCCTCGGATTCACAGTTCGCTTCCGCCAGCATCCACTCAATCTGCGTCTGGTCAATCGAGGGAGAACTACTGCAAATATTCTCGCTGCAGGAACCCTGTGTTTCGATGAGGTTTTCTGTAGATCAGGACGGGCTTCTCGGTGTCACGCGGTCGAGCCGAGTGGTTCGCTGGCAGCTTCGGGAAGAGGAAGACACGTTGTCTGTCCCCACTGTGATTAGTAGACGGCTGTCTACAGGAAACACAAGGCTTCCGGTATCCGATTTACCGCATCAGGCACCTCTCACCGCTGCCATTAACTCGGACCAGTCTATGGTAGCCATGCTGTACAGGGGGAAACCGATATATATCTGTTCCCTGGAAGACGGCACGGTCCTTGGAACATGTGGAAGGGATGCCGGATCAAGTGCACCTAATATTTCGGTTCAAACAGCTTTATTCAATCCAAATCCCGAACTGAGCCTACTTGCCGTGGCATACCAAGATGGAGAGCTTGCAGTTTACGACGCCTGGGCCCGCAAGGAGCTCGTCAGCATTGACGGTGACGCCTATTCACTAGCTGTAACGCCGGATGGCCGGACATTGGGAACCGGAAATACTCGCGGGGCGATCAGTCTGTGGGATTTCGAGACCCTTTGCTTGCTTTGTTCCATCGGAAGTGGCTGCGAAGAGATCCGAAGTCTGGCTTTTTCCGGAGATGGGCTTCGTGTTGTCGATATTCGTGATTCAAGCACTAAGATCTGGGAGCCAAGTGCTTTGGTGCGACGGTCAGCCGAGGAAAATGCCAGCATGAGTGATGCGGTGGCGCTGGATGCCCCTATCGTTGCTGCCAGGGACGAGATCGTCTCAATCACGGCCATGTGTCCTGATGATATCGGTCAATACATATACGCAGGGCGTGATGATGGCTCCGTTGTTGCGTACGGGGTTAGCACCGGTGTCGTCGAGTCACACATGTACACCCATGCACGAGGACTGTTCATCTCGGCAATCACGTTTCGAGAAGGCATGCTGGGAAGTGTCGATGCTGGGGGCCGTGTCATCGTCCAAAGACTGCCGCAATTGGCTGGGCAAAACAATGATGATGAGTTGCTGTTGTCGCAATTCGATGTTATCTCACCAGTGCGGCAATTGCTATTCAATGATGATGGATCACGACTCTTGGTAGCGAGCGCCAAGTATGATGCTGTTTGGGACGTTAACACCGGCCAACGATGCACGGAAACCAGTCTGGAATCGAGTCTCTCCGAGCCTCCGCGGCAATGGGTCAGACTAGGGAAGAGCGTGGGGATTGTGACTCGGTCGTCCCTTGAAGTGTATGACTGGGACGCCATGCAGCATGTTTATATGCCGCCGCTGCCAATTCCCGACTCAGCCATCGAGCCTTTCATGGCCAGCTGCGCACAAGAAGTGCTAGTGCAAGGCCCGGCATACGACATTGTTGCGTGCGCCTTTTCCCGCGCTGATTTGTCCGGGACGAGGGTAGTTGGATGGTCCAGGAGCATCCCACAACATGCAGCTGTCGAGCTCCACTTCTCCACAGACCCGTTCTTCTTGGATATACCGGGCCCGTCAATCAAGTCGTTCATCGGAATTTTCTCAGACCTCGCCATCTTCCTCGATGAAGATTTGTGGGTATGCTCTGTGAAGTTGAGTGACGCGGGGCGGGCCACCACTCCCCAGGTGCAACGACATTTTTTCATTCCCGCTGATTTGGTGCGCGCGAGTGTGGAGTGCCGAACGATCGTTACGGCTCAAGGCAATATCGTTTTCGCAAAGGAAGGCGAGCTCGCGATTGTCAAAGGTGGCTTAAGCTGGTGTTTTCCTGGAGGTACAGGATCTTAGGGCCGGGATGTAGTCTTCATGCCAGTCTTCGGTTTCTCCAGCTCATGCCGTACGACCTTATCCACAATGTCGCCAAGATGGAGGAAATCCCAGTAAACCCGGCCACGAGGGTGAAAACCCAGCCGTAGCCGAGCTTTTCGAGCAGAGGCTGCACAGCGGCGATTCCAGCCGCTGACAGGACGCAGCGGGTAATGTTCCCGGCGGCGGAAGCAGTGCTTGGATTCACCGGGAAAATGTCGACAAGCAACGTGTTGAACGTCTGGACGATACATGTGTGGAGGAAGCCCAGCGTGAACTGGAAAACTATGGGCAGTGCGAGATGCGTTCTGGCCTGACAAGCCCATCCGTAGCCGGACAAGAGAATCGAGGCCACGAGAACCAGAACGTAGGCAAATCTCGTCCGAGCTTTCTCAATCGGGAACGTTCGTAGATCATCGCCAGTGACCTTGTTGATGGTAAAGCCGACCTGTTTGGCCGTCCGGCGATAATTGACATCCAGAAAGCGGCCGTTCCAAAACCCACCTAGGGCCACGCCCGTGCCAATGGCCAGGTAGGTGAGACCGAGCTGCAGTTCATTTAATCCGTAGTTATCGGTGAACAAGACGGGCATTGTGGCTTGTAGACAATAATATGCCATGTAATGGTTCGCACTGATCCATAGCACCAGGCTCGCGTCCCGGTACAAGACGATTCTCAGGGCAGGCACCGGGTTCGGGACTCTGAACCTGTCTCTCATGCTTGACGGAGAAGAAGCAGCAGTCTCTCCATCTTCAAGCGCGTTGGCGGGATACTGTCGTCTCCACCACGACAAAAGAGGTCGATCCCAGCGAGGCGCCATGCGTCGGCCGTTGTCGACGATCCTGCGCGACGTCTCGGGGAAAGTAATGGCCAGGAGGACCAGAAAGCTCGCGCCAAGGATGGTGAGAAACCAAAAGATCCAGCGCCACCCGGCCCGGTCGCTGATGATGCCGCCGAGCAGCGGCCCGACCGCGGGGCCTGTGTTCGCCGCGACCATGGCGAGTCCGAGCATGTGGCCGCGTTCAGCCGGGGCGGCCACGTCCGCCAGGACTCCGTAGCTGATGGCCGCGGTGGCGGAGCAGCCGGCGCTCTGCAGCATGCGCAGGGCCAGCAGCACGGCGTACGAGGAGTCGTGGTTGTGGCTGTGGCTGTGGTTGCGATTGAGCGCCAACCCGAGCGACCCGCCGATGTAGATGGCGAAGGTCAGGATGTAGACGGGCCGCCGGCCGACCTTGTCCGCCAGATCGCCCACGAAAAGGGGCGCGATCCCTTGGACGACGATGTAGGCCGTGATTGTGAGGTTGATCTTTTGCACGGACACGTGCATGGCCCGCGAGAGAGTCGGGATCACGGGGAAGTAGATGTTTGCTGTCATGGGGGAGAAGAACATGGCCGTGCCCATCACCAGGGTTATCAGTCTTTTCTCGCCGCGGGTGAAGACCGTGTAATACCTTGTTGGTGGTGGCGTTGCTATGGCCGCTGTGGCTGTGGCTGGGGCTTTGGTCGCGGATTCGGATTCATATTCATGATCTGGCTTGACGCTGGTGGCCCCGCCATCATGCTTGATTTTGATTTCCTCCGTCTCGGTCCCAGTCTCTGTCTGCTGGACGGATGCCTTGGGCGGCGGATCTTGAGAAGACGTTGGCATTGCCGGTCCCTTACCCGCGCCCCCTTGAGGGCTGAGTGTTGCCTACGCCTCAAGACATCAACGTACGTGGTCCGGCCAGGCCATCCGCGTCGCGACCACGAAATGGTTCTGTTTCCGCTTTTATCCTACTCCGCGGACCTTCTCATGTTTTGTCTTTGATCTTGGTTTCTCCCACTGGCACGGGGTAGACTCGGTACAAGAGACTGTTTATCGTACTCCGCACACGGGTAGAGAATTCGGTTCCGGGTCATCGAGTGGAGCCTCTACTTGTCGTCCTGTGACTGGTAGGTGACTGGGAAGGTTATCCGAGGGAGGGCATTGTAGAATACTGGAACGACGGCACGAAGAGAACTCGAGACATGTGTTCGTAACAGAACAGTCAGGCATTTCCCAGGCCCCTCCGGATTGATCACGTCCTTCAGTTTGGGTCACACCTTCTCGTCGTTATTGAAGTTCAAGGGCTCGAAAACGGAGACAGACTCTCGTAAAATAGAGTTGGATGTTAATATGCCCCGTAATGGCTTGCAACGAATGCACGTTTGGTAAAGAGTATCCGGGTTACATATTATCATATTTGTCCGCGAACTGTACGCAGCAACGCACCACACCACTGCTCACACTTGTTGTCCGCCGGAGGATCGATGGACCAAGACACCTCACAAGAGCAGGTTGAAACCAAACGCCAGAAGACTGTAGAGTACACCCATCCCAGTATCCATCACGTTATTGGCGTTGGCCGCACCGGTGGCATCCTCAACCTCAGCGGCGGTGACTCCAGAACCGGTCGCAGTCGCAGTAGTGGGCGAGGAGTCAACAACCGTACCGTCCGTCGTGGTAAGGAAAGGTGTTGTGCTGGTGAATGGGACTATCGGAGTGCTGGCGCTGTACGTCGCCGGCAAAGTGACGCTGAAGTTGAACGCACACTCTGAAGCGTCGGTGCCGGCGGGGCAGCACAACTCCTGGACGAGGCAGAAATCGCCTGCGTAACAGGCCCCTAGGGGAAAAAGGTTTGTGGTAAGAAAACAGAAAGTAAATTAGGACTCCCGGCGAGCGATTGAGTGCGGGCGTGTGTGAAAAAGATGTGGATCGATCAGATATCGAACTTACATGGTGTCGATGTCTCCGGTTCGCAACAAGGCTCCCCGATATCCGGGCTATAGCACCACGGCGAGGTGTCGGGGTCGCCGCAGCTGATATAGCCGAGGCCGCAGACTTCCTCGCAGGTCGTTCCGGAGCCGGTGCACGGTGTTGGATCCGGCTCATATTCTTCTTGTCTTTTGAATAAGTGGCGGGGCGGGAGTTTTTGATGGGCATCTGCCGGGCATAGGATTCCAAAGAGGACCACGCAGGTGAGCAGAAGGAGGCTGGTGGGAGGCATATCTTCTGTTGATAATGCGAAGCAGGGGGACAGTTCCTATGAGGATGAATTTTCTTGCGGAGTAAAAAAAGGAATTCTGGCAGCGGGGAAGGTGGAAGACTGATAGCCTCATATCCAAAGAGCTGGACAGGAAGATGGCTTATATCTCCTTGCTATGCCCCAGGCTCAGGAGCCCACTCGCGAACGCAAAAATACCCATGTCGGGATCTTTTGAAGTCTTCTCAAGCAAGAGCACGGCCTGATACGAGGCTCTCGTGGACTGCGAAAAGTAAGGTTTTACCAGTGAAGCAATGCTCTCGGAAAGCAAGACCGTGATTCGAGGCACTTTCGTTGTGCCATGCCGGGCGCTGCTGCGCCGAGAACTGTTGACGAGAGAAGCTCGAATGCCAAGTATAAATCAACCTTGTACGGCCAGCGAGAGTGGCTAGATTCATCATTGCCGGCACAGATGCGAGCCTCGGAGGGTCTGTCGAGCCGTGTACTCATTAGTTGTGACTTTCCTGAGCGCCACTCACAGAGCATGCGTTTCCCACCATTATGCCGGAAAGTTTCGCGGATTCGACAAATCGATCATGAATTTTGGTAGCAGAGAAGGGCCTCTTTGTAGATTGGGGGCCACATCACCGGGCCAGTCTTTTCTCAGTAGCATCACCGATCGCGGAACCAGTAAGAAAGGGGTTGCTCGATGACAGTTGAGTGCCTTGCTGGCTGGGACCGCCGTCGCGCTGGTATGGAGAACTGTTCAGTCCGAAGGGCGAATGAGATTATTGATCGACCAAAGCACCATGGTCGCCAGAGACGTAAGGGAATCGTATCTGCTCCAGGAATCGGCTGAACTAAAGAGCAACCCCGCTCTGTGCATGCACGGGACGCAGAGAGTAGAGTGGCCTTGGTAGAGATCGTGTGGCATGCTCGCCGTCAGATTGGCGATGGCGAAGGCGAAGATTATCCAATTGATCCTCGACGTCTGAATTTGCTCGGAATTAGGCGAACACGAGCGGGAGCTGCTCAGCTTGGCCTTGGCAGCACGATTGATTTCCTTCCCCGCTGCTTGAAGTTAAAGGCAAGAAAGGTTTCATGCTGATACGCCGTCGGGAAAGAAACTGTCTGGTCACACGAGGATGGCCAGCCATGCAACCTGCTGTACACAATCAGGCTGAATCGCTAAGTACAGTAGGAGAAATTTGAGAATTGCATCCCTAAGTTTTGCACTCACCAGAATGCTAAGATAATCAAAAACCACTCGCACCTCCTCCCGCTTCGGGCGTGGGCGATGCCGCCTTGTGCTCATCCCTTGTAAGAATGGTGTTGAGCCTGGCACTGGCCGAGGCACGTCGGTCATGCCTCTATACTCAATATTCAGCCTTGCACAGCCTCGGGGTAGCAACAGAGGCACCGGCGAGAAGGCCTCACGGTTAATAAGCCGCTAAAGTAGCAATAGCGAGTATTCGGAGGCATCTCTTTTACTACACAATAGGTAATGAATAGTCGGTACACTATAGGCAGCGGTAGTTATCGTTAATACTATAAATAGGCGCCTCTAAGATATAGAAAGAGAGCTAAAGACCTCTATAAATAAGTAGATAGAAGGCATCGCGCAATTACATGTATATATATACCCCCAAACAGCAGCTAAGCTCAACAGCAACCAAGCTGAGACTCGACCGCGCCGACGCACAGTAGCCTGCACTCCTACGTACAGCGAAGGCGAAGAGCTTTGTTCAATCCCTATGTAGCGACTCAATTCGTGCTTTACTTCGTAATCATGTGTTTTCTGAAAGCAGTCATGATACTGTCACTGTCTGCATGCATAGGATGCCCTGGTCAAAACACAATTCGCATGGCTAATGGCAAAGTCATCTTAGCAAAGTGCTTATCGTTACCTAACCTTCATATCCAAGTACTTGACTCAAACCATCGCTCAACCCACTTCTACCTACGCTTCCTCTTCATCCCCACTCACTCCCAACCATCTATTACACAATCCCTCTCACCTGTCCATTCAGCAAAGGCCGCGCCAGCTGCAAATATCCCTCGACGAACGTGTACGGGGCCGCATCTTTCCTGATACGCGTATCCTCCTCCTCAACGTTCAGCGCGTTGAAGCGCGACACCATGGCTGCATCCGTCGCACCTACCCCTCCCGGTTGCTCGACATCATACGGCTGCAGCCACCGCCAGAGCCCCTTCTTCCCCGACACGGGTATGCGCACGGGCGGCACATCGTCGGGCAGCTGTGTAGCCAACGAATCGACGTCAAGCGGCCGACCGGCGTCGTACGCGTGGGGCACGTCGCGGGAGAGCAGAAGCGGGCCGAGGCGGAAGAAGGCAGTCATGCGCGTCATGGCACGCTGGATGGACCAGGGCGGCAGCTGGAGGGCTTTGACAGGGAGGATCGGGGAGTAGGCGTGGACGGGGATGTAAGGGTCGATCAGGAGGGTTGCGATGCGGGACTGGGCGGTGCGCGCGGCCATGTAGCTCGGGAAGGGGGTGCTGGCGATGGTTTCGTCGGAGTTCAGAGCGTGGAATGACCCGTCGCCGCGTGTGACCGGGTCGACGTAAGTGGGGGAGAGGGTGGGGAAGCGGTCGGCAGTGATGTCGAACACGGTGTCGGCGGGCGCCGCCGGGTCCGGGAAGTAGGTGTAGAGCTTGGACCAGTCTGTGCGGCCGGGGCTGACGCCGGGCGTGTGGTCCCGAGTGATATTGTTGGAGCGGAAGTACCCGAGGACGCCGTCGAAGGGCCGGTCGGCGTCGCCGATTTTGATGGGGAAGTTGTAGGAAAGGAGGTCGGCTGCTTCGTCAGTGGGGCGGTTGCCGAGTGTGTTTTGGGCAGTGAGCGGGGGTATGGCGAGCTCGAGGGACCAGCCCACGTTGACGAGGGCGAGGGGCTTGCCGACGATGGAGTTGGCGTATTCGGAGTAATCGGAGGGTGGGTACGGCATGGTTTTGATGGCCGAGTTGATCATGTACGAGAAGGAAAGGAGGAATTCGGTTTCCCGCATCCGTGAGATGAGTTCGTCGAGCTGGGCGCTCCCCGTGTCGACCGTGGACGGGGGGTCGAACGGGAGCCATTTGCTGCCGACGTTTGTGCCCTCTGGTCCGCCTATGCGGACTTCAAGGTAGAAGCGGCCGTCGGGGCGGAAGAACTGGAGACCTAGGTTTTGGTAGTTGATGACGATCCAGCCGAAGATGGGCCATTCCTGGGCGTCGAGGTTGGTCTCTCGCCAGTGAGGGAAGCTCTCGATCGGGGTCAGGAACGTTGCGTTGATGCGCGCGTCTTGATTGATGGCCGGTGGGAGCTGCATGAATCGGCTCAGTGGCCAGTCGCCGTCCGATTGAACGGGCTCCGGATACACCGTGTTGAGAGTTCCGTCGAGGATGTCCGGCATCAGGAAGTCGCTCAGGCACGGGTGGACAGACGGCGGTGGGAGCTCGGGAATGCGAAGTTTGGGCTTCGGGTGTGGCAACGCAACCGCCTGTCCAAACTTGTCGATGATATTGAGCTGCGAGCGTTAGCGAAACTTTTGGATAGGGGTGGTTGTGGTGTTACCTTGGTGAGCATGAGTTGGCCATGTCTGACTCCCTTGAACGGGGTCTGGGGGTATGTTTCTGTCGCAAAGTTCAACAAGTTGCCGTACGGGGTCAGATCACTAATACTCAATCATTAACACCGAACGCTCTCTGCCTGGGAGACGTACCTCTCAGTGTTGATGAGTCCGATCTTTTGAACGTTGTCGAAGCCGATGGGATGAGACACACTCACAGCCTCGTGCAAACCCGTCGTGGTCCTGCCTTGCCGCGTCATGGTCGGCTTGACATGCGTGCCCGAGGATCTCGTGAGAAGATGGTGGGCAATGCCCGTTAGAGGACACGAAATGAACTTGAATTTCTTAATCTGGCCTTGAATCACTTGGATTTCTTCTTCGGTCAGCTCCATTTCTGGGTCGTTGCTGTCCAGAACACTCGCCACGGCGGCCTGCAAGGAAAAGATGGGTTGGGGGAGGATCATCACCCTGCCGCTGATGTATCTGAAATCGCGCTGATTCTCGTCGTTGCCCGCCAGGAGCTCATTCACGCCATAGCGGATGAGCGAGTGCGGGAGTCCTACAGGACTAGGCCGAACATCCACGGTCCACTTTGATCGGTCGACGTGGTAGTATATTGCCTCCCATTCCACAAACAGCGGCGAAAACGGGTTCGTGTTTCCCCAGTCTTGGAACCCTTTCTCGTAGATCGGATCCGGGTTAGTCGTCGACTTGATCTTGCCGAGACACATTCCCAGAATCTTTTCCGCCGTCGATTGAATTGCAGCGGGCAAAGGATTGGCGGAAGTCCCAAATATCCGCCCTCGAACATTCGCTTCATCGGATTTGAACTGACTATCCAGCCGCACCTGAAGAGGGTCCATGAAATCTGCCGGCCATCCTGGATCCACGCCGGCCACGCATATCATGGGCTCCTTACGAGTATAGAACGACGGCAGCTTCGTCCGCTTGTAAAGGCTTTCGTTGTTCTCGCCGGTCGAGCCACCAGACAGTTCGACGATGCTGGCCCGCAGGCTTGCCAGGAGGGGTTCGAGGCCATGCTCTGCCGCCGAAATCTCGGCTTGCAGGGCCTGGACGCGCTGCTTGAATTCCGCTTCCGTGGCCTCGTTGATGTTGCTCTTGTCGCTGACGTATTTCCACCATTCCGAGAACAGGTCCCACCTTCGCTGCTTCAGTTTCCGCTCAACGGCATCAAGTATGCCTTGTTTCTCGTTGAGCGCCGTCAGATGGGTCACCTGCTCGTCATCTGCCTCCTTCGGAGGCTCTCCAGGCTTCGTTTTCTCCGCAAAGTCCCACTGGTATCCAGAAACGGTGGAGCCCGCAAAATGGCCTTCGTACAGGTTCAGGTCTTGCGCCTTGACGCGCTCGTTGTAGGAATCGTCGGCGGCGTACAGAAGATCCGCAATGTTGAGGATGTAGCTTGCAGCTTCGCCCGCTCCGTCACCGATGATGATGTCGATGTGCTCCTTCTCATGGGCGCGCAGGAACGTGATGATGCCGTCCAGCGGCGTCAGTCCAGCCGATAAGGGCTCCATGGTGAAATCTTTGGTGAATTTGGCTGCGGCCTCCTCGGCCATGCTTTTGGTCGCGTACTTGCCAGGATCCATACTGTATTTGACCGAGTACACTGAGCCGTGCAACAGGGCTCTCGTGGGCAAGTCACTCGCGAGGACTTCTTGGATGTGTGCCTTTTCTTCCTGGGACACATCTCCCAGCTTGTCCAGATCCAGACCCAGCTTGAGATTGTTTAAGCTGACACCGAGCGGCAGGTTTTCTGGCCGAGTTGCCAACGGGTCATTCTCAGACAACGAATGCCAGCCAACGACGAAGTAGTCTGCTTCCGCCGACACCAAGTTCTTGGTCTCTCCATCTCCCGACAGGTACGCAAATGAGTCCACGAGAGAGAACGCACCTGCATTGTGGGGGACATAGTCTGGAACCGATTAGAACTGCACATGACCTTTCCCTGGTCCTTACCTGGGAAGAGAGGGTTTGATGACCCCAGCACGGTCAGATCAATAAAGTTGGGGCTGTTGACAGACGTCTCTTGTTCGTTCCAGGGCGAGTTACCGCTCCCCCAGCCGGAATACTGGTGCCTCTGTCCGACAAATACTTCGGCCTGGGCTTCCAAAATTCTGTCTTGATCCGCGCTCGGGTCATCCGCAATGAAGGGAGTAGTGTCTACTTCGAGATCGACGTTGTCCGGAATGTCTTGAACTTTGCGTTTGCGGTTGCTCTCGATGATCCAGGTTTGAAACTCCGGAAGGACGGTCCCGTCGTTGCTCTCCTGACTTGCCAACCTCCGCACGATTAACCATCGATTGGGAACTATTGGAAAGGACGGGCTGCTGCTATCCGGCTGCTCCTCGTCGGGGGCCGAGTCCGGCACGTTGTCGCCGGACATTTTCCCGCTGCGATAGCATCGCGGGAGGCTCCAGTGGAGGTAGACCCCGACTCGATTGCGTCGAAGTTGGGGTGGATTCGCTCCAATGTCTGTGAGTCGGGGGTTCTTGTCTGCCGGTTGGGTCAGATGGAAGTCGACGTGGTCCACCAAGTCGTGCCTCATCAATGCCTCATCGAGTCGAAGGCCGACATAGTTTGGTTGGGTAATGGGACCGATCCTGGAAACCTTGTCGGAGTTGCAGAGGTCGGGTGTCAGGACAAAAGCAGTGAGGTCGACGGGAAGGGCGACGTTCTCGATCTCCGCCGCCATGTTGAGAGGGTGAATAGCAGAGCAGTCTTGGGAGCGAAGATTACGTCTTCTGCACCAATCTCGTTTCCTCTGCTCAACTCCTCAGCAAATGTAGACGGCTCATCGGGCAGAGAACTCTCTGTAGAATCCGAAAACATCGACAGCAGAAATCGGAGTTTCTGTCGAGGCACCGAGATAATTGAGCATGCTGATTCCACCCAACTGCTCATGCGGAATGGCTGTTACTGGCGGTTGATGGCTTGTGACATTCTGGGCCATCATCGAGTCCGCCTTGGAGAGGCGTGGTAATCTGATGCATTGTAATGTCAAGCTGCGAATGACATTTAGTATTACATAAAATACTGCAAGGCTAACATTACTAGTATTGTCATTACCATGTGCGCAAAACTTAGTCAAGGAAATAAGATTTCCTTTCTGAATACAGTGAGACCAGAATTTACATTCTGTCAATTTGTCCTCGATGCTTACATTGTCAACATCATCGTCACAGAGATACCGCAGCCCGAGATCATTACAGCCTTACTCGGGTCTGGTAAGCCGGTCATTTCATTCCCAACCAAATCAAACCGCGAAGAGACACGCCAGGGGGCCTGACGTTTCACGACGGTGCGGTCGCTCGTTCTCAGCTCTTCTGCAGCAGCTCTCTCTAGCTCACTGGGCAACGTGAACAAGTGGCCAATAATCTCTTTGCCTTGCACGCGAGCTTTCTGGCTGCAGTTCCGCTGGCGGAGGGGCAATAAGGCTTGGCGCTACGTAATGCAGCACGACGTCTTGGCATTGCTTGGCAAGTCCATAGCGTTCACACCTCGTACTCGTAGATGGCTGCTAGTACAACCATGACCCCCCTTGTCCTAGGCCTGGACATCAACAGGCAGTCGGTCAGCACCAGTGCCTAAAAGCAGGCCTCGAGACAGGGATGACAGAGATGGCACGATGCATCAGACTTCAGCCGCACCGTCTGGCATTGCCGATATCCGAGTCCGTGGTTGGTGAAAGAAGTGACGTTCTGCACTCTCCTCCCTGGTCGCTCTTGGCCATGGCTCGGGCTCGGGCTGAAGCTTCGTGTGCCTCCCCCTGTGCCTGCTCAGACTCTCAAGGGTGGGGCCATGAGCATCACCCATCGTGTGATACTGGACGGGCTTGTCGTTGGCTATTCTATTGACGGGAGCAGATAGCTTGTTCGGTCACCAGGAAGGGACGCAGCCCGGCCCGACGCCCGCTGACTTCACCTTCGACTCCCGTGTTGGAATAATCGCGGGGCGTCGATATCGTCGTCGCCTTTGACCAACCCTTCCGAGGTCGGGCTTCCTATGAACTGGCCGAACGTCACCAGTCCTCAAACCTACGTCTACGAGCTGGTGTAGGGCAGGGTGCTGGTTGACACCTCCCGGTATTCTTCATCATGGCGGACAATGATGTCGATCTTTCTGAGTGGTCCGACTTCTTCGAAAGCAGCCAGCTTTTCGCACCAACTGGCTTACCAACCGAAGGCGCCAACGGCTCGACGTGCGTGCTGAACAAACTGGACGGACTCGCTTTTTCGTCACAAAAGGTTCAACAGGAATTCCGCGGCAATGCCCCTTCCGGACCTTTCGAGCTATTGGGCCTCGACCAAGCGGCTTCCTCATCCCATGCCCTTGAAGACATCCTCAACACTTTTGGTGTCAATCCAGATGACTGGACTATCTCGCCCATTCCACCCGATTCAGACGAGACAGAAGCCCCTGTGGACATAATGGAGCCCCTTCGCCTCATGATCCAAGAGCTTCGCGATGCGGCTGGGGTTTCCGCTGAGATCGACCATGGAAATCGGAATGGCCTGTGGATAATGCCGGAACAGGAAACCGCTCTGGCGGTAAGCAATTTCTCCTTCACTATCTTCGTCTTAAAACATCGTTAGCTGGAGGCTGCAAACTGGCCTCAAGTGATTTGTTGCAAGCCCACCCTAACCTGTGGTAGATCACTGTTGGGCTGGCGTTCAAGATAAATCTCAACCAAGTGGTGGATATCGGAAACAATATAGTCGACAAGCTGAACGAGTTATTCGGTCTGAAGATCAGTCAGTTGAACTTCAGCGGGCTGGGGAACTTGAAAATTCGCATCAAGAGCAGAACCGTCATCTCCAAGACAGAGGATAACAATGGACAGACAGTCTGGGAAGATCCTTGTACTCTCTACGAGTTCCTTTTCCAATTCCCTGTATTCGGCCTGTTGCTCAACTTCCGCATAACGTATGTTGGCGAGTTCGAGTTTTCCGTTTCTGAAGATCCAAGTGACCTCAGGTCCATGTTCGAGAAGATCGCGAGTCTCATTAAGCAACCGCCGTCTGCAGATGACGCCGATCCCACCACGGACGACCAGGGCTTCTCCATGACGCCTCGGCTGTGGAACCTGACGGTGACGAAAACCGACTCCGCGTTCAAATGCAGCATAGCTTTCCTGGTCAAACTCAAGATAAGCGCGGAATGGGACACCCTCACAATGGCCTTGACGTACGACAGCGCGATCGGGACATTTACCGGCCGCCTCATCCTCAAAGGCACGTTTAGTGCGCCATCGCTGGGCGTCGAGTTTGATGAGATATGGGACGTCCCCACCGATTTCTACGCTGACATGACCGATCGATTCGACTTCCGCAGCATCCCCCAATTCGAGTCGCTGCCGAACTCCTTTCCCACCAATATGACCGAAGCTCTCTTCCAGTACACCAAGGGATCTCCGTACGAGTTGCTCATGTCTGCCACCCTGAACTCCGACGGCGCCCTCGAGGACCCGCCGGCCGGCGCGGACGAGGTTCCGTTCCCCTTCGAGTGGACGACGATCTCGCTCTGCGTTAAGAAATCTGGATCGACCTTGGAGATGGAGATGTTCAACCAATTCCAACTCAACCCCCCGGACGACCGGTTTGACACAGGCCTAATCGACCTCCACTTCCGCTACTCCAGCGGCTTGTGGGGGCTTGGGGGCCATGCGGAGAACATCCAAGTCGGATCGATTGCCGCGTGGTTTGATCCGAATATGCAGAGCGAAGTCCTGGACGTCGTGGGAAAGCTGAAGATCGTATCTGTCGATCTTGCCTACTCGTTCGAAAAGTCGGGCCCGAAGCAGAAGGCTGCCGGATTCACGTTTGAAGGACTGGTCGAAATGGGAGAATTGCAACTCTCTCTGCTCTATCAGTATCAAAAGATCACCGAGGTTGCCCCCTCCGCTAAAAGGCTCTTGACGGGCAGCGAAAAGAAATTGGGGCCCGTTGTGCGAGCAGCGGCCAATGAATCCACGTTTTGGCTCTTCGAGGCGATCTTGGACACTCCACAGCCCGGAACGACGTTGGCAGAGATTGCCGAGTCGATTGTTGAAGGGGCAGCGGCAGAACTTCCCAGCTTTGTTGGCGACATCCAAGTGAAGAGCGATGACGCCGGGGCGGAGCTGATGAGCCTCCGGGTCCAGAAATCCGGTCATGGAGGGGTGCAGCGGGCTGTGTTTGTCTTCAATGTGAACATTGCCACCCTAGAATTCACTTTTGCCCAGGTGTCGTCGAAAATTGGGACGAGCAAAGCGACCAAGAGATTGCTCCGGGTGGCCGTCGAGAAGATACCGCTGCTCAGCGATTTGCCACTAGTCAAGGAATTGTCACAGCCATTCGATGAACTCCAGTACATGTGGTCCCAGACCGCCGGACTTGTGCGAACGGAGGTCGAGGCGCTGAACCAGAACCTTGGGGAAGGGAACGGATTGATGTTCAAGGCCACCACAAACTCCTCCGTCGACCCGACGTCTGACAAGGATCCCGTCGTGGTCGCCGAAGGACACCATTTCGTCGTGGTCAACGACGGGCAGGCCATCCTGGACCACGTATTCAAGCCGACGAAGAACCAGGGCTCGACCACCGTCGCCCGGACACTGCGAGCTGGTGGTTCCACACCAGCGGCCAGCCTCGTCGCGGCGGACGAAGAATCCAAACCGTCAAAGGGCGCTCTGAGCAAGACAACGCAATTCCTTAGCATCAGCGGTGTCACCTTCCAATACAAGGGTGATCGTCTCTGGATAACTCTTGACGCCACCGTGGTACTGGGCCCGCTCGAGTTCTCCCTCCTTGGCTTTGGCATCGGGCTGAATCTGAGTGGAATCAGCCTCAACCAGCTCGACATAGTGAAGCTCGATCCGCAGATGCAGCTCCGCGGCATGGCTGCCTCCTTCGACAAGCCACCGATCCTCATTGCCGGCATCTTCGAAGTGGACGAGAGAGAAGTCAATGGCCAGCACATCAAGTCCTACCGCGGCGGCGTGGGCTTGTCGATCCCTCCCTACGCGTTTGTTGCCGTCGGCGAGTATGCCGAGGTCGAGGAGGCCAGCGAAAAGTACAAATCTGTCTTCATTTATGCCAAACTCGACGGTCCACTGATCGACTTCCAATTTGCGATTCTGCGTGGTGTCCGAATTGGATTCGGGTACAATTCGCTCATCCGGTCTCCTTCGGTCCGCGAACTTCACCGATTTCCTCTGATCAGTGACAACGGAACAAGTGGAACTGGAAATGTAAGAACCCTCTGGTGCTTCTGCCTGACTTCTGCTGACACCCCAGAACCCCATGGAAATCCTGGAAAACATGCGAGGAGGCGACAACCCGTGGATACAGCTCAAGAACAACAGTTACTGGCTCGCCTTTGGACTGACCATCAGCTCGTTCAACATTGTCAACTGTACAGCGGTTGCCCTCGTCTCCTTCCGGGCCAACGGAGTCATTTTCAGCATCTTTGGCGACGTTATCTGCACCCTGCCACCGAGTCTCAACGAGAAGGCTGCCTTCAGACTGTTCTACGTCGAGATTCTCATGAACGCAGAGCTGAATTTCGTCGAAGACTTCTTCAAGGTGCAGGCCGCTCTGGCGCCGTCGTCCTTCCTACTCGTCCCCATGGCTCGGCTCCGCGGCGGATTTGCCTTGCACACGTTCTTTGGCGGGAGTCCGCACGCCGGCGACTGGGTGTTCTCGCTGGGCGGATACCACCGGAAATTCTCTGTGCCGAGTCATTATCCCCAGCCGGAACGGCTAGGTCTCGAATTTTCGATTGGAATCATCAGCATCGAAGGGAAGGGGTACTTTGCCCTCACACCCAAAGCCGTGATGATGGGGGCATTCATCCACTGCGAGCTCCACGTAGGTCCCGTGTTTGCGTACCTCGATGCCGCATTCGACGGTGAGAAGCCACCGCGCGAGTCGTCGAAACACACACGCTAACATGTGCCAGCGATGGTGCAATTCGAACCAGTGCACTACTGGGTGGACATGCTCATTGAAGTCGGCGTGGAATGTCGCGTTCCACTCCTCTTCGTCACGATCCACATCTCAATCTCGATCGGAGCCGAGCTCCACATCGAAGGGCCCGAATTTGGAGGCATTGCTCAGTAGGTTTCTGCGGAACGAGAAAGAAAGCGTGCCCTCGCTAACCAGCGCAGTGTCGATTTCTGGTTCTTCTCCTTCGACATCGAGTTTGGCAACCGCCCACGGCTCCCGGATCCGCTCACGCTCGCCCAATTCTACGACGTGTGCGCCAAAGCCGGGCCACCCGACGAAGCCAACGGGCGAACGGAGCCGCCGGAGGGTCTTGTGCTGGAACTCAAGTTCAGCCTCGAGGACGGCAACTTTGTCATGCCGACGGAAGACACGCAGAGAGACGCGAATGGCAATCCCGTGCCCATCACCGAGCCGACCAGCACGGGCGCGGGGTCCAAATGGTTCGTCAAAGGCGGCAGCTTCAAGTTCCGCGTGTCGTCGGTGTTCGCGCTCTCGGCGGCGCGCATCGAGACGCCCGAGAGCGGCGAGGACGAGTGGATCGACGATGCCGGCTACGCGCACGACCTGCCCACGCAGGAGGGGTCCGGGGAGATGGAAGCGGTGGAAGGCCTTGACGAGATTGAGTTGTTGTCCGCGCGCCCCATGGGCGTGTCCCGCGCGATCAAGGCGCCGCTCTACGTCGGGATCCGCGACGCCGACACCCCGGCGCGCGTCACGACCGGGTGGACCGCGTCCTTTGTGATCCAGCAGATGCCGAAGCAGATGTGGCTCGACCCGGGCCAGGGCATTGACGCGCTGTCCGGCGAGAAGGGCAGCATGTCGCTCCGCATGGGGGTCCAGTTCGAGGCGCCGCCGCCGGTGCTGGCGGTGTCGAAGATCCTGCCTTTCAACGCCACGGACATGTCCAAGTTCAATGTCGCGCACAAAGATCTGCCCGACCACGAGGCCGAGCAGAATGTATTTCTCCCGGCGCCACGGGATGGGGCGGGCGTGCCGGCGACGTGGCCCGCCATGCAGGACGCGTGGGCGGCGACGGCGGCCCTGTGGGATCGGCCATCGGCCGAGGGCGGACCTGCGCAGGAGGCAGGGCTCGCGCGGGCGATGCTCACGGCGTGCATGAGCGCTCTCGCGTGGGACAAGCCGTCGCCGGAGACGCTGGCGCACGTCAACACGGACGAGTACACGCCGTGGGAGCTGCCGGACGTCAAGTTTACCGAGCGGTTGGTGACGGGGACGACGGTCGGGGATGGACAAGTCAGGGACGGGTTTGCGAACTATTATCTGGAGTTGCCGAGGGTGGTGGCTGTTTGACGATCACACTAAGAGGGGAAAGGGCGAGGACGCTCTCTATGGTCGACAATCCCACGTCTCAAATCAAGATCAGTGAGGTTTGACATGAGTAGTAAGTAGGACGACACGTCTATTTCCTTTTCTGTTTCGCCTTCTCTTTCGAATCATGATTGTGAGTAATATATGTTCAATAAGTTGCTACCTATCTATACTCGGTACGGAGCATATGTATGTCTAGGTTCGAGAACTGGGATTTCCCTTTTCCGCCACACACGCCGAGCGGAAGCCGCCAATCCGGGTTCGCACAACACCATTCAGGCTCTCCCCTCCTCCCTTGGCCGCTTCCCCGTTCATCCTTCCCCGTTCCCCGCCTTGCCCTCCATCCGCCCACCCGGGCAGGCTGGGGCGGGGCGCGGTCTCAATAGCGATACCAGCCCGCTGCCGTCCCCGCGGCCAAGGCGGCACACAGCCATCCCAGCGTGGCATACACACTGAGAGCCCAGCCCTGCACCCAGGGCGCGTGGGACAAGTCGCCATCCAGGACGGAGTTCCCGTTGAGAAAGCTAGCGTACAGCCCATTGTCAGGCTGTGACTGCACGAGGCCGAGAATCCCGAAACACTGCGCGAGGAAGGTGGCCATGGCGCTGACGGCGGCGGCGCAGAAGAAGCAGCTGCGCAGGGCGGCGTATGCAGCGCTGCGCCCACGACGGCCTTTGGCCTCGCTGGCGGCAGTGGTGGCGTCGCCGTTGGCGCCCGCCACGGGAGCCGGGCGGTGGCCATACGTGATGAAGCTGAGCAGGAAGAGCACGACGCACAGCACAAAGGCCAGGCACGAGAAGGCCAGCGCGGCGATGAGTAGGTTGCCCGAGTAGTGGACCTGGTCGCACATGCGGGCGTCGCCGTTGGTGGGGCCCGACGTGGTGCCCGTGTCGCTGGGCAGCTCGCACGACGTCTTCCCCCGCCCGTACGCCCGGTAGCGCTCGCAGCTGACGTCGAAGGTCGAGTCCAGGCCGTCGCCGGAGGTGCCGGGGACTTCCTCCACCGTGCACACTGTGAATGGGCTGCGGTAGAGCGTGTACAGCGGATTGTCGGGGTCCCAGTCGATGATCTGGAGGTTGGGCGAGAAGAAGTCCTGCTTGGCCCAGTCGCGAGATACGAATGCCGTGACGATGAAGGCTAGTGAGAGGGTGGCGAAGGCGAGGGGGAGTGTTGCCGAGAGAGCGCCGAGGGGGCGCATGGTTGTTTTGCTTTGTTTTGCTTTGCTGGGTGGGCCGGGGGCGGAGGGCGGAGGGTGGAGGTTGGGCCTTGAAGTCACAATACTTGTACACAGTTCACAATTGAGGAGTAGAGCAGAGGAGAGAGGTGAGATGTTCCGCGGGGAGGGCGATAAGAGACACACAAAGAGAGCGAGAATGTGTGTGTGTGTGTGAGAGAGAGAGAGAGAGAGTGAGAGTAAGATAGAGAAAAGACACCGAGTATAGAGAGAGTAGAAAACAGAGACGTCGGCGCGCTGACGCCTGATACGCAAGGCTGAGGCAATAAAGACAGAGAGACGTCCGGTTACTGGTACGCATGGATCAAGCAGACATTAATGATCAACAAACGCAAAAAGACACGAAAAGGGGAGGACAGCGTAGGGGAGCGCGTTTTCATGTCACGGTGCCAGGGGGGCGGCCGACGAGCTGAAGCCAAGCAAGCAGCTGCTTCTCTCATCTCGCCGGGGCTTCACACCGCTCACAGCTCGGAGCTCATAGCATAGCTCCCATCATACATTCACACAAACTATACCGTGGCACCGTACAGCGCGCAGGTGACGTCGTCTAGAGTGGTCCAAGCCAGGTTGTGGAAAGCTGGGGAGCCATGGCGATGCCTGGTGGTGCTTGGCGGGTGAGAGGAAAATAAAATCATCTCGGCCAAGCTATGTCCAAGTGCATGGGACTGAGACTGGGATGGACGGAGCATGACTCGACAGAGTGCAGTAGAGCACCGAGAACCGAACGACGCAGAACTGAAGGAGGATTGAGTGACGAGTCACCGACTTGCAGCTGCGCCGCCAGAATTGCTGCGAGCAACGGCGGGCCTTGGCATGGAAATACGAGGATCATGTAAGGGCGTTATATTTAGTGGCCACTCATGCCATTACATTGCTACTGAGTGCCGTCTACTCCGTTCTCCGTCACGAGCACGCTCGTCCTTTCTTTTCATGCGCTCCACCGCCAATCTTGTCACGTGCACACAGTGAATTAAAAGATGCTCTTAAGCTATACGGAGACCTGTTCATGAATGCCAAGTCCTTTACCAGCAATTGTGACCAGTTACGCGCTTTGCACTAACCACCGGGACCTGTTTACAGTCTTACGGCCTAGCTCACGGAAAATTCCGAACGGGAAGTCAAGACCATCATGTACCCATGTTGGAGCTAAACGGCCAGCTGAACAAACACGAGCCCTGCCTGCATACACGAGAACCGTTGTAGCGCCGAGAGACGATCTCCCGCAGCCCTGCACCTTCCCTGCATCATCATACCGTTGACCTAGACGGCCGGCTATCCGACACATACACTGTATTGTACTGTACTGTGTCTGAGTACAGTCTGTGTGGGCGTATGGCAAAATGCATTGTAAAGACACTCCGGCGCCAGGCGCAGTGCCCAGTGTCACTGACGGGCTTGTCAATGTAGGCAAACTCACGCCCACAACTGCCATTGCTACCCACCATGTCTCCTGTACCCTTGCTGAAGAGTCCTCTGTACGCCGTACCTGACGCTGTACCAGTAACGCGGGGTTTCTGTCTGTAATACGATCGATACCAGTCTTACGGTATGGCGAACGACCACGAACCTCCATACCCACCCTACGCAGCTTCACATCACCTCCCTGTCCTGTTCTGCGCTGTGAGCTGCAAGCAGCACCGCCCAGAGCCCAGTGCCCAGACCGTGTTTGAATACACCATGCCGGGCCGCCTCCTCTGCCACCGCGCTCCCAGCGAGCTCCCCGCCGTCCCGCCAACACCTCCATCACCCAGACTTCACGACCCTGTTCGCCCTCGCCCGCGACAGAGCTTCGCGAGAGCCCATCAAAAGAGCCACTGGGACTTCCCAGACCAGCTCCGGCGCGAGCTTCAAACCACACGCCATGGGCGTCGTCACGGGTACGCGGGGAAACCCCAAGGGCCCGCGGTTTCTCACCCAACGCAATCTCGAAAAGGCTGTCCTCGAGGCCAATGGCGACGAGACGCCGCGCCCGCCAATCGCCCCGGGCAAGATGCAGCTGTTCTCATACTACCGACCAGGTTTGTCCGCGGGCACCTACTCCATCTACGCGGAGCAGCTCATCGAGGGGCCCGCGAGGCTGGGCCAGCCACAGATCCGCCGGGTCTCCAACCATGAGACAGGCAAAGCTGCCTACCTCCCACAGCAGTTCGAAGTCATGGCGCCCCAATTTTCCCTAGACAACAAGCTGGTCAACAGCCACTATCCGCCCGAGGGCAACCAAGACGAGAGTCGAGTGTTGCCGCACATCGTGATCAACGACCCGCACTTCCCGTGGGAGAGGGACGCGGGAAATCTCCAGAATCCAGACCAGGATCCGCCGTCGCTACAAGGGCCCAGAGACCTCGACGTCGACGAGACGGGGGAACACTATCTTGACTCGGACGGCCACGTCACCACCGACCCGGACAAATACGTCTACCGCAACCTAGTTCCGTGGGTCAAGCTGCTCGTGTTCGACCCCGAGGAGCTTCAGCTCGGGCCCGAAGAAGGGACGGGCTTGGGAATCAAGGCGTTTGTCGCAGAGAATCAACCGTCCAACGGGGCCTTCTCCATGACCGCAGCCGACTATTTTGCCCTGCGGCAGGGGAACCGTATCCGGTTCGAGGAAGCATTCGGGGACGACCAGGACAGCCTCGATGTAATCAAGTCCGGACGGATGTCCAAGCAACCGACCCAGGCCATTTTCCCGCGGAAAGACTTGTTTCGCAGCTTGTGCGAAGATCTCGAGGGCAACAAATACCTCGCCCATGCGCGCAACATCAACACCGTGGGCTTCCCCAACGCCGGCGTGGAGGAGAACAGTCTCTTCTCGATTGTCATCTCGGGTCGGACGGGGCCCCTAGAATTTGATCCCCCGGACCTTCCCAAGACCCAGATCTGCCACTTGGTCTCCCTGGAGCACGCCGACCGCTCGTTCGCCATGGACTTTGCCGACTGGGCAGACGCCGATCCACGGGGGGATGAACGAATCGGCATCATTTCTCTCTTCTCCTGGACGTACACCGCTCTGCCCCCCGACCCGGTCAACTTTGTCGATTCGATGAGGGCCATCGTTCAGAACATCGAAGACGGCACGCCCAAGTACATGCTGATGCTGAAGCCGCCGCAACGCATGATCACCGCCATGGAAGCCGACGTGGAAACTCTTTCGGCCGTCCAAAACAACGCCAGGAAAGCGTTATCCAGGCGCTTCGACAAAGGCTATACAATCTCGAGATGGCGTGCCGAGACGGGCGAAGTGACGGCCGCCTTTCATCGCGGCCCGCTGGTTCCCCTGCCGGTTCCACAGGTCCCTTGCCCGGACTGGCCGACGGGATCGACGACATCGAAGAGCTACCAAATCCTGGATGGCGAGACGGGCTTGATGGATCTCTCCTACTCGTCGGCGTGGCAGCTCGGGAAGATTCTGGCAATCTCCGACACCAATTTCAGCAGCGCCTTGACGAGATTCCGCAGCTTCGTCCAGGGCGCGGCGGAATCGAGTGCCCGGTCGGCTGTCAATAGGGTTCCGAGTAAGGTGTCTCTGATCCGTGGCATGCGAGACAACGTCGGGAACATCGACTCCCTGCTCGACGATGACGTTTCCGAACCCCGCAGAGTGATGGCGCCGCTGAGACGCCGCGTGGTGTCCCGGCTCGACGATCCACTCATCATGGCCGCCATGGAGGTGACGGTCGCGGACGCGGTGGAAGACGCCGGCTCGGCGGGACCCGAAATCTACAACGAGTTCAACGTGTACGGCGAAAACAACACCGACTGGTCCACAATCCATAGGTGGATCACCGACAAGTTGTATCTGGGAGACATCCCCGCCCACTACCTGTTCCCGGACCTGTCCTACATTCCCGACGAATCCCTGCGGTTCTTCTACATTGATGACGCATGGATGGACTGTCTGATCGATGGCGCGTTAAGCGTGGGAAACCACCTGTCCCGGGATGACGACCTCGTCAAGGCGAAGATCAAGGAATTCTACAACAGATATTTGAGCACCGAGGTCCCTGGCACGAATGGGTTGAAACCGCAGACCCCACATTACGGATTCGTTTTGCGCAGCCAGATTGTCAAGTGCATGCCTGATTTGCGAATCACGGTAAGACATTGAGACTCCCTCTTCCACCATCTGTGTTAACGCCTCTTCTAGGTGAAATGGAACAACGAGGACGACGCGGATCCGCGAGCCCCGGTTTGTCAATGGCTTCGTCCGGATGACATTACCCTCATCTGCCTGCTCGACCGGCCGCCGGAGGAGCTCCATCTCTACGATGCGGATCACCCCGACAATTCGGGCATCGTGCTTGCGCAGCCGCCTCACCAGCAACGGTTTTCCTTTGGCTACGCGTGGGACGACGTAAACAAACAGTTTGGCTTTCTGCTCAGACAACTGTACACTGACAATGCCCCAACTGGCGAGTGGAAGGAAGAGGCTGATTTTGACGCAAACCCCAATGACTTCGTGAACTTGCAGACACGGGCCATCAATGCCACCGCCTTGGCCAAATATGTCAACGAGCAACTGGCCAAGTACGTCGATCAAGAGGACAGCGACCCCGAAACCTCCCGGAAGTACCGTGATTGGCTTGCCACCTCGGCCGAGTTGGCCATGGTGCTGAACGACCCGGCGTATTACTTCGCTATCCACCCAAAGACGGATGATGAGAGCACCAACAGGACGCCTCGCGTCCGGCAGATCTGGACACAATCGGAACAGGCCAAAGTCATGGGAATCGCTTCGCCCAGGGCGGCGGTCCCGACGAAGCCGGTCGAAGATCGTCCCCGCCCGCCAAAGCAGCCACCATCACGGCAGGCTCTTGTCCCGGTCCCGGCGGACGCGCCCAGCAGGGGCCCTCCCATCGTCATGCGAAAGGCCGTGGCTGCTTCGGACGACGGTCTCGTGCAGGGTCTCGCGGCCCGAGCGGTGGCGAGCTCGTGCTTTACCCTTCAGACGTATGCCTTTCACAAGGGGATATCGAACCCACCGAGCAATGTGACGGGATATGCGCCGAACGACTACATCCCGACCCTGAATAAATACTTGCTAGGTACGCGAACCGGCCCACCTCCACTCGTTCCCACTAACGTGCCCCAGATCTAATCTTCGTCGTTCGCAAAGACCCGCGCAAAATCGCGGGAAATAACCAGCTGCTGCGCGAGGTCCATATCGACATTCCCCACCGGGCCTTCAACACCGGTCGCAAGACCGACGCTCTAGTGCGGCCTGATTGGAGCGGCGGCGCGCGCATGCTGAGCAACCAGCGGTTCGTGCCGTTCGTCAACCGGACGCCCGACGCGCTGCAAGTACGGCTGGTGCCGCGCAGCGCGGCCGAGCACCCGGTCATTCGGATGGACGACCAGCGTGCTACCGACCTTTCGTTCCGGCTGTCTGATGTGGAGGTGCCAGTCAGTCAGATCAAAAAGTGGGTTACCATCGAGGGCCAGCGTGAGCGAGAGTTTTTGGGCTATGTCGTGCTCGACTGGTACGAGCGGTATGAGCAAGGCGGCGTGGTGTCGCCTGTGTGGCAGACGACCACGGTATTGAAGAGGGATGTGACGGAGGACTAGAATGCACGGTGACGGGAGGTGGAGTGTCGATGGGCATGAGGATCACTGTCGCTGTCCGCGTGTACACAGCCCCCGTTCCCCAAGATGTGATGTCGGTCAGCTTGGAGGCGAAGATTGTCTCGGCGCTACAGGAAGATGTGACGCCGTTCAAGCGGAATCCTGAACTATGTCACCAATTCCCGATGCTCTACGACGAGCATGTGGTTGTGACCGGCACATGGAGGTCGATCTTCAGCAGCTATATCGAGGCCACATGGAGCACCCTCGACCGCCACCGGTACATCTAAACCGGACACGTGCACTTTGCCCATGACCAAGTCTGAACGACCAGTCTCGAATCATTTCTCCAAGACTCGCAGCCACAGATTTGGCATCGCGCTGCGACACTAGACGACGTCCGAAGGACCTCAGAAGCTAATGTACAGAATACCCTCCATTCACCTGTCGCACAAAACACAATCAGTGCAAAAGGTCTTATGTATGAGACTGGGGAAAGATTCGCACATAACGCCACGGTTGTGCCTGTGACCAAACTTGCACGAGCACCGGCCAGAAATGTGATGGCACCGGCACGCTTGATTGCATCTGCCATCCTCTTCATTGAACTTCTGTCGACTCTGGCTTGCACCTACAAGGTCGTAGAGATCTTGGCAACAGTCTGGACCCGGGATAATGTATACTTACCCAGGATAAACAGCATTGATTCGGACACCTCATGGTGAGACGTACAAGCTTTTGATGTTCAAGCACATGTCATTCATTCCAGCCAGCAGATTGGCCCACGCGACGGACGAGCACGCGCTTGGGCGCTAACTTGTGGATTCCCGCTTTGGAGCGGCTTCTGGGTAATGCCAGACATTCAATTCTCCACCTTCTTGAGCTGAGTAATGTCTCTCCTCTCAACGGCGAGGAGAGGTCAACTCCGCGGAAACTGGTTCGCGCGACGTTAGCGGGAAACCAATCACAGCGTACGGATGGGATGAGGGGGTTGTTTGCATCCGGTACCGGGGTACTTTTCTATCCACTGCTCGCTATTACTATTCGGCTCCGACTTAAGCGAGCCGTAGTGTCAGTTTGAACACCGCACCCCGCAGCTAGACAAATGCAAGCCTCCATGGGGAGGTCGATCTTCATGGGGCAAGGTGATCAGGTGGTTTTCTTATGCCTTGGCTAGAGTTCCTTCCCAGAGTCACAGTGTCCACGTATGCTCAACGTCCAGGCTACAGCTTTCCTATCAGCAACTACCCACCTTTCAAGGCGCTAGTCGTTGGTACTGGAGAAGGAAGTCACAGCAGCTAGGCGATCGCCCGTGCGAGTCTCCCGTAAGTCAGATTCGCTCGAGCACTTAAAAGTACCACCACGAAAGCGAAGCCACCGATACCATGGATCAAAACAACACAAGTCACCACTCCCTCGCATCACCCCGGATAAGCTTACCCTTCTTCGTCAAGCCAATCGATGGCACTCGGGACTTGTTAGACCTCGACTACCTAGCCGGGAAGAACGCTTTCTACATCCCGCCACAGCCCTGCCAACAAGAGCTAGTGTCTTCCTATGTCGAATGGGTGCATCCTTTCTTCCCTTTCCTGGATAATGGATGTCTTGAAGGTATCCGCCGGGGACCAGAATCGCCCTTTCGAAGTCTGGCGGAGGATCAAATCAGCCTCCTGCTTTGGCAAGCCATGATGTTCGCGGCAACTGCTGTAAGCACACCCCTCCACGAATCGCGGTCAATTGGCACCGATGACTGACACTTCAACTTTCGATTCGTGCAGTTTGTCAACGACTCGTGCTTACATGAGATGGGGTTTGACAGCAGACTGGCCGCACGTCGGGCATTCTACATGCGAGCGCGACTCCTATACGACCTGCAGATGGAGAAAGACCATCTGCAGGTGCTGCAGGCTACCCTTCTCTTGACGCACTGGGTCGAGGACCCGAGTGATAGTCGAGGTGGTTTGTTCTGGTTGAATACAGTCAAGACTTTGCTGCAAACCCTAGACGTCCCTTCCATGCTCCAATCTACGACTGCCTCGTCTGAAAAGGTCAAATCGTGGCGCAGAACTTGGTGGTCGTGCTTCGTCCGGAACACAATGTTGACCCTTTCGCTTCGGCGGCCCAGCTCTGTGGAGCATATACGGCTCCCTCTCAGTCTGGTCGCGCTCAGCGATTTTGACATTGCTGATATTAACCCTGCTCGACAAGGCGAGCGAGATGGCCACGTCTCGGCCATTCAACAGCGTCGCACCCAAGCAGCCTTCTTTGTGCAACTGGCTGAACTCTGCGTGTGTTCCAATCGTGCGATTGATCTAGTATCAACGGCCAACATCTTGACGCGCGCCAGTTCGCCAGCCTCGAGCCATTGCTTGGCCACGTTCATGGGCAATTACATGAAGGAGATGGAAGGGTGCGAACAGCAGCTCAAGAACTGGAGTCTCTCATACAATCCCCACGACCTTTACAACACCTCACCTGGCATGCCTACTACATCGTCTCAAGTCTACCACATCGTCATGCAACTCACATTCCTTTCGGCCGTCGCTGCTTTGTACAGACCCCTTGTCTATCCTGGTGCAGAGGAGCACTCGCAGCTCTCCAGCCTGCCGGAAAGAACGCGATTCGATTACTTGTTGAGGCTCCGCGCCATTGCACGGGAAATGGCAGCGCTGGCAGAGGTGATTGTCACCAAAGGCCTCGGTCAATGGCTACCGTCGTGGGTGTATGTGCCCTTGTATTTTCTTTTGGCGTAGCTTATCTAAAGATCTCGTACTGAGCTTCCACGCAGAATATTCCCCTTCGTTTTGGCCGGTGTGGTCCACCTGCTACATGCCCGGTCCGATAGCCCAGAGTGCGCACAAGCGAAATACGACCTCCAGCAATGCCGTACCGTCCTTGTCATATTGGCCCAGCGGTTCGACCATGCTCGACATATGTTGCCTCACTTGGACATATCATCCCATCGACAAGCAGCTACAGACTTTAACACGGCTCCTTCGGGAAAAGGGGCGGGTGCAGATGCTCCAACCGCTTCTGTTCCATTCGACCTTCCAAGCCTCCCGGGAAGTGGTCCGCTGACGGGATCGATGAATCCATTGTCGAAACAGCTCAGGGACGATCGTACGGATGAATCCGCCCTGCATCCCTTCTCGCCCATGACCTTCTCACGTTCACCAGATGTTGGGCCACAGCTTACAACCAGTGTTGCTCCGAACGAACATGCCGAAATCAACCGGGGTACGGAACCCGTGCTGACTCTGTCCGAAAACGTCAATGATCCTCCAGTGATGGACTTCCTGCTCGACAGTGACACAGCGCTGCGTCCCTTTGATAGCATGCGAAACCTCTTGGAAGCATACCAAACAAACGAGGCGCCGCCTTCTTCTTTCTGGCAGGATCTGGGTGACGGGTATTTGGATGAACCGGATCTGTGGTTTCCCATGTGACGCTGGTGCCTTGTCGTCCCAGTATCCATTGAGAAAAATTGGCCGCCGGGGAAGATTGGTACTAAATATGTGCGGTTTGCGGAGATTTGGCCTAGCGGATCAACAGCATCTTGCCATGTCCAGGCGTGAGTGGTGGAGAGCGCAGTTTTGATCTCAACGGAAAATGGCCTTGGCCAGGGGCCCAGCCTGTCCGCAAATGAATTTCTCTCTGCCCAAGTCTGTGATGGTGTCCACCGGATATTGTATCGTTGTTAGAAGCACCATGAATAGGGACCATTAATTAGCTGTGGGTGCTCCCAGGGCGTGAGTGAGCTTGCTTCGGTGATGATTATAGAGCGCTCTAGCAATAGGCGCTGGGGAAGTAATTATGGCAATCCGCGAAAATCAGAATGGCGATAAACTACAGTATTGTCGTATCATTGAACACCCGAGCAGTGGAAAAGCGTGCGTGCTAATCAATGCAAGTCACTTACGGCAAGCAATACCTAATGTGATCTCCATACGTATATAGGAGTACTCATATACCAGTATGCTAGTGCCACTGACGTCGATGACGGGCAGACAGACCCTGCTTTCCAAATATGTGAGGGCATCTTCAGCCGTTGACAAGATTGTGGACTGCGGATTTGAAGCAGCCGGCTGAGTTCCGTGACTCGCCGTACCGTATCCACGGACTTTGACGGTCCTCGGACGGGATTCGTGTGAACTACCACGGCACTACGAGGTACTGCGACTAGGCGACTAACTAACTGCCTACCTAGGCAACTTCCTGCATTATTGCAACACATTGCCAACCCCGCAATATTATGAGATTCGTAGCCGAAATGACTCCAACTCTGTGGACATATAAAAATGGTCGTCGGCAGAAGGAAACGCGAATAAGGAGATAATTCAAGAACCTCTTCTGAGGTCCCGATCATCGATACAGTACTAGGTCTTTTGGCATTTCGCTCGAAGAATCTGTCTTTGAACCCCGATCATTGATACATAATCTTTTACCATTTTCGCTCGACGGTTTGCCAGTCTCCAGCAATCACAGTATGTGGAGCTTTGCCTCTGACGCACAGACGCGCCTGCTCGTGGGGACGTTTGTCGGGCTCGACTCGGTCATTGCGCACCAGCTGGTCGGCGATGCTGGGTACGACTTCGTCATCATCGACATGGAGCACACGCCCATGAGCGCCCGCGAGGCCACCATCGCCGTCAACATGATCTCGAATTCCTCCAAGGGTGCGACGGCGCCGCTGGTGCGCGTGCCTTCACACGGGCTCGAGTGGGTCAAATGGGGCCTGGACAGCGGCGCGGCGGGCGTTGTCATCCCCATGGTCGAATCGGGCGAGCAGGTCGAGCAGATCGTCGACCGGAGCCGGTACCCGCCTACGGGGTCGCGGAGTTTCGGGCCCTTGCATGCGCCGTACGCGCACCCGGGCTCGGATCGGTCCATGATGACTTATTTCTCGGCGGCGAGACGGTTCGAGAATATCGCGGTCGTCCCTATGATCGAGACGGCTGCGGGCGTGGAGAATGCGGACGCCATTCTGGCCGCCGAGGGGGTCAGCGCGGCGTTCATCGGACCGTACGATCTCAGGGTGTCGTTGGGGCTGGAAGGCGGGGATGGCGCGGAGAAGGAGTTTCTCGACGCCTTGACAAAGGTTGTGGACGCGGGGAGAAAGGCGGGCAAGCCTGTTGGCCTCTTCACGGGGACGGGCCAGGCACTCCAGCGGAATGCTGAGCTGGGGTTCCGGTTCTTCGCATATCAGGGGGACACGACGCTACTGGCCACTGCGGCAAAGGCGTCGGTGAAGGAGGCTCGGTCGGCCATCAGTACGGGACGTCAGGACACAAAGTTATGAGGAAATTGCGCGCAGAGGCTCAGGTTGTTGCATGCATGTCTTTCTAGTTTGTGGTTGCGGAGCCGGACTAAGGCTGATGTACCGCGTTTTTGCTGGCTTCCTGGTATTTCCTCTTCAACGAGGTCAACATGCTTAGAGCCCGTCGTCCTGCGCCTGACTTGCGGCCTAGTTCCGTCAAGACATGGATGCACAATCGCAGATGGCGGCTTGACGCGCGAGCTCTATCGTCCGTGAATGAGTGGATACATAACACATGAACCACTCCCGCCAGCAGAATGCAAGGAGTGGCTGCAGGGTGTAGATATTGGATGCCGAATTGATGGTCGTAGGTGAGAAAGATGTCACACATCTTGTTGGCGGATTGCAGGCATATATCGAGGGAAGCCGAGACAGCGACGAAGCATCTGTGGAGCTGAATGACGGTTTCGTGGAAGAAAATACTGCCAATGGTAGTCAAAACCTTCGGTCTGAAACCCCGTGTTATCATCTTTGAGGGGTGACTTACTGGAGGAGGAGTGCATGTGGATGAGAAGTTTCCCGAGATTGAAAGAATCCCTTTTGGCCGAGATTGACCTGCAAAGAGTGCGGCAGATTGACTTCCCACTCAAGAAGCCTGCCGTTCAAGTCAAGCATGAGAGCATCTTGGCTTGCCAATGATGCAGAATGGTCAAGATAGCTTTCCGATTCGAACATTATTAGCCCTTTGGGAGGTTTCACAAACTGTGTTGAATGCAAACTTACAAGGCATTCAGGATGGTTCCTCGCAGAAGAAACAACTCGGAACATTTCTCCATCATCTCGTCAGCACGGAAATTCTGGGACTTCTCTTGTGCGTCTCGACCATTGGCCGCTGCGTGTCTGCTGGCGTGACATGACCAACCCAGATTTCGTGACGAGTAAGGGGCCAGCGAGTCGAGTTTGTCGGTCTGGAATGCAGACCGGCAAGCACGTTCGCAGCAGCGTGATCTGGGCGGCCGCGTGAGAAGAAGGTTGGTCATTATCAAAAGAACGGAAAACCCTTACATGTCAGTGAGCACAATCGTACGCCACACATTGCGCAAGTCTCGCAAAGCCGATGCACGAATTACCTTCAAGTGCAATGGCATGTCCACACCTCTGAGCTGATGAAGTCCCATATCCAAAGCAGTCCTCGTAGCGGTTTCTACTCAGATAAGTAAGCATTGACTTCCACAAGAAATGCGGCCAGTTCCTTGTACTCTACCTTGGAAGATCCACGCTGTCCGAGTCCTGTGGTTAGCAGCCGGAAAACGCGTCGAATTACAAATATCACTCACCTTTAGAGGGATTCCCTTGTGCGGCTTCATAACTGCTGAGCAACAGCAAAGTCTGGACGTAGGCCAAAGAAGAGTGATTGCGAGTCGATTCGAGAAGCAGTTTGGCCCTACGCGCAAACACTTTTGACGGACTGCCAGATGTTCCCGGATGGTATATGCGCGAATAGAGGGCTCCGATCGCCAGGCTACGGATTCCTTGAGCAACTAACAACACAATAAATAGCACAAGACTGTTCAACGAGAAGACTTACATTATTTGTTGGAGAGCGCTAGAGTAGAAAAAGTCGCCAGGTGGGTGTGAAGATTGTTTGTGGGCAAAGTAACTCTGCTCCTCGACTACATTAAGCCATGGATTGTGCCAGGCAAAGAACAGACTTGTCAGATGATCTTCGTAAACTGGCTCCTCTTGGAAGGAATCCTCGCATCCGTCAAGGTGCATAAGGTCATGGTCCTCGTCTTCACTATTACTGTCAACGTCGCTGTTAGACGGCGGCTGATCCGCACCCCCACTGTCCAGAGCGATGGAGAAGGGGTCCATGCCGCTTGTGAAGGTCCATTGATCGTCCTTGTTCACGCTGAGGTAACCGCTGCTCCGTGCCAGTCTTCCTTTGAGAGTGTCATCGTCTGCTTCGCTTGATTGCGGTGCGCAAGCTGCTGCCACCGGGGACTGTCGATTTGGTCGTTCACTTTGGTGGGAGTGGCGAAGCGAGAACCAGTAGCTTTCTGGATTTGCATTTGTGTCCCCGATCCTCGCGTGCGACGGTTCAGATTGATGCCACTGCTCCGACCCACGGCCGATATTGGCATCTGGGGAGTCAGCAAGACTGGCCCAGTAGGCCGTGTCGTGATTCGTCAGAAGCGGACGTGTGCTATCTGCAACTTTATCACTGCCGGAAGCGCCAAATGCTGAGCTCGGGCGACCGTCGGAAGTCGGGGCAACCAACAGAACGTCGTTCGCCAACGGCAAGGCATTGGGGACGAGGTCATCAGTTGGATGTGCCACGGAGGCTTGCTCGTTGGACTGGAGGTGACCTGGCGAGCGTTGCGTCGAAGGCGTGCCGGGTAATTGTGTGACTGCGTTGGTCGTCGAAGCCTTGGGTTCTTTGGGGCCCCTCGTCCTGGAGCAAGCACAATCAGCATAGCTTGATGGGGCTGGGAATGGCGTCTCGCACTTTCGCTTGTCTTGCACAAAGATGCACTCGGAATTGTAGAGCACACAGTTCGAGCATTTCGGGACCAGCGCGTCACACTAGGGCGGTCTTGGTCAGAAGGAAATCATGAGAGCGCAAAGTATGCGTCCCGGTCGTACCTTGACTTTCCGACGCCGACACGAGATGCAGGCCCGGGAAATCTTTCTTCGATGATTTGTCCGGTGAATGGGATACGGTTCTCCGTTCTGCATTGCAACGGAGGTTCTCTCGGAAATGTGGAAAATGTGTCGATGAGAAAGGATCTTGACGGGGATTGATATGGGGAAAGCGGTAACACCGCCATGTATGCCAACGTCTCGGTCATGAGGGCCGCTGGGCATTGCGGGGTGTCCAGGGGCACCTCGGCCGTCGGCTTCAAGGGTTGCCCCGCTTGGGGGATGGAGCGGGATGCCGGGCAGCAGACGACATGCCTCAACTCCTCTCGCTATTGAGGAGTTGGCCTCGGTGAGTCGGAAGACCCACAACACCCCAAACGCGCACAAACTTGGATCTTGACTACTACTGTGGCACCCGGGGTATTTTATGTTATTCCGGTACCAGCCCACGGGCCCGGACGAGGTTTAATACATCCTACAGGTCCAGCGCCCAGAACAGTCCGCTATTAAGAGGCCACATGCTGAGCATCGGATCTACAACAATAACCCCTGCAATCGCGGTATGTTACGGAGGTGGAGTGTCTGGAGATACGGCTGGCTGTGCATTATGGTGGGTGGCCGAGGACATGGGAAATGGGACGTTTTGAGCAGAAGCATTGTCCGTGGATTTAGACATGCTTCTCGGTGCTTGTGAACTCTGCGAAAGGAGAGCGCAATCAGAAGTTCGAAATGTGTACCCCCGTTCCCATGCGATTGGGCTCCTGGAATTTCTGGCATTTCGAACGAAGACTCTTGCCCTAGGGGATCGACAATCGGAACGCACGGGAGAGAGTGTTAGTACGAGATAACCTCGTGAACATAGCAGGACCAGGCCTTTGTTCAGCCTCGATGACAAAGAATTCAATTGCCACCTCAATCTTACCAACATGGGCTCAATCGCAGTTTCAAACAAGCATCAGATTCCGTCCCAGCACTCTGTTCAATACCAGGGTCAGCCCAGAGCCATTAAAATCATCATTGTGGGCGCCGGTATCAGTGGCATCGCCGCGGTTAAGCTGTTCAAGGACACGTTTCACGAGGGCAATGTTGAGCTGGTCATCTACGAGAAAAACCATGATATCGTTGGCACATGGTTAGAGAACCGATATCCGGGGTAAGGTTGTTGTTCCTAGAGCTGATGGGCTCGCTTCCAGTCTGACTGACAACTAATACCTGCGTAGATGTGCTTGCGACGTTCCAGCACACAGCTATTCCTACTCCTGGGAAGGAAATCCAAACTGGTCACGCGCATATGTGGGTGCTGTGGAGCTCTTTGACTACTTCAAAGGTCGAGCGAAGGCCTACGGCGTTGATGACTTTATCCGTCTGAATCACAGAGTCAAAGCCGCCGTGTGGAGTGACTCCGCTGGCGTGTGGGAGGTCGAAGTGGAAGATAGCACCTCCGGATCAATCTTCACCGATCGTGCAGAGGTCTTGATCAATGCTGCTGGGTTCTTGAAGTAAGCAACGCCGATCCACCATATTCTCACTCCTTCCTTCCCATGCTCAACGTACACAGTTCCTGGAAGTGGCCCGACATCGACGGCTTAACGGACTTCAAGGGCAATCTGATACACTCGGCTAGATGGGACGACAAGTATGAATTCAAAGGCAAGAGCGTTGGGATCATCGGCACAGGATCTTCGGCGATTCAAATCATTCCGGAGCTACAACCCGGTAGGTTCTCCTCAATCCAGGACTCCGTTCGCCCTCTCTAATCCTAAATAGAAGTAACACATATGACGTCCTTTGTACGTTCCGCCACTTGGATTACTCCTGAATTTGCTGCCGAGTTCGCTCCCGAAGGTCGAACCGCATTCTTTTCAGAGAGGCAGAAGGAAGAGTGGCGTACGGACAAACGAAAGTATCGAGACTATAGAAAGGCGATCGAGTCGACTATGAATGGCTTTTTTGGCGCACAGTTCAAGGCCTCTCAGGCCTCAAAGGACTCTTTCGATGCCTTCTCGAAGACTATGAGAGAAAGACTCTCTCGACGGCCTGAAATCGCGGATGTCCTAGGTTAGAAGATGGTTGTTTTGGATTCCTTGGGGGAGACTAACTTGTCTGTACGCTCTAGTGCCAAACTTCGCAGTAGGATGTCGTCGGATTACACCGGTAATTGAACCCACACCTAATTAGTGACTAGAGGACCAGTTGATAGCTAACAATGCTTAGGGCCACGGCTATCTTGAGGCATTAACCTGTGATAACGTGACCGTCAGGAGTGATGGGATCAGTCGAGTGGTCAGGGACGGCGTCGAGATGAAAAATGGAGACATTATCAAACTCGACGCTCTTATTTGCGCAACCGGGTTCGACACATCTTTCCGTCCTCCATTCCCTCTCGTGGGCCTGAACGGCCACGATCTTCGAGACTTGTGGGTAAAGGAGCCAAGATCTTACTTGACCATCGCAGCGCCAGACATGCCTAACTATTTCAGTATTACCGCTCCCATATTTCTACAAGTGTTAATGTGTACATGCTAACACGAGGATAGTTATCAGCGGGCCGAATTTCCCCCTCGCCAATGGCTGCCTCATTCCTTGTCTAGAGCAAAATATCAAGTATGCCTTCCAGGCTGCCCGGAAACTTCAGCACGATGGGATTAAGCGTCTAGTTCCAAACCTGTCCGCTATCAATGACTTTCAAGACTACAAAGATTCCATGATGGAAGAATTAGTGTGGTCGGACAGTTGTGTTTCCTGGTGAGTATATCCTGTTAGTTTGGCAATCAAAGTGGCTCATACTTCTCTCCTAATCTAGGTACAAGAATGGTACGGCCAACGGCAAGGTCTGGGGACCATGGCCAGGATCCTCGCTCTCTTATCTCGAGCTGATGGCGACACCGCGATGGGAAGATTGGGACATTGGATACTTGAATGCAAACCGCTTCCATTTCCTGGGACGGGGCTTTACACGAAGGGAGGTGGAGGGAGGTGACCTAGCATACTATGTGCAAGAGCCAGGCGCGGATGATGACGAACCATGAGGGCCGCGACTTCTGCAGGCAGACTAGATTGGGATTCTCAGTAGTTTCAGCTTCAAGTATTCACAGTTCTGACACTCTAAACTTCGTTACTGCTTGCTGAAATGAATCACCCAACGAAGAAAGGAGAATTTGTCTGACTAAAACATCAGTACCAGCTCTCTCAAGTCAAATACCAGGCCTGGTGAGCCTACGCTAGATTGTCGAGCTATGTAGACTTTGGTTTTACCATATGTCACCTTGCCAAAGCCGAGAGAATTGATCGATGCTGAGAAGAAAGAAATGTAAAAGTATCTCTTTAAGATCGGAGCTAGTCTGGTCGGATGCAAGTATGAACAAGCCTCGTGTCTACGGAACGCCCTCCACGACCCTCATTTTCCCCAGGATTTGTTGCCTACGGCTCTAGAGAATGGCGACAGCATTTCCATGAGAGCTCACACCCCCTGGATAGAAGAAGGCCCGTCAGTAAAGTGATCAACCAAGCTTTTCCTGGACAACCACACGTACCTGGACAATTGGCGGGAGCGCTTGTAACAAAGAATGTCCACCGCTGGGTTTTCTTGCATACAGCGCTCAACTTTTCAAGGTCAAACATTTCACCCAGTGGCATGCCCCACAATGGAAGGATGTATTCGTGGAGGTAGTACCCTGTTTCAAAATTCTGTAAGTCGAACGCTTTTCGATGATTGATATCTCGAACTCACCAGCCTGGGACGGCCACGCCTCGAATGTGGGCGAGTCCCCTGCGACCGTGGAGAACCAGCAATCATGCAACCAGTCTATCATCTTCTCCTCTTGCTTCACACCGGCCCATTGCTGTTTGTCTTCCGGCCCGTAGACATGGTGACGCCGGGCAGCAATTTCGCGCTCCTCGACGGTTTTGGCATGGTAGTCGGCGACGAACCCGCCTCGAACGAAGAGCATATCACCGACCTGGATATCGCCTCCCTGGGAGCTCGGTCGGATATCTAACCCTTGCGCCTTGCCCACGGCAGCCAAATCGTCGTAGCTTATTGCATGATATTCGAAAGCGTCGTATGTCCTGCCAATGCTCTCGGCCCATGCTCTGTAGTCGAGAAAGACACCTCGGCCTGCAATTCCATGCTCCGCCCAATAGTGCACTGAACACTTGTGGTTTGGGTTGCTGCCGTCAATATCTTCTCCCCTGGTCTTTCAAGAGAATATGTGAGCTCAAGCAACTCAGGACAGCCACCTTTTGCTTGCATGTAGCAGGCTCAAACATCAGAATAGGTCTCTTACCCAGTTGTAGAAATATCCGGATTTGGCATGAGCCACCTAAATTCCCAAACGCTTCCTTCAGCTTCGTCTGTTAGAGTACGGGGCAAGAATTAGTCCTACATGTCTGAAACCGTCCCATTGCGTTCCACTCTGAGTATTCAACTCGTATGTGTCGTCATAGCCCAAGCCCGGGGCTAACACTTTGATCTTGTGGACGAAAACTTCGCGACCAAATGCGGGCAGCTTTGGTACATCCAGGGGAAGGCTGATCGAGGATGTCAACAAAGACCCAACTCCAAGATAGAAGACCCCCCGGTTACTCACTAGAGGGGCGCAATCTCCCCAGTTTTGATCTCTTTGGCTGCCGAGGCCACCCTCTTCGGTGTCAAGAGGTTCAACCGGCCAAGCTTCAGACGAAAAACTCGTTATTTTTGTACCAAATGTGCCACAAGTGATTGGCACCCACATAGTCATCCTTTCCCCAGACCCAAGCTCTGTGGCAATATGTCAATTGTTACAGGTCATAATCATTTTTGACAGGAGGCACTCACGCTCCAGGAGGAGCTCCCTCGATGTGCGGAAGCTTGTGTCGAGTTGGGAACTCGGACGAGTCTGGATTGAAGACTGGCGCTTCCGGCATGTCGACAATCCTTTTGGTGTTGGTCAAAGACAGGAAGCAGGGGGCTTCTTAATACCACTTTGTTAACGTCCTAGGGCGCAAGATCTAACAGGTTTCTAACAAGTTTCTGGCACCAGTCAAAGTGAGCTCAAGACCATGGCGTAGAGGGCATCCATATTATCCACGGATTACAAGTTCCTGCTTCGCTCCACGTTTTGGCCCTTTCGCAGCAATCACCACTACGTACCCCACAAATACGCACTCCATCCCGATATGGGGGGGTGAACCTCGGTAATCAACTCAATACTAGTGGTCTGAGTCGGCAGCAAGCTGCCATACCCGAGGGTCTGCGTGAGAGACTCAACATATGAGAGGGATTCAAAATAAATAAATATTAGCCTAGATACATGCGACATGGAATCAGCTCCTCGTAGCGAATGACATTGAGTTGTCGACAGCTTGAAAGGCGCGTTGGCGGAGAGGATCACTAAGCTCTCGTCAGAGGCTCAGGGGAGCTACAGTGCTGGCATCAGACGCATTGCGTGCCATGGACCGAGCAGACAATAAAATGCAACAGTCAGCCATGCTGGGGCTGTCGCGGCATATCGACTGTCCAACAAGTTCTAGCGAGCCCTTGCTGAGGCCTATTCATCTCGACAGGATCCCCGGCTCTGCTCTTTCGAGGGATCTGGGGCCCCAGCGCTGTGGGAGCTTTCCCCGGAGCTTCAATGTAGCTTCTCGGAGAAAGGAAAAGGGGAAGTCCCAGTCGCTCTCCACCACTTCGAAACGACTGATCGTTTTCCGATTATCCGTCGAAAAGACGCAGTGTAGAGCATTCACTCAGCGCAAATCATGTGGAAATTGCATTGCTGGACGGTTCCCCATGGGATTCACATCGTCTCGCGCACGCCAGTGCTGCACGAAGAAGAGAAAGACTATATATGTAGATAAACAACGAGGTTTGAGCAATACCCCACGTTTGGGACCAAAGGCACCTCACCCCATTACTCTCGCATAGGATTTGATCAACATGGTCTACGCCCACGCCTCCAAGAACGAGGTGAATGTTGAAAATGGCAAGCGACACTTCAGTGGCTACCTCATCGGCGTCATCGTTTTCATGAGCCTTGGAACGTCGGCTTATGGATTCTCGAATGCCATCATCGCAACCACCTTTGCTCAGCCGTCATTCTCCCTTGAGATGGGCCTGAACGATGCAACCAATGCCGCCGGTCTCATTGGCTCCGTCACCGGTCTTTACTACGCCGGTGGCGTTGCAGGATCTATCTGTCACGGTTGGGCTACACCGCGCCATGGTCCGAAAGCGTCCGTCGCCATAGGTTGCGTCTTCCTCATCGTGTCGTCGGCCGTTCTGACCGGCGCCGTCAACATCGCCATGTTCATCGTCTTCCGATTTTTCAATGGATGGGGGCAAGTTCTATATTACCTCCCCGTCGAATAGGCCTGCCGGCTGACTCCAGTTCTAGAGCATTCCAACTTCTATGCACAGTTCCGATGTGGATTACGGAGGTGTCGCCTCCCTCGCATCGTGGAACTCTGGGCGACATCACTGCGTTCATGATTGCATTTGGGTATACCAGCGCTTCTCTCGTCGGCCTGGGTTTCTACTTTGCCTCGGGCAAGCAGCAATGGCGCGGACCCACGGGCCTGATGATGGCGCTGCCATTGATTCTGTTGAGTGGTCTCTACTGGATGCCTGAATCACCGCGATATCTTATCAGCAAGGACCGCAGCGAGGAGGCGCTTCGGATTTTGCAAAGACTCCATACCGGTGGCAGCACGGATGACAATTTTGCCGAGCTCGAACACTATCAGATCCGCAAACAGATCGAGTTCGACCGAGAGCACAAAGTTAGCTACTGGACTATCTTCACAGAGAAAAGATATCGCAAGCGGGTCGGCATCGCCATCGGCCTGCCGTGGTGTTTGATGGGCTCTGGAGTTTTGGTCATCAACAGTAAGTGTTGCAACCTCAGCTCTTATTTGCAATAAAGATTGATGTTGATATCGTTGCTGGTGAGCTAGATTATGGTGCTATGATCTATACGCAGCTTGGCTACGGCCCTGTCGAGGTTCTCGGTTTCTTGACTGGCTGGGTCGCATTATGTATGGTTGCTGCCATGATTGGCGCAACGTTTGTCGACAAGGTGAGCCGGACTCATTTGATCGCCGCCGGCTTCTTCCTGTGCATGGGCTGCCTCATTGTTGAGGCTGCCCTCCAGGCCGAGTTTCTGGGATCCAACAACAAGCACGCCTTATCAGCAGCGGTGGCCATGACCTTTGTCTTCGTCCTATTTTACGTCATCTGCGTCGACGGGCCCTTGTATTTCTACATCGGTGAGATCTGGCCGTCGCATCTGCGCGCACAAGGCTTCGCCATCGCCATTTCCTCGCTTTGTATTTCGAACATGACCTGGCTGCTGGCTGCCCCCACCGCCTTTGAGACCATCGGATGGAAGTACTATCTTTTCTTCATAGCCATGTGCTTAGTAGGTGGAATCGCCACCCTCATCTGGTTTCCGAACACATTGCATAAACCTCTCGAGGAGATCGCCGCGATGTTCGGCGATGACCAGGACGTTGTCGTCCGCCAGATCGAGCTCCAGAACGGCGTTTTTGGAAAGGAGAGCGAGAAGCAGGCGGAAACCGGCATCGAGGTCGAGGACGTTCAGTCATTCAAGGTTTAAACCAACCGCCCTCGTCGCCGGCTCCGTGCGGCCCAAGTCAAGGTCTGCGGCGGAGACATGAATTCAGTCGGAACGGCCAGCGCGTACAAAAATGGCCAATGCTCCCACTATTATCACCATCTCCAAGCATGTCGCCCAAGCACATTGCCGGTACCCTGCATGGTTCCGTAGTGTCTTGCTCGCCGAAACGAAGTCGTCCTGCGGGATGCGTGCGCTACGATACCAAAATAATCCTGCCAAGCCGTCGACGAGTCTCAGTGTCCTATCCCCAGCATAATCCGTTGTGGCCTTCCGAGGACGCCGAGCAGGAACTTCACTATGTGGGCCCTCACTTTGGTTCTGGACTGTGCGAGAGCAGGAACGGCAGGCCCGTCGCATCTCTATGAGGGTGGGTGTTGAACAAACAGAATGAGCAGTCTGGAAGTCAACCACTGGTGCAATTTGCACTATGAAGATGGTGGTAAGCACCATATGTATAGGCATTTTTTGGCCACCCAGACAGGGGCTTTCTCGGCCATAAGAAGGCCCCCCTTTATTTGCCTCTTTTCACGTCCCGTGCTGTGTTCAACAGTAAGCACCGACTTTGCAGAACGACAATCTCGGATGACGACGAGGGGAGCACTCACATGTGCATTTGACAGAGCTCCACATCATTGCCGGAAAGAATCCTTCGATTTTCGCGTCCCGGTCACCAGAGTCCAAGGGCAAGACCTTTGCAGTGTCCGCCAAAACAAAGTTGGGGCGGCAACGATTGTAGATCGTCAAAGACGGGTGAGACCTCAGCATCAGCCGCCATCATCCCCTAAAGTTAGAAACTGCTTCGCCAAAATGGCGTTGTTGTTTAGGAATGTGACGAGAAAGTCCGTAGCGGATGCCGGAGGGTGGAGAGTCTGAGCCATCTCTAGGTCAACCTACGGCGAGGTCTAACGAGGCCGCCTGGACTCGGGAGCTTGCTGTTGTGTACCGCAAGGGTTTATGTCGGCACAAGACCACCTCCTGCCGCGTGGCTGCCGAAGACCAAGAAGCCCGCCGAGATAGCGACGAGGTATCTCGGTCCCCAAGCCCGTTACGTGGCTCGCGGAGGCAGCGACAGCCTCTGCACAAAGGACCGCTGCGAACAGTGACAAGGTGTTGTGTGTGCCGCAGATCAGTCGCAATGGGTTTGTGAGGATCGGTGGAGCCCGTCCTGGGCTTGCAGACATATTTAAATCTGTGCGTGGCCTTAGCTGCAGCCTTTCTGTCGTCATTCATATTGCCGACCAGAGGAGATTCCAGCTGCGCTATTGTGTGGCTCGTAGATGCTTAGGGACTCAGTATCTTCGTGTTGCAATAGGCGTAGTCCCTTCATTGGTTGCGTGGAATCCTTAGTGACCAGGGGATCAAGTAAAGTTTCCTTTCTTGTAATCACAGTGCTGCCATCTCCCTCAGCTTTCCCAGCAATTCGGAAGTGAAACAGCCTTGCTCGCGCATGAAGGAATCCCAATCTGAGTGGCCCAGCAGCAGGTTTATCTTACAGACCGCAAAGTCCGACAAGAGTTCCCTTAGTCCGTCTCCTTCGCGTGTGTTCTCGTAGACATATTGGACAAGCAGAAAGATGTCTGGGACGCGTTCGGGAAAGAGCCTGAACGCGGCCAGTGTCCGCCGCATCTTGTAGAGAACGAGCGTCCTGAGCGATTCGATAAGGTAGCGGTCACCGAAGACATATAGCCTTGCCTGAGACAGGAATGTCTCCTCGAAACATTCGAATGGTTGGTAGTTCTTGTACGGCTGGAAGACCGGGCCACTCCACGCGCCTGAAGAGCGCTGGAAGTTCATCCAGGCAACCCCTAACTTCGAGGACCGATCGGGGAGATCGACGGCTCCGTTCTCTACATTGATTTGGAGGGTAGTGTGGCGAGGGTCTGACGCGGCACCTGCTCTGGTCTTAGGACGCACCTTCAGCCACGAAAGTGGGTGATATATCGACCGTTTCGGCTTCGATTTATCGCTGTTGCCATTTTGGCATGGTACCCGGGCTTCCTCTGTTGCTGTTAGTCCCCACCCTCTCAAATGATGGACCTCTTTGTTCGTAGTTACCGGAATGGCCCTTTTCAGACGTCTTCTCTCGACCGTCGACGTTGCCCTTGTCTTCAGAATCACGAAAATCCAGTTCGGGCGCCGGTGGGGATTCGGGGACAAGTGTGGGTGGCGGGATGGAGTAGTCCCCAGTGTAAGCATATTCGCAGAAATGAACAAAAGTGTCTTCGTCGGTGTCGTCCAAGATTGCACGATTCGCGATGCTCTCAGCCATTCCGCCATTGATGAGGGCTGCGAACACTGGGGAGAGTTTGGTCGCGAGACATGAGTGGAGGTTGAACGCCGTCTGATTGGGGCCTACGAGAAACTGGAATGTTTGCGAGCACAATGTTCTAGGAAAAAGAGAAATCAGTAAGCCATGTCTGAATGAAAGCGATTGACCTACTTCTTGAACGAGGCTTCCATTTTCAATTAATCCTCCAGCGAACCTTTGTGGCTGGAATGCTCTCACTCCGAAGCGACACCTCGAAACTCGTGTTCAACGCCCTTCTTAGCGATATTTGGACCATCTTCAACAGTGATTGTCCTCGACAAAATGGACACACGACTAATCCGAGGTCCCTTCAACGAGTCTCCTGACCACGCAATTTCTGTAACACAAGACCGGATCAGCACAATTACTTATGCATTCTTCGGACTGTCCTCGGGACAGGCTGCGCAGAGCTCCAGACCTAGGACACAGGGCACGCAGCTTTGAGGGCACTGGACTGCCAGTGCTGGCCAAGGTCGACCTGGATCTGCCAACCGATCATAGGTCGGTGGGTCAGGTAAATTCGCTGTGACATATGGGCAAGACGCATTGGGTCGGCGATCCTGTCACTCTGCAATCTATGCAGTGGGCTGAGCAAAGAGCTTTAGTTAAACTCAACGGAGACCAGCTATTGCCTATAATTCGCATGCCCATGGTATCTCGGTAAAACGCAGCAGCTTGAGATACCCACAGAAAGGAAGGTCCGTTTAGGAATGCCGGCGGGGCGAGCTACTTCCAGTGCCAATCAACGTCTATGGTAATCTGTCAACGTGTAATTTATGCACTCGATCCCAACCCGATGCAAAACTCTCTCATTGTTAACCTTGCAGGTGAGTCGCTAGCCAGTACGACTACCTCAGCCTCCTTTCGGATGAGCCCTAAAGGGAGGAGAGGCAGAGACCGTGATACAGCTGACGACGCTGCTTAGGATTGCACACACTCGTAAATGCAAGTATCTCGTAGTAGCCCGAGTAGTAAATACTTTACCATATCAAAGAGCTTGTCATCATTTGAGTAGATTTATCGTCACAGATGCCTACTTCTTACCATTTACTAGTGGTACAGGTCAACCTGTGAGCGGCGGAGGCACCTGCTCGCTCGGGTGCTATTTGCTAGTTCGGTTAGAAGTCTACTCGCTCCTACGTAGCTAGCATCGTCCGGATAGGTGGATAGATGAATCAATCGGTCGATCACTAATTATCATATCAGGTCTGTGAGCTCCACTCCGCAGGCTGAGCATAGACTGGGTTGACTCTATGTACGAGTAGTGTTGCCACCGGGGAGGGTCACAGGTCAACTCCAAAAAGAATGATGAACTGTTCATAAAGGGACTTGGACTCGAGTCATCAGAAATACCTGCCTACAGCTAGATATTACTTTATCTAATTAAGAAGGTGTCTTCCGAACGGTAAGGCTAGGCGAGGCTGGGTGCGGCTAACCTTTTGATAAGGTGATTAGGTGGATTTTATCTAGACCCTCGTACACCTCTTGGCATTGGACTGCCATGAATCGATTCAGCGACCAAGGCCCGGACCCATTGAACCGAGTCATGACGGTGAGCCGTCAAAGCGTGACCCGATTACTGGCAACGTGGACTCTCTAAGAACAAAGCTTCGGGTGAGGATGGTATCCACGACAACCGACGCGGTTCGTAAAGGGCAAGAAGTTTCCCTTTTATTTTGATTGGGAAGTTTCCGCAGAAATTCCTAGGTCTCTTGGTGCAGGAAAACAGGCACATGAAGTAGAAGTACGAGTAGACGTCTGGTGATAATTGGGGGGGATTTGGACTTCTCGGAAAAAAATCGACCGGGTGGCACGGGGGGGTTTGCGCGTCAGGCTCTAGGTGGATCGGGGCGAGTTCCACCCAATTGTGCACACCAAGTTTCACCCGAAAGAAATTTATGCACGGGACGGCATTCCGAGCGGAAACTGGACACTATGCACTCCCGTATGCTCAATCCGAACTTTCTACAGAGTAATTCACGCCCGTCTCAATGTGTTCCACGTGCGCTGTGTAGGTATCATGATGTAGTGCTTGTTTTCGAACCCTTTCCTGTCGGAGTGGCCAGAGCTGGCGCCCGCAGTATGCGCCATGCACAGGTAGCCAACTGTGCCACCGCTGTCCCGGTCTCCGTCCTTGGATATCTTTTTTCTCCTTGCTCAACCTTTGTCAAAACCTTCGTGCTCCGGTTCACTGGGTCCTCTAGGTGAGGGATTGTCATGTTTTGTGGTGCGTGGCGTGTTATTCCTTCCATATTCCATATAAACAATTCACTCGCTTTCCGTCCTCCTCTGCCTTGACCGACCCTACCAGAAGCCGAATTCAACACACGCTCTCTCCCTTAACAACTTCCCTCGGGACCACAGCACAGAGTGGACATGTCTTTCGTTGGGAACTTCACATCCAACAATGACCGCACTCTGCAGACGCAGGGCCCTGGTGGCCCAGGTCATCTTGACGCAAGGGCGCCTGCAATCGAGCAGAGTAGCATCCCATATCGGAGAAGATCAAGTTCATCCACCGATGCCGACGTCGATGGTATCAAACACACAACCGCGGAAGATAAGGGACGGTGTGACCGGTCTTCACAACAGGACAACACTCCTACGCCCGAGAGTTATGAACCCTCTGCAGACTCCGGTGAAGAAGGAGCTGAAGTAGTGAGAGGCTTGGCTCGACGATTCTCTCGAGAATCCCACTTTTCAGTCGGCGACCCGAACGTTTTCGAAGCAGCGCCGGATTCAGCCATCGACCCCGCGTCGCCGCACTTCAATGCCCGGGCCTGGGTCAAGGCCATGTTCAAGCTGCAGTCGAACAATGACCGGTTTCTGGCTAGGACTGCTGGCGTGGCATTCAGGAACCTCAACGTTCACGGTTTCGGTGCCGCCACTGATTTCCAGAAATCTGTAGGCAATGTTTGGTTCGAGGCTGTCGGGCTAGCCCGCAAGCTGTTCGGCGTGGGACAACGCCGAATCGACATCCTCCGCGGGTTCGACGGCCTGGTCAATGCTGGAGAGATGCTGGTAGTCCTGGGGCCACCTGGATCAGGATGTTCGACTTTCCTCAAGACCATTTCCGGCGAAACTCATGGGTTTCATGTGGGCCAGGACTCTTATATTAACTACCAGGGTATTAGTTTCGAATATATGCACAAGCACTTCCGTGGTGAGACAATTTATACGGCTGAACAGGACGTTCATTTCCCCTCCTTGACCGTTGGCGATACCCTATACTTTGCCGCTCGTGCAAGGGCCCCGAGGTTCCTCCCCGGCGGCGTCTCTAGAGATCTATACGCTTCTCACCTCAGAGACGTGATTATGGCTACTTTCGGTATTCGGCATACCTTCAACACCAAGGTTGGGAACGACTATGTCCGAGGGGTATCTGGCGGAGAGCGAAAACGTGTTAGTATTGCTGAGGCAGCCTTAAACGGGTCTCCCCTACAATGCTGGGACAATTCCACCCGTGGCCTAGACAGCGCCAACGCCATTGAATTCTGCAAGTCCTTACGAATCTCGACGGACATTGCCAACTCGACCGCCGCTGTTGCGATTTACCAGGCTCCTCAAAGCGCGTACGATATCTTCGATAAGGTACTCGTCCTTTATGAAGGTCGACAGATCTACTTTGGCAGGACTACCGATGCCAAAGATTACTTTATCCGACTAGGTTTCGAGTGCCCAGATCGTCAAACTACCGCCGACTTCTTAACCTCGATGACAAGCCCTAAGGAAAGAATCACTCGCGTCGGCTTCGAGAACCAGGTTCCAAGGACGCCGGATGAGTTTGCGAAGATCTGGAAAGAATCTCCAGACTATGCTCAACTCCTGAAAGAGATTGAACAATTCAACCAGGAGCACCCCATCGGTGGCCCGGACTTGGAAAGATTCAAGGAATCCCGAAAATTGCAACAGGCGAAGAGACAACGGGTTTCATCGCCCTATACCTTGTCGTATGGTCAACAAATCCGGCTCTGCCTATGGCGAGGCTTCAAGCGACTCAGAGCTGATCCGAGTCTAACATTGACTGCTCTGTTCGGAAACAACGCCTTCGGCTTCATCATCGGGTCAATCTTCTACAATCTTCAACCAACCACTCTCTCGTTCTATTCCAGGGGGGCGTTGCTTTTCTTCGCCATTCTTATGAACGCCTTTAGCAGCGCTCTCGAAATCCTGACCCTCTATGCTCAACGTCCGATTGTGGAGAAGCATCAGCGCTATGCTCTTTACCATCCTTCGGCTGAGGCTTTTGCCTCTATGCTGACTGACCTGCCCTACAAAATTTGCAACGGGATCTTGTTCAACACTACGATCTACTTCTTGACCAATTTAAGGAGAGAAGCCGGCCCGTTCTTCTTCTTTCTCCTTATCTCATGGTTCCTCACTCTCACTATGAGTATGATCTTCCGCACCATCGCCTCGGTATCTCGTACCTTGAGTCAGGCTCTAGCACCGGCTGCAATCTTAATTCTAGCCATGGTCATCTATACCGGCTTCGTTGTTCCTACCGACTACATGTTGGGGTGGTCTCGCTGGATCAACTACCTGGACCCCGTGGCTTACGGTTTCGAGGCTTTGATGGTCAATGAGTTCCACAACCGCAACTTCACATGTGCACAGTACGTCCCCAGCGGTCCTGGATACGAGAATTCCCCGAATACCTGCGCTTCGGTTGGATCTGTGCCTGGACAGAGCTTTGTCAATGGTGACGACTACATCAACTCCCAGTACAAGTACAGCCACGCACACAAGTGGCGCAACTTCGGCATCCTCATCGCCTTCCTCATCTTCTTCCTCGTCACGTACCTGACCTCGGCAGAATTCATCTCGGCCAAAAAGTCTAAAGGCGAGGTGTTGGTCTTCCGGCGCGGCCATAAGACTTTGACGAAGAAGGCTCCGGACGCCGAATCTGGAAATGGCAACTCTGTTGTTGCCGAGCGAGACAACGACCTTGAACACATCTCCAGCATCATCCAAAAGCAAACTGCGATTTTTCAATGGCAAGACGTCTGCTACGATATCAAAATCAAAGGCAATCCTCGACGGATTTTGGACCATGTTGATGGATGGGTCAAGCCCGGCACCCTAACGGCGCTGATGGGGGTTTCTGGCGCCGGTAAGACAACGCTGCTAGATGTGCTCGCCACCCGCGTCACCATGGGCGTGATCACAGGCGAAATGCTCGTCGACGGCCGCCAGCGTGACGAGTCCTTTCAACGCAAGACCGGTTATGTTCAACAGCAAGACCTCCACCTCGAAACGTCGACCGTCCGCGAAGCACTGAACTTCAGTGCCTTGCTGCGTCAGCCAGCCCATATCTCTCGGGATGAAAAGCTATCATATGTCAACGAGATCATCAAGCTCTTGGAGATGACCGAATACGCCGATGCTGTGGTCGGCGTACCCGGGGAAGGTCTCAATGTCGAACAACGGAAACGCCTGACGATTGGAGTGGAGCTGGCGGCGAAGCCCCAATTATTACTCTTCCTCGATGAACCAACCAGTGGTCTCGACTCGCAGACGTCCTGGTCTATTCTTGACTTGCTCGAGAAGCTCAAGAACAACGGCCAGGCAATCCTCTGTACGATCCACCAGCCCTCTGCGATGCTCTTCCAGCGCTTCGACCGCCTCCTTTTTCTAGCGGCCGGTGGACGGACCGTGTACTTTGGCCCCGTGGGCGAATCCTCGAAGACTTTGACCAGCTACTTTGAGCGCAACGGCGCGCAGGCCTGCCCTGCGACCGCCAATCCGGCCGAATGGATGCTGGAAGTCATTGGCGCGGCGCCCGGGTCCCACTCGGACATCGACTGGGTAGAAACATGGCGTACGTCGCCCGAGTTTGCCAGTGTCCGATCCGAACTGCAAGAAATGAAGCACGAAAGGAGTCAGCTTGCGCGAACGACGTCCAACAGCCACGACAGATCCAGTTATCGCGAGTTTGCGGCGCCCATGTGGGTACAGTTGTTGGAGGTGCAAAAGCGAGTCTTCCAGCAATACTGGCGGACCCCGAGCTACATCTACAGCAAACTGTCGTTGTGTATTGCTTCTGTGAGTCTTCCCCCATCTGCCACTCCTATCTACTCGTACGCGGTTTTGTTCTAATCCACACCCCTTCTAGGCTCTCTTTATCGGTTTCTCCTTCTTCAAAGCCCGCAACACTCAGCTAGGTCTCCAGAACCAGATGTTCGGCATTTTCATGCTGATGACCATCTTCGGCCAGCTGGTGCAGCAGATCATGCCCCTCTTCGTGACCCAGCGCTCGCTGTACGAGGTGCGCGAGAGGCCCAGCAAGACCTACTCTTGGAAGGCCTTCATGATCAGCAATATTGTTGCCGAGTTCCCCTGGTCTACGCTGTGCGCGCTCCTCATCTACGTGTGCTGGTACTACCCCATCGGGCTGTACAAGAACGCGGAGCCCACGGATGCAGTGCATGAGCGCGGCGCCCTGATGTTCCTGCTCATCCTGGCCTTCTTGTACTTCACGTCGACGTTCGCACACATGACCATCGCGGGCATTGCGGACGCCGAGACCGGCGGCAACGTGGCCAACTTGGCCTTCTCACTCACGCTCGTCTTTTGCGGTGTTTTGGTCGGCCCGAAAGCCCTCCCCGGTTTCTGGATCTTCATGTACCGCGTGTCGCCATTCACATACCTGATCGACGGCATGCTCAGCACCGCCGTCGCACACACAGACGTCGTGTGCGCCAAGAACGAGTACCTTACCATCACCTCTCCGTCGGGTCAGACATGCAGCGATTTCATGGGCCGCTACATCAACACCACCGGCGGATATCTGCAAAACCCCGACGCTACCGGCGACTGCAGCTTCTGCCAGATTTCCAGCACGGACACCTTCTTGTCAAGCGTGGCAAGCCACCCACGCTACATGTGGCGGAATTTCGGGCTGATGTGGGTGTACATTGCGTTCAACATTGCCGGTGCCATCTTCCTGTACTGGCTGGTCCGGGTGCCGAAGGGGAAGAAAGCAAAGGCAGACCCCGACGACAGTATCAAGGAGAAAAGTGTCACGGAGGGTGCCAAAGGGGAAGAAAGCGAACGCAACCTCGACGGCAGTATTAAGGAGAAAAGCGTCACGGAGGGTGCCAAAAACTAAAAAGAAAGCGAACGAAGACCCAGACCGACAGCAAGGAGGAAAGTGTCGTGGAAAAGCTCGGTGGGAAGGAAAATGACAGGATCTCGAGGCTGGTTCGGATTCAACCGAGCCTGCAAGAGAAGTTGGTATGGAGGAGCAGGCCGACAAGGAGAAGGACCACGGTGTGTAATATGTTGATATCTGTCTCCCTTGCACCTGCGAGGTCATTTTTATTTCATTTCTGTCTCAAGCCATGTACTGTATTTAGACCACCAAGGATAGATTTCTTTTCACTATGCATAAGAGTAATCAATGTTAATAGACTCACTGTTTGGCGCCTCGCTCACGTTTTCAGAAGAGTTATTTAGCCCGGTGGGAACATCGAGGCAGTGGCTAAGTGAATGTCCGCTGAAGAATATGATGCTGATGGTATCAGTGTCCGTATACACCGTACATGCGGGCAATCACGCACCACCCTGACGAGGGAAAAGTGTCAGCCACTCAGGCACCCAGATTTTGCTGGATAGCGGGGATCCGCATCTCCGAGAGCAGCGTCGGCGAGTGGCTTCCTCGGCGACGGTATCACCATGAGGAAAAGACATGGAGAGATTGCTTTGGTGAATCATCCTGCCGTGCCACAGGAGTCTGAAGGGTAGATGAGCTCCTTGCGCCTCTGCCAGAGGGCGCAAGATCGAGTCGAGACTCCCGCGCTCCATCTCCATCAAACATTGGTATAAAATTGCTTACCGTCCCACACCTCAGCATTGCCGCAACACCTGCAAGCGGCAGAAGTCCAAGCAATGGTGCATTCCACATAGCAACACCTTGGCACAGTTTTGACAGAATGCGTCTGCGAAAAGGACCACAGTGGAAGAACTTTGTCAATGTCACGACCAGCGATTTCTCGTCTCATCCTACTACGGTCAAAGCTAATATTTGTTTTTTTTGCGCGAGGTTTTGACTGCCCCTTTACATTATTACTACTTACTTGGTCTTTGCGAATTGTAGACCAGCCTCCCAAGTCTCCCTAGGCTCTGCACCCCAACCGTACGAACTGCTGTCTTTGGTCGTTGTCCGACGCATATCGCGGACGTACTTGGTAGTATATGCCCCGCCCGGCGTAGCCCGATGCAGGACGGCCGTGTTATCCCACATGACCATGTCCCCGTTATTTTCCCATTCCACCGTGAGCATGTACTTGTCCTGGGAGACATGGTCCAAGAGCGTATTGATCAAGGGCGCGCTCTCTGCTATCGTCTGGCCGTCAAAATGGTGCGCGTATGTGGTGACGTACAGATTCACGCGTCCCGACTCCTCGTGCAGTTGGGCGAGCTTGTGCCGCGACATGGGGTGGTCCAGCGGTTCCCAATCGGCATAGATGTCCGGTGCCGCCAGTTTTCGGTTGTGGTAGAGCGAGTTGTTGCAGATCAACGGCTCAATCTGCTGTTTCAACTCCTCGGGAAGGTCGGCATAGGCGGATCGAGAGTCGAGGTACTGCGTTGCGCCACCGGTGCCCTTTGGAGGAAGCTCGACGGCCCGGAGGATCGAGTAGTGCGCCCGGCGGGGGTTGTAGGCCATATCGGCGTGCCACAGGCAGTTGCCTTTGTTCGCGCCCACGCGGGCCGGTTCCAGCTCGGTGAGCACATTGCCGTTTTCGTCGAGATTGGACACGTCGAAAATCTCAGGTTGGTCCGGAAAGCGCATCTTTCGTCCGAATTTCATGTGTGCTTTGACGTCGTACAGTTCACCGAACTTCGCGGTGAACGAGATCTGTTGCTCATTGTTGATGTTGGCGCCCCGGAAGACGAGAACACCAAATTCGTTACAGGCAGCACGGACCTCGGCGATGGTTTCTTTCGAGATCGGTTTGTGGAAATCAAGGCCATGGACCTCTGCGCCAAAGGTTCTGGCGAGGGGGCTAAAGGTCAAGGTAGATGAGGGCTCGGATTGAATCATTGTATACAAAGGTGTGGGTGGCTGCTGAAGGGCTGCTCGAGCGTGGACAACTGCACTTGAACGAATCTCGTGCAGAAATATATCATTGCAGCTGGCTGAAATAATCCTTGATGTCTCTGCCGCGCCGCAAATGCGAGGGTCTAGGTCCTAGATGCCCGGGTATGCGACGTGGACACTTCCCCACAGTTCCCAGCCCGAGGTCTACTGGGTACGTATCCTATGTACTCCATAAAAACCATCTTCCGCTTTTCCATGGAATCTATTGAGGCCGGGGTAACACCAATCAATCCATCTTCCGCAGCGACCTGCGCAAGCGAACTCACCCGCAGTGGGGATTTCCTCAAATGGATAGCCGCGGAAAGGAGGCACAGAAGCGGAGTATGCCCCAAGTGCATTTCCCCTAACCAAGATCTGTACACTGCGAATCGGTCGAGAAGGGGATGCGATTCAGCGTAGGTATCAGCAGGCGTGGGTAATCATATGGAGCAACTGCAGGCAGTATGAAATAATTTCAGGTAGCGCTGCGGATAACAAAGGAAGGCAGTCCGCAGCCTCGACTTAATCAGCCCGTTCATAGGTTACTTCTCAGAGTCCGGACTCGTTTGGCAGTGGTCGGTGGTAATTCACGCTCCAGAAGAGTGGTGTTGACATATGTCTCGTCGAGTTGCTCCAATCTCGTCACACCCATCAAACGCATCGTTGTTTCAATCTCCTCACTTAATACTATAATCAGAATATCTTGTTAGTCTCATGAGACGGTGCGGGAAGGAAGAGGTCCTCTCGGCTGTTGCAACTTACGTTCAATCGCGCGTGCCACTCCTTCAGTCCCATAAGCACCAAGCGCATACATAAACGGTCGTCCTAGACCGACGCCCGTCGCACCCAGGCATAGTGCTTTGATTACATCCGACCCCCTGCGTATGCCACCGTCTAGGTAGACCTCAAGCTTCTCCAATACCTGGGGACAGAACTTTCGAATCTCAAGTAAAGTCCGGATTGAGCTGGGTGAAAAGTCTAACTGGCGGCCACCGTGGTTGCTGAGGATGATGCCATTCACGCCTGCGTCGAGTGCCATTTTTGCGTCCTCAAAGCACTGAATGCCTTTGAGATAGAATGGTGCCGTCCCCCAGATTTCCCGAATCCATTTCAAATCCGACCAATTCAGAGTGGAAGAATGTGCTCCTCGAAGAATGGGTTTTCCGGCTTGAGGCGTAGCCTGAGCTTGACGTGGGACAACCGTTCCAGATTCCCACTCGAGTCGCGCCTTGTAACGCTCATCCTCTTCCCTTTTACCCACGACTGCGGTGTCGACGGTCAGAACAAGTGCAGCAAATCGCAGCGCTTTGGCATGATTGATTAGTTCTCTGGTCTTTTCTTTCTGCACAGGGACGTAGAGTTGGAAAATATGCTGGGCTCCCTTGCCATCGGGCGACATGCAGGCCACAATTTCCTCCAATGAGACCGAGGCATAGGTGCTCACGCAGTAGGGGATATTCATCAAGGCTGCTCCTCGTGCGAGGCAGAGCTCACCGTCCGGGTGCGCGAGTCGTGCTTGGGCAGCAGGTGCAATATAGAACGGTAGATCGCTCTGTACACCCATGATCGAGCACGACATGTTGACCTCAGCAACGTCTCGAAGGATTCGTGGTCGGAAGGATATCTTTTCCCAATCATTGCGATTCGTCTTCACTGAATTCAGGCTGTCGGCCGCTGAATGAAAGTAGACCCAAGCTCTCTCTGATATGCGTTGTCGAGCGGCTTCTTCAAAATCGTCCAAGTTTTGGCATAAGTGCAGAGGGATGTTCTCCGTGGAAAGGTGTCGTTCTGCAGCGGTTCGACTAGATTTTGTCGGTTGCGTCGTTGTGTTCTGCTTCGAGGGTCCTGGTTGAAGTGTCGAGACATCAACGGCGCCTAAATGCTTTTCTGAATATAATGACATTGATTAGGACGGAAAAAGTCTCGTTTCTGGGGAAGCTGCCCGGCAAAGGTACACCACATACCTTGGGGAAGGTTGCGTTCGATTGTGCCCGGCGGATGTACCATCACATATTCTTCAGTTGCATCCTATGTCGAAGACCACCCGGTCAGTGCGTACAGCTTCAAATGCACAGCGCCCATGGCAGTGCATTCAAAATGTGTCTGCTTACCTTGCCTGCATAGCGCAGTATTGTTGAGGCACCCCCAGGATGCTCATCCAGAAAGTCTGTCACATTGTAGACTTGACCTGAAATAATCACCCAGCACGACCCTCGGTCATTATGAATGGCGACTTCTTGCGCCGTTAACATGCTGAGCCGATGGTCAATGGTAGGTCTTGACTTCTTGGAAGTGACAACAGGAGAACATGCGGCAAGAACTGGTAGGCCTGAACACCTAATCAAGTTCCTCGAACCATGTGGAGCAAGCAAGGTGTTGGCGAAGCAGACGAAGGACGAGCGACAAACATGGGACGATTCTCCGAGCGGCAGCAAGAAATCGATGCGATGGCCCTTTCGGTAGGTATGGTCATCAATCAAGACACCGGGTCTTGAGCCTCGGGTGAGGACGGTCTACGGCGGCCATGACCATTCTGTGCACACCCTCCCTAATATTCTGCGCGCTATTAGTAAAACGAAGCTAAGGCACCTAGCTTTGTAGGTCCGCGTTTCTGGACCTCCCTATTCAAACACGGGATAGGTCACATAATATTAGATTCCTTAGTACTCTTTGTCCTCTTCTTCCTCTTCTTTTACATTTTTTTAAAGATGGAAGAGAGGAAGTAAAGTGCATTAGTGGAGTATGCCAAGACCTCCTGTCGGTAAAGTTGCCGCAGATGGGATAGATAGCGATATGTACCGGCTCTCCTCTTCCGGTGTTCACCATCATTCACTCGTACTCCTGTACTATCTCTTCCGATAAACAGAGTAATCACGGCTTCAATGACTATAGGATTGATCTGTTGCGAACATTGGGCTCTGATGTGGAACCAACGCTGTCAATACTGCCACAGGTTCCTTGAACCAGAGGACAGAGAACATGTCGTCTGAAGAGGGTGTGAGTTCGCCATGGGTCTTGCGCCATCGAGTGAGTGAGTAGCCAGTATGCCGTCAGGATCCAGCTTTATGAACGGTTTCTTATCTGCGCGACGGATAGGTGGACACGCGAACGACATCATGAGTATGACCAGCCGCGCAAATTCTCTGCTCTCTGCCTGCGGTTTGTCTTGACGCTGTCAAAATAATGTCTGCTAACGTGATCGAGCAGTGATAGTTCTTCAGATGTTTCGCGTCAACGAGCAGTTACCTGTCAATGATAACTGTCAAACAGCTGTGAGGGGAACATAATCTGCGTCCAACCAACCACCACTGAAGTCTCTCCCAAGATGACTAGCGAGGTGTACCACAGATCCATCGACGGTCTATTGCACCTATGATAGCTGCTCTTGTGCGAGAAGGCAAGTCACACCTACGTTGGTGTCCAGCATGTTGCTAATAACCAGATTGCAGTCTGACTGAAGGAAAGTCCTGTACGCGACAATTCTAGGCACCGACGAGGTCAGTGACAACCTGACGCGGGTCTCGCGCAAGGATATTCTTGGAAGGTATTTAATCCTGTCTTGCCTTTCTTCTTCAAACCCACGCTCGTCAACGTTGAGAATTGTCGTGTCAGCCCTCAGATTCAATCTCTAATTTGTCGCCGAGCTCAGGTTCATACGAATTCCATCGCTTCTTGACGCTGCCAGTCCTTCGCATCTCTATCAACACGCTCTCACCCTCACCACAACGTTCACTGTCAAGCTACAAGATGTACGCCCCATTCCAAACCAACCAGAGCGACCGTCCGCAGCAAGACACTGTCTGGAGGAATCTCGTCTTTCAATTCCTCTCGTTTCATGCACCAGCGACAGTGAACGGCGGGTTGAGAGACACTCTAGGAGACATAGCCCAAGGCTTCTTCAACACAAGCCAGGATGTTGCGATGCAAGGCGTGATTGTAGCGCTGGACGCTCGCTATAATCTGGCTGGGCTAATTGATCCTGACGTTTTGGTGACCGCACACAACAACGTCGCCAACCACCAGGCGAATACGATGCTGCAACAGCAGCTACCGGTGACACGTCCGCCTCTGCCATCGCAACCGACCGCCCCTTCCTACACGTTCAGCAACTCACCTACGATGCCGCCCGTCCCGCCCCAATCACCGCTGCCGCCACCGCCACCGTCGCCGCCCTCGCAGCTGCCAACGTTCCCAACGCAACAGCCAGTACCGAGACGCTGCTTCCCGCCCAACCTCAACTGCCACATTGCGATCAAATGGCGCCAACAAGACTGGGCCTATGTGTGCGATCTATGCGGCCATACGCACCCCGACCGTGGAGACTTTAACCGGCACATGAGGATCGGGGCACAACGAGACGGTTTCAAGGTCGTCAGCGCAGATCCAGAGAACGATCGTCATTGGTATGCCGTGGACGGAGCCGACAATCAGTACATGGGTGATATCGTCGCGCGCACTAGGAACAGGGAGAAGGGTGGGAAACGCGTGCAGGTGCCGCATCCGCCACCGTGTGGGCCGAGGATCGTGGAGTTTCAGAGGCCGAGACGCCGGCGAGCGAGAATCGCGGCAAAGACGGCGAAGGAGAGCGCTGCCAAGTTGAGGGAGCAGGACGAGGAGAAGGACGGAGGTGATCAGAAAGGGGAAGAGGAGTGATGGATTAGGACCACCCTGTACCATCACGCTCATGATACTCGGGGGTCGGCCTATCCCATCAATAGAAATGGCATGAACGCTACCAGAGAGGGCGGGTTGTGAGTTGCCACCCCTCCCAAGGCGTCGAAATACGAGTTGTTAGCAGCTGCTTCCATTTTCATTCCGATACCCAACTTCGAGTCAGTAGCCCCGTCTACGACCTGCATGAAAAACGCCATGAGTATCGCGATCAACGTCTCCTGGTGTGGCCGGTGTGGCCGACGTGTTCTCAGATTCATCGATGCGAACAGCTACTGCAATGACGGCTCTGCTTTCACGCCCTGGCTTGGAAATAGCCTGTACGTTGCGTGACGTTGTCAGCTGCGATAGAATGAGTCGGGCGTACGGGTATTGAAATCATCTCACTCATGCTGATTCCGGTAGGCGTAGATGCGTTGGGTTGGAAGTGACAATGAAGTTGACTTTGCCCGTGCAACGGCAAGCGGTGACTTGGTCAAGGGCATGAATGGCCACGTTGGTGACAGGCATATTAGCTCTCATCGAGCCCGGGCGGGCCACAAGCGACCCCAGAACAAGTCGGTCGTAGGTGTTAGTAAAGGCTCGTCGTCGCTCCATCGTCCTCTATTTATCGCCAACGATTCACTGCATTGTCGCTGGTGACGCTCATTATTGTTTTTCACAACGTGCGACTTGAACAGGTGGGTGACATGTCGGTGCCTCCTTTCATTCCTATCAGCTAGCATCATGAGACGCCTTAGCTTCGACCGACGTCGAAATCGTTCTCGACAGTGACAGCGATAGCGGCCTCGCTTGACAACGCCTCGATTGTCTGTTACACCCTCCTCTAGTGGGCGTCCTTAGCTCCACCACGTCTCAACCCTGATCGATCCTCGAACGGTGTCCTTAGTTCTCACCCTTCACAATCAATACAACAGAGACGGCTGCTGAAGCGGCGACGTTCGCCGAGGCCATGGCCGCAGGACGGTCAACCACAATCATGTCAACGCACCTACCATCGAGACTCCCAACGTCCCAGCTCAAGGCTTTGGTTTCACTCATCAGAATCAACCGGGCACAGGCCGTCACAACACGCCAAATAAGGCTGGTCAGAACCCTGCGATGTTGCCCTCCAGTGGCCCACGCAGTCAAATCCGGCGCTGCCTCCCTGTTGCTTGGGAGTGGCAACAAAAGGAGCAGAAGAAGAGAGAGGGCGACGCTGGAGAGAAGAGGGGTATTAACACGGTACAAAATTGGCGGAGGCGGCGGCATTCGTTGCACACAAGCGACTGTGGATAGAGTTGGGAGAGAACACCCGCCCCTCGGTACGGACTTAATAGTAAAGATTCCACTCATTGTGTCTGGTCTTTGCGGACGTCGTCCGTGTCAGTCATTCCTGTGTCGTTGAGTTCCTATGCAGCTTAAACCGTTACCGCCAACAACGCGCATGGGTGCTACCAATCCGAACGAACCACGAACCTCACAGCGAACTTCCAATTTCATCATAGCCGGTTGATCGTCGGAGTCGACTTAGGCTCATTAGACTCATCTGGGCAAGCGCTACCTGGGGCTCTGGGGGAGAGAAGTCCTAGTACGTCCAGGCTTGACTCTGAGTGGCTAAGCAAGCGATAGGCATGGGTGGGTGACATCACTGGCCCGCGGCACCCAACAATTTTCGGGCTGGTGGACGTCCACCCACAATTGGAGATCGCGTCCAACGTGAATCCAATGCACTGCCACCTTGCCAAACACGTTTCCCTGCGAATTCCAAGATTCGACTACGCAATCTGAGACACGTCCTTTTGCGCCGCAGATTCAATGCCAGTGTTTTTCTTGCAATCATTTCGTGGAGTTGGGCTTCAGCGAACTGACACCCTCACAAAGTAGTCGCGCCTCTTACAATTAGACAATGAGACTGAATTTGCCGGGAGAGCAGCGCCGATGAATTCCCCGTTGCATACTCCTCCTGCCCGCCGGTTTACACGATCTGCTCGGTTTATTCGCCATGGCTCCCGCCTCGTCAAAGGACCCGAAAGGCCAAGAACAAGAGAAAAATGAGTTGGAATCTCTAAATACAGGACCAAATGGTTTGGACGAGAGACCTACCGAGCAAAATACTGGCCCAGAGCCGAACTTGGAGCACACTTCAGCAAATGAGACATCCAAAGTCCGCTTCTCGGTTGAGGTTCCTAGGCAGCAAGAGCAAAGTATGCCGCCAAAACAATCCAAAGCTCCAGTTCAGGCGCCGCCTAGCATACTGAAGTCCCCTTCTGTTGGCCGTAACCGAGGATATTCCTTGAGACGTGCGCTCTTCGCTCAGAATGTACAGAAGCAGATTCCTGACCATGACGGGGCATTCGAGCTGGACCCATCCAAAGCGAACAGCCAGAAGAATGATTTTCGCCCGACGACCGTCACGGTTGAAGAGTCACGAGAAGAGTCGGATAATCGTCCACGGAAGTCTATACGGCTATCAGATTCAGATCTTGAGCTGCCTCTCTATCGCGAATGGATGGCCAAGCAGTCTTCACGAACAACCGTGTTGAGAACACTAAAGGAGGTGTACCATCAGCTCAAGCACAAGATAATCCGGACTAACGCCGTCACATCGAGCGCTGACGGGAGGCACGTAAAGGTGAACGTACTGGAGGCTGAACTGCCAATTGATGAGAGGTCAGGAAAGCCATACATCGACAATATTATCCGCTCCTGCCGCTATACCCCGTGGAATTTCGTACCCAAACAACTCGCGGCTCAATTTGGAAAGCTCGCAAACTTCTACTTCTTGTGTGTTTCCATTCTGCAAATGATACCGGGTCTCAGCACCACCGGCACATACACCACTATCGTACCGTTGCTTATCTTTGTCGCGATCTCCATGGCAAAGGAAGGCTATGACGATATTAGGAGGCATCGTCTGGACAAGGAGGAAAACGAACGAATCGCCCATGTTCTCAGAATTTCTCCATCCTATACCCCCAATACCGAGTGGCAGGAGAAGAAATGGAGCGATGTTCGAGTGGGAGATGTTGTGCTGTTGGACAGAGATGCCGGCATCCCTGCCGATCTGGTACTCCTGCGTGTCAACGAGCCCACCGATACTGCCTACGTGGAAACCAAAAGCCTTGACGGAGAAACAAATCTTAAATCGAAGAAGCCTTTGGCCGATATCAGTGATGTCTGTCAAGATCCAGACTCCGTCGCTCGACTGACAGCCGAATTTGTGGTGGAAGACCCCAACCTCGATCTCTACAAATTCGACGGGAGGGTAACCATTCACGGCCACACGCTGCCACTGACCAATTCCGAGGTCCTATACCGTGGCAGCGTGCTGCGCAACACGGTATCCGCGGTTGGTCTTGTCATTTATTCGGGTGAAGAATGCAAAATCAGGATGAACGCCAACAAGGCACCCCGCACAAAGGCACCAGCTTTGCAGGCGAAGGTCAACAGAGTCGTCGTTTTTGTTGCGTCACTTGTCATCTTCATGGCCGTCATATTGAGTGTGGCATACCAAATCTGGCGCCGAACCACCGAGAACAAGTCATGGTACCTTCAGGATGCGAGGGTGCCTTTTGGGCACGTCTTCACCTCCTTCATTATCATGCTGAACACCATGCTGCCTTTGAGCTTGTATGTATCTCTCGAGATTGTCAAGGTCGCTCAGATGTTATTGATGAATGATGTGGACATGTACGACCCGGAGTCGGATACTCCGATGGAACCGCACACCTCCACCATCAATGAAGAGCTCGGCCAGGTCTCTTACATTTTCTCCGACAAGACGGGAACACTCACGAATAATTCTATGAAGTTTCGGAAAATGAGCATCGCCGGTACTGCATGGCTGCATGACCTTGATCTGCAAGAAGAGGCAGCCGACGGAGCTGGGCTGCAGCGGCTAAAACACAAGAAGCGAGGGGACAAAGGGAAGGAGCCGCGCACTGAGAAGAATCTCAGGATTCCTTTGGCACAGTCACTGCTTAAATCTACAACAGGGACCGGTATCTATGCAGAGCACCAAGACACTGATGATGCAGCAGGGACGACATGGGAGCCATCCAATGGCATTAACATGACGCTAGAAGCCGGCAAGACACAAGACATGCTCAAATACATTTACCGGCGCCCTCATACCGTTTTCGCTCGAAAGGCTCGATTCTTCCTCCTGTCATTGGCGCTTTGTCACACTTGCATCCCGGAGAAAGATGGCGAGGGAGAAATCACTTATCAAGCCGCGTCGCCGGACGAGCTAGCCTTGGTAAAGGCAGCCCAGGACTTAGGATACATTGTGACTGATCGACAGGCTAAGAGTGTGACGCTCAAGACTTATGCGGAGGGCGACGAAACTTTTCCGATTTACGAGACATACGAGATTCTCGATGTGATCGAATTCTCAAGTGCAAGAAAGCGGATGTCAACGGTAGTCCGCCTGCCTGACAGACGTATCTGCCTCATCAGCAAGGGTGCGGACAGTACCATCCGGAAACTCCTACGACAGGCAGATCTGGCTGCGTCCAATGTGCGGGCCGTGGAAAGACGAGCAAGTCAGCGAAAGAGTGTTGAGGCGCAAGAAGCGTTGAGGAGGCGTAGCTCTCAGTTGAATCGGAAATCCGGTTCCACCTACGGGTTTGATACCGTTTCGCCACGACCGAGTGGCTTGTCCTTTGACCGCTCTCGAAATGCGCGGGACAGCGTTGACCATTGGTTGAAGGAGCGTGAGAATGAAGCAAGCACGTCCCAGGAACGCAGGAGTTCCCAATTCTATTCTCCCCGGCCTTCCATACAGCTTCTTTCCCGCAAGTCGGACAGCTACAGCGGGAGAGCGCACCACTCGTCTCAAACTACGCCTCGTGCATCCATACAGGTGGATGGCTCAGACGACCTTGTCGAGGAAAGCCTTGTTGTTGATGACCATGCTGTCTTCGAGCGGTGCTTTCAACACATCGATGACTTTGCGACTGAGGGCTTGCGTACTCTCCTCTATGCATATCGGTACCTGACGGAAACCGAATACAGTGAATGGAAGCAGATCTACTTGTCGGCTACGACGAGTATTTCGGATCGACAAGAACAGATCGAGCGTGCAGCAGAGCTGCTTGAGACCAAGCTAGAGCTGCTAGGAGCCACTGCAATCGAGGACAAGCTCCAGAAAGGAGTTCCCGATGCCATTGAGCGGTTCCGGAGAGCAGGTATCAAGATGTGGATGCTCACCGGCGACAAGCGGGAGACAGCGATAAACATTGGCCATTCATGTCGACTTATCAAGCAATATTCCACTGTCATTATCGTCGACCATGAGCTTGGCGACCTAAACAGCCGGATGACCGACGCGTTTGCACGCGTGAGTGATGAGGGGACGGCACACTCTGTCCTAGTCATTGACGGCCAGACTCTCACCATCATTGATGCAGACAAGGCTGCAAGGGCTCTCTTCACCGATGTCGCAATCCGTGCCGACTCTGTGATATGTTGTCGGGCTTCCCCCAGCCAAAAAGCATCGCTAGTTGCGACCATCAGAACCAAAGTCAAAGGCTCTGTCACCTTGGCAATCGGTGACGGCGCAAATGATATTGCTATGATACAGGAAGCGCATCTCGGAATTGGCATTGCTGGAAAGGAGGGCCTCCAGGCCGCACGGACCTCTGACTACTCGATTGCGCAATTTCGCTTCCTGTTGAAACTGCTGCTGGTCCATGGACGATGGAACTATGTCCGAATCTGCAAGTATCTCCTCGGCACTCTGTGGAAGGAAATGCTGTTCTACCTTTGCCAGGCTTTGTATCAACGGTGGAACGGGTACACTGGAACGAGTTTATACGAACCCTGGAGTCTCTCCATGTTCAACACCCTGTTCACTTCTCTCCCGGTGATCTTCATGGGAGTTTTCGAGAAGGATCTGGCAGCATCAACCCTGTTAGCAGTTCCGGAGCTGTACAACATCGGCCAGAAGGGTCGAGGCTTCAACTTCTGGGCCTACGTCAGATGGTCTACACTGGCTGCGTGCGAGGCAGTTCTCGTCTACTTCCTTGTCCACGAAATCTACGGACTGGCTTGGTTCACGCAGGATCAAGAGCTGTACGCCTTCGGCGACCTGGTCTTCTCCATCTGCGTCGTCATAATTTCGCTCAAGATGCAGTTCATCGAGCTGCACAACAAGTCGCTGCCCGCCGCTATTGCGATCTTCTTGTCAGTGGGTGGCTGGTGGCTGTGGAACCTGATCCTCTCGTGCATCTACCCCTTCAACCCTATCTACAACGTGAACCATGCATTTTTGGATAGGTTTGGGCGCAATCTTTTGTGGTGGGTGACGTTGATATTGACTGTGGCGGCGGTTTGTTTGATCGAGACCATGATCAAGACTGTCAAGGCCACTGTCTGGCCGAGTGATGTGGACGTCTTCCAGGGCTTTGAACAGGACAGAGAAGTGCGCAAGCGCTTCGAAGAGGCTGCTGCCGACTTGCTGCAGCAAGGATGGGACCGAGGGACAAAGAAGTCGAGCTTGGAGATTGCCCGTGAAACCGCCGAGCAGGCAGAAAGAGAGGCACAGGTCGAAGAACTGCTCAAGAAACCACGAGAAATAACGACGGAAAAAAGACCGAAGATGAAGAGGGACGGATCCATGTTCAGCATGAAGTCGAGCACTGGGACCAACAGACAACAGGACCAAGAGCACAGAAGGAGCGACGAAACGACCGAAGTCCAACGCCCTCCCCAGGGACGAAAGTCGATTGATATTGGTGAATTATTCAGGAAAGGATATGGTGCTGTGCGCAGGAGTTAGGAGTGGTTACGATTGATGTCACGGCCAACGAACAATATACCCCTTGGACGACTGTTGGATGAGACACGAATATAGCGCATATCACAGTACTGAGGAACAGCGACTGTTTGTGGGCAAGGTCCGGAACATGCATTGGTAGACAGTGGCGCAGTGTATATACAGAACAGCTGGCTTGAATATAATAGGTACGGAGTACTTGGCCGGGTACTGAGTATCTAGCTGGAAAAGCTTGAGGCTCGTTGCCCTCATGCCCTGCAGCCAAGAAGGATTTTATGCCGTTGGGGATCGTGCTGGCGAGCATGGGACACCCGGATTCCTGATTGGGCGTAGAAGTGAGACAATGAAAAGAGGAGCCTCATCCTGCGGCATGCGCGCCACAGGATGAGTATTACAGCACAGAGTACATTACAGTACTGTCGCTCCATCGCTGGCTTGGTCCATGTAGGTAGACAGACTCCTCCAGACGTTGAGCGCAACACCTGCTGTGCCCTCAGAGAGATTCTGTTCTGGCGCGCCATTCCAAAAGAAAAGAGCTCATGAAGGTATGTACTCCGTAAGACTCCTTTTTCAGTGATCTTCAGGCGTCCTTTCACCCTCTTTGCAGGTGGGTGGTGGTGCCTGATTCTTTCTTATTGATCCCTGATCCCTGATCCCTGGCCCCCGTTCAGAATCTGCACGTTTCGGCTGTCCGGTGCCTGCGCCAGTTGGGAAAGTTTTCGGCCAATGAAACCGATTCTTTGGCTCGGGTACCTGCGTTGGCGCGTCCAGGGCGCGGCGCGGTAAAGGTAGGGCAAGGCAAAGGCAGGCCAAGCGTCATCTTCGCGCGAAAAAGGAGGAGCGCCGAAGGAGCTCCATGCGTGCGTGCGTGCGTACTTACTGTGCGTACGTGAGTTAGTACCGTCAAGTGAGTGGTCGGCTGATCCTATCGGCGCTGGCTCTTTTTCGTTTCGAGACATGCGCTGGCGAGTTATCTGGACGAGTACGAGGTAAGTATGTACTCATCCTTCATGCTGGCAGCTTTACTCGTCGGCTTCAGATTGTACGAGTAGACCTGATCAACGTGCTTTGTCCCGTGGTACTTGCTACCTCTAGGATAACCTATTATGTATGTACAAAGTACCACGCACGATATACCCTCACTGGCAAAGAACTGAACGCTCGCCCTCACCGCCTCGACTTGACCTGCCGGAATTGGATGGTCGATACAGTACGTACCAAAGAATTGCGCAAACTTCACTGGGTACTTAACCTACTTACTACGACTCCGTTCTTTAGGTACCCGGTTAGACCGGCGCCACTCCTATCTCTCCTTATCGCGGCTTTAAATAAGTGCCGTAATTAAAGCTCTTGAGAAAGAAAAAAATGGATTTGTAGACTGGACGGAGTATAGGTCTCTTTCGTGCAGAGTGTGTGTGCCAGCACTACTCCGTACAGTGGCAAAGACAGCCGCTCGAGCCGAGTACGGAGTGCCGAGTGCGTAGTTTCAGCAGATTCCTCACATGTCGTGCATCGCCGATGGATCTTCAGGAGAAGTGGCCCGTACACAGAACACAGTCCACTGGGTACAAGTACGGAGTAAGCACCTCAGAGTTTCCCAGCATGTGCAACAGACTCATGTACCCTCCCGAGACTACTGGCCGGTTGCAGCAGGGCCCGAGTACATACTACTAGTAACTCCCACAGAACGGAGAAAAGAACTCGTGCGGGAGTGAGTGCAAGTTTCTTATGCACGATTGTGAGACATTTGATGGGCGCGGCGATTTTCTTTCTTCTGTGCGCTCTGACTGGCTCGGCGGTGGTGTTGAGGCGCATCAAGCTCTCCAATGCGGTACGTGAGACAGCTGGTGTGTCGACGAGCTTCTCGCACAGCGTTTGAGCATGAATGCGCTTCACCGCCGTGGGCGCACGCATACTCAATGACGGCCAAATACTCCGTACTGCAGCACTTTGCCCTGTGACAAGGCATGGTTTCGCACCATCAGCGTAGAAGCACTGCCGAATATTCCGTGGCGACCTCCTAACCGCCTTGCATCGGCCTCGAGAGATGACTGATTCCCCGGAGCTGTCCAATGGCTGGACTCACGACGCTTCGGACGAGAGAGCCCCAAGATCGACCGCGTTCGGATGGCAGCATCATTGGTGCCGTCGTAACGGCGCACTGACTCACGAATTAAAGGCCGTGGACGAATGCAGGGACGTTAGACGAGATCTGCAAAAGGCTGGTTTCGAGACACATCTCATGATCTTCTTGAACTGGTCGATGAAGCAGATGATGTTCATGGGGTTATTGCCTACTGTGTGCGGGAACACGAAGCCACTAAAACTACTTGTCGGCGCCGTCGCAGTCTCGCTGTTCGACTGGGCGATGTAGACGCACGGCTTGCTCTGTTTCTATAACGGCTTGGCTAATGCTCCGCAGGATCAAGATGATGCCCAGTCCCGGTAGAAGCGTCCGGAACTTATGGGCGATAGTCTGCTGCAGGTAAGCTTGACGCGGTGTCTCGGACGCGTGCCAGCAGGGTTACAGTTGCGCACGACGATTCAAATCGGCAGCGACGCCGACGTGGGGCGTGCTGGCGAAGAGCGCTATTCTCTCCTCCCAACGGCCTGTCTTTGTTGACTTCGTGCTCGCATTGGACGATAGCACACGAGCGGCTTCGACGTCGAACGTTCTCAAACCGAAGAAGCTGGCTACCTTGAGCGCAACTCCGTTCTGGGTGCCCATGTTTTGTGGGCGAGGTCCCAAACTCGGAAGAATAGCCATGTGCATCCAATCAGGATCCCTGACGCAGTTTTCAATAGCCACCGCGTGGTGGGTGAGACGACAGCATGAATCCATGTTGTGACATGGGTTGTTTGACCTGATCCTCTGGTGCATCCCTGGGCGTTTGGGCGCGTCAGACACGGTCTGGGTCAAGGTCCCTGGGGCTCCGACAGGGGAGCTGGCCGATGCGTCAGCTGGACGGACGGTGGAAACAAGGTTCGCAATTGGGGCTCCAACAGCCGTGCTAGCCTGACCAGGGCATAGCTGCTGCGCTGTTTCCCACGCTGGAGGAGGCCCTGGGTAGCCCGACCGGGGGGTTGTTGGAAGAACGATAGGGAGAGCGAGCAGGCGAGGGCGCCCACTTAGGCGTAGTGAGGCCGCTAGGCTGATCGAGGAAGCGGCCCACCAAAACAATGCAGAGCCTGTGCGCAACTTTGAGTTTTGGGCCTTCGCGGTACCTGCATTGGGTTGCAGGCTAAAGCGTTTGGGTGGCTCCCTGGCTCCGAGAGGCCCAGAAAGCCCCCGGTGGGCCACTCAGCAGCCGGCGCTTGGTCTCTCGCAGCAGCTTGCCGCCTCGCCCCGGCTTCTCGTTCGTGGGCCTCTGGCTCGCACCTCCCTTAATTGTCCTGCTCGTCTCCTCTTTCCTTCTCTTCTCCTCCATCCTCACCGTCGCCTTTGCTATCCCTCCCATTCTTCTCCCCGTCTGTATCACGTTCTTTTCTTCTTGTTGTTCAAGTATCAACCTTCGAGTCGTGCCTTTCACTCTTTCAAGGCCCTCGAACCACATTCATTAAGCTGTCTGCAATTTCCATTCACCCAATACGGTCTTTACCCCTTTCAAACCGCACAACATCAGAGACGTCCAACTCGCTGGGCCCCGAGCTCATCTTCCATCTCGCTGCACGGTTCAGCCATCGAAGATAACCCTCGCAACCCAACCGAACAGACCTCGCTTTCCTGCTCGTCGCCGACGAGCGTTCCAATCCTTTTCCAGTCCACACAGACAAGAGACACGAAATCCCACAATGGATAGTCCCGAAGCCAAACACGACCCAATGGACGCCATGTCGTCGGATGCCAATGACTTCGACATCGACGACTCCGTCCAGTCCACTCCTTCCCCAAATGCAAGCCAACCAACCCAGACCACGCCGGCGGCCTCGAATTCTTCCACCCAAGGTTCCAGCTCGGCCCCTCGTCGTCCACCTCGAAAGAGCACCCTGACGCAACAACAAAGGAATCAGAAGAGACAGCGGGCGACGCAAGATCAGCTGGTGACGCTGGAAATGGAGTTCAGCAAGAACCCCACTCCCACTGCTGCCACACGGGAACGTATCGCGCAAGAGATCAACATGACAGAACGGTCCGTCCAGATCTGGTTCCAGAACAGGTAGGAATAGGACACGCTTCGATCATCAGTCGGCAGGTACTAATACGTTGGATGTAGCCGTCGCCGAGCTAAGATCAAGATGATTGCGAAGAAAAGCCTGGAAACTGGTGAGGATTTGGACAACATTCCCGAATCCCTGAGGCAGTTGCTGGCCATGCAGGCCATGGAATCTGGCAGACCGTTTCCCCATCAATTACTTCGTCCTGGTGGCCCCGTGGCACAGTATGGAAACGGCGGCATGCTCATGAACGGGGATCCTACCGCTCCGGGCAAAGTCGGTACGTCGAACTCCATTCCCGCTGATGGACAGAACACTGACCAATTCGCAGTCATTCACCACTTCACTTGCCGGTCATTGAGCATTGGTTCCTGGCGACGCGTGGGCCAGAATGCCATGGACCTGGTCATCTTCTACTCCCCCGACAAGGCGTGTATTACCTACTACATCAACAATGATTCCGCAGGGTACAAGATCGAATTCCCCTTTGCTTTCATCAAGAGCATTCAGTTGGAACCAGGTGACGCAGGTCCCACCGCGAACGGATCTCCACCGCGTCCCGGCGGGCTGGTCATCGAGTTGACCAGACCCCCGAATTTCTTCATGGACTCTTCAAACTCGGGGGGGTTCTACCAATGCGGTGACTTCACGGAAGATCAGCAAGCCTCTCAAATCTTGGTCCATCATCTCGGTGGCCACCCCAAGGTGCTGAGCGGTCAGCTTGCAAAACTGGTCTCTCTCGACTCGTTCCAGAACCGTTTGAACCCGTTCGACCTCCACGCGATGCCTGCGTCAGCACCAGTCTCCCCGACCATGGGCATTGTTCGACCTGCGTCGCAACCTAATGCTCAGTTCTCCAGGCCTCATCCCCCTCACGTTGGCATGTTCCAGGAACAATTTGGCGTCAACCACCACCTCCACCCCGGCCGAATGCATCCCGGTCACAAGCGACAGAGGAGTCGATCCGTCCCGATTGCGATTGACTTTTCCATGCTCCATGGTCCTATGCCAACCTTCCATATCCAGCAGCCATCCCCTCAACTTGCCCCCGATCATCACAACCTTTATCAGCCCATGCCACACCACCCCGTACAGAACCCCCTTGGAACGAGCCTGCAAATAGACACCTCGGCTGGGTATGGCATGGACTTCCGTCAAATGCCAATGTCAGCCACGGCCACGTCACCCTCGGAATTCGCCAGCCCAGGCTTCTTTCCTTCGAATCCAGCCCATCCTCCCATGCCAGCTTCGGAATTCGGCACTCCACAGCCCTACAACGGGCCGTTCCTGTCCCCATCTCCGATGGTTGACCCCAACATGGTTCCTACGTCAATGTCTCCTATGCCGCACATGGGCCATGCAGACCCTATCATCGCTGATCAGTCTCCACCTCTCTCGGCACTGCATAGAAGCGCGTCAGCCGATATGTTCAACCACCACCATGGGATGATGGACGAGACCCTGATGCTGGGTGAGATGTACTCGAAGCAAAATCTCAACATACCCATGCCCAGCCCAGGGATGGACGAAAACGGTATGCTGATGATGCACGACATGTCCGAGTTCCACACCCCCCGGGAACATATGGACATGCCGATGACACCGTACGGCACCGTCGATCCTCATGCCCTGCAAGCGGGTCTACATCACTAAACACCGAATGACCTTCCTGTATCAGTTTGAAACGACCTTGATGCCTTCCATACACTCTTAGCACTCACCTTTCACACAAATTGGGCAATATACCTCAGCACTGTCCGGACGGCGCCGATCATCCCTTCAACCACTTACATATGCATATATCTTGTTAGTCTGTGCGCGGCCATCGGTGCTGCTAGCTGTCCTGATAGTGTGGATTGCTATCATCTGTTCTCCTTTATTCCGCTCTTGTCTGCTTCTTCGAAAATTGTCTAGTGACGCGGCTATGTATCAGCAACGACTTTCAGCGCTTCTTTTCATTTTGTGTATAGGGGAACACGGGGTATTTTCTTGTTTGGCGGGCTGGGTGCAATTCTGTGGGGTGGGTCAAAAGCATAGGATGGTATGGTCCGAGGGTCGACGAGATCTCGATGGGCCCTGATTCATAGATCTCGGCTCGTTGATAATGTGGTCTGGAGAGAGTCCCAAGTGTGCTGGATGGTGTGGGGACGTGTTTCTGCATCTGCAGGAAGCGAATGTCCGGAAATCCACAAAAGCCGACATTGGCAGAAGGCTCATTAATACCTTCGAATCACCGACACAACCAACCTTTCAGTGGTCATGGCATCCGAGGGACAGCGTGTCGTTGCCAAGGGGCTGGAATCAATGGGCTTCATCCGTTCCTCGCTTTTCGGAGGGGGGTGGAGGTCTGGGTTGGATACATGGCGTTGATCAGAGATCTTTTCAGAAGATCTAGAAACGAAAAGCTGTGGCGGGACCTAGCGAGCATACGCGTCAACTTGAGAACGGATGGGTGGCGACAGTGGTTGTGCTGTGACGGCGTAGCATTGACGAACCGAGCAGTTCGGGAGGCGAGCGAGACGAACGAGGCAGTGGAGGAATTACTTATATTCCCAGCATGCAGAGCGTGAACCCCCATCCTATATTATCATATGGGAAATTTTGCATCTCTTTTTCTGTGTTTCAGACTATCGATCCCTTGCTTTCGACCCGTCTCAATAGAGGTAGAGTAGCTTAGGATGATGCTGCTGAGGGCGTTTCGCAATTTGCTTTGCAAGATTACTGTAATCTGTGTGATGAGCCCCCCCACCACCACGAGATTGAGGTTATGGCCCAAGGGGGAAATTGAAGACATTTGGATCGCGGGGGGACTTGTCGGAAGGGAGGATGTAGATTGGTCCCAGAATTTCGTCTCGAAGGGCATGTTCTGTATGTCTATATACATATATGTTCACGGCACGGAGTACTACTGTAGGGAGGATGTGGCTGCGCACCGATCATCCATGCCATGTCTCTCTATATGCTTCTGTTATATGGAGAGTGATTCCCGGCGTGATCGTTAGGGCCATATGAATGGTCTGGTCTGGTCTGATCTGGTCTGCTCTGCTCTGCTCTTTAATACTCAATGTGGTGCGTATTGTGCTTGTAGAGATAGAGACGAGCGAGAGAGAGAGAGAGAGACGCACACAGAGAGACAGCATAGACAAGGAGACGATATCAGACTGTAGAGTTGAACAGAGACGTATAACAAGAGAGTATACGGGCCGATAGACGACAAAAAAGAGAGAGAGACAGAGAGACAGAGAGACAGAGAGACAGAGAGACAGAGAGACAGAGAGACAGAGAGACAGAGAGACAGAGAAATGACAGACAGACAGGGAGGGAGATCCATGCTCACTCAACCAACCACCGTCCCTCCCTTCTGGCTCCCGCAATAGTATCATTCCATCATCAGATCTCCAATCATCATCCCAACAAATGCAAGCCCACGACAATCAGACTCCTCTCCTGCTGTGTCTTGGAATAGAGATACTGGCCCATCACGTCCTTCAGGCCGGCCAGGTCCCTGATGCCGAGATGGCGCTCCGCCACGTAGGCGGCTCGCGTGAGGAACCACAGTTCTTCTCCTCCGGGCTCGCCTTCGGCGCTGAAGTGGCCGGTCAACAGGACCCAGAGGAGGAGCTCGTTCTCGTCGTATGGGTCACTATTTATGTTCGTGTCTGTGGCTGTACTTATATCTGTGTTTGTGGCTGTATCTGTGTCTGTGTCTGTACATGTGCTTGCGTCTGCGTCTGCGTCTGCGTCTGCGTCTGCGTCTTTATGTGAGCCGCGAGGCGTTGGCGCTGAATGTGAACAGCGAGGTGCTGGCGCCGACCAGTTCGTGCCAATGCCGTGGAGAGACAACGCGCGCTGTAATCGACGCATGTTTGGCTGGGCGGAGCGGAAGGACATGCGATTCGTGCACCGTGTGAGCATCAGCAGGAGAGCGAGGCGTAGGGCCTCTGTCTTCGCTGCGTGGGGTGAGGTTTCTGGGAACGGAAGCTGCGAGGGGATGGCAAGGAGGCGGTAGCATATGGCTCGGGCTCGCTTGCACATCCAATCGGCGTCGTTGCGGGTCCCATTGGGCGTGCGCCAGACAAGCTTGGCCACGGTGAGCACGTCGAGGAGGTCCCCGAGGATGGATGCTAGGTCGGGGTGGATGACATTGGCCTCGAGGGCGCGCTCGAAGCCAGATCCCAAGCTGAAGTCCATGGCGGTGGACGCATCGGCTAGAATGTCGACTCGGTGGCTCATGATCGCATTGCTCAGACCGCTGGCGTTGGGGACCGGGCTGTGCGGGTACGTGACCGGCTCCAGTCGACCTGACTTGACTGCTTCAAGCTCTTCACGAATGAGCGACATGCGTGCATCGTCCAAGGGGCCGGGATCAGCCATGAGTGGAAGTTCTGGCAACCAGCCTGTCTCGATGGCGATCATCTGGTCGATGTTGAAGATGCCTTGCGCGATGTGCATGTCCAGCGGCTCTTCCAGGTTCAGCAGCGGGAGAAGGGCCTTGGCGGCTCGGACATGCGTCGATGCGGCTTCGTAGCGTTGGCAGATCCAGTCCGACAGGGCGAGGCTGTGCATGCCGTGAACGAGGATGTTATCGCCGGATACGCCTCTCGTTTGGAAATCCAACATTCTCTCCCTCACCGCGGCAAGGGCCAGGTGCATGTAGTACTCCGGCCGTGCCAAGCCTGTCAGTTCTATGCGGGAGAGGTGGACCATGCGAGACGACATGATGACCATTAACGAGGTGAATTCGACCTTGTCCTGCATGATCGCTCGAAGCGCAATGTCGCGAAGAGTGGCATACCGGCGTGCGGGTTGCAGGTGAGGTGGTAGGACTTCTGTCTTATCGACATGCGACCCAGTCAGGATCATCACGCAGTAATAGTTGATGAGAACTCCGATATTCTTGGTCATAGGCATTGGAGCCGCCGAAAACGGATCTACGCCGGACCCGAGAATGTAGTTCGTATTAGAGATGCCATGGTTTCGCCGCTGAAGCCGAGCAGCCCAGTCGACAGCAATCGGACTAGGCGATCGACGAGCTGTGGTTCGTGGGACATTGTTGGTAGGCTGGGGTGGGTGACTGCTTGTCGACGACTGCGAAGGGGCCGAGTCTGATGGGTTTGTGGTGCGAACTGGCCTAGTCACGAAGGTATCAGTTTGCTGCAGTCAGACAGCTTCTTGCTCTCAGGACCATTAAGCTCACGTCCGCCGTGACGGACGTTGATCTCGAACCGCGCCCCTGGTCATTAATCCTCTTGGAAGAGAGAGCGGGTACCTGCATCCTAGCCAGATGCACACTGTGGTCCCTGCTCTGTCTCCTCCACACAGCGATTCCAGGGGAAGCAACTACCAGAAGGAGCCCGATGTGTAAGCTCACCTGATGCTCAGTGGCCGATATCGACGAATGCCGGCGGGGTTTGAGGAAGAGACGGGCCCGTTATGGGTAGTTCCTTGTGGCAAAGTACGTCGTCTGCATCTAGGATTCTCTTTCTTCTCGTTGACTGGCCGTGGTCGCTGTTGCTGAACGAATTGGAATATGCGCAGCTTCTCTGCGCGGTCACTCGAGGACAGAGATATCGCGCCAGCATTTTTATTTACCCATAAGAACTCCTTGTCAGGCCTTTTTTGCGTCATAGCATCTGCTCACAAAGATTCGTGAAATATTCCGCAGCAGTACTAGCCATATACTTCAACGGGCAGCTGGTCAAGGGGCCACAGAGCACGCGAGGAACGTATTCGCAACCGTCGGCGTGTCGAGCCCCTCAATTGCGACCCCGCCCATTTTGCAACGGAACAAGCTCTCTCAATCACAGATACGTGGCGTTCTCCTTACCCAGCGGTTGGTCTGTCCAAGTCTTTCCAAGCTCAGCGGTGGTTGTTTTGGAAGCAGCTGATGCTGCGGTGGATGACAAAGCAAGGGTGGTTTGCCGTTGATTGGCTGGTGCATGTTCACAGAGATTTCTTCTCACCTCGAGCTCACTCTGATCTCTCCTTGAGCTGCCCACAGCGATCACACTCTGCCTACTTCAGCAGTCCGCAGCGAGACTCCGATGTATAAGCGCTCACACTCTTGGTAACTCCCTATTGGTCTCCTTTGCGGCTTGGCATTATCTCAGTTCACACCCAACAGATATTCAAGTGAATTGATTGCATCTTAACCGTCCCAATCCTTGACCGTCTTGCCTCATACAGATCTCATCCCATCGCCAAGGACGCGCCTACATCCCACCGCACATACAAGCTCGTAACGGTCTTGAAGACAGCAACTCTCGATCTGACAGTTGACGCTGGGCGTGAGCGCCATACACCATCATGACTTCTGTGGCATGTGTCCCCGGCCAAGTCTTGTCCAATACATCAACACACGTCCCCGGCCCGGGCACTCACGTCTACGAAACCAACATCCTTGCCTCTATCCTCGGCCACACGCTCATAACCTCGTCGCCAGACAAATCGAGTAAACCTACAATCTCAGTGCCTCGCCAATCTACAACCCCACTCACGTCCACCAACAACGTCGTCTTACCAAAAGTTGGGTCCACTGTGCTTTGCCGCGTAACCCGCGTCCGTCAAAGAGAACTCAACGCCTCAATCCTCACCGTCATCTCCGGGACCACGCAACCCTCTGCCTCTACCACGGCCAACACAGAGATAATCCCGTACACCCACCTCACCACCGACGACCTGCAATTTCAAGCCATCCTCCGGCGTGAAGACATCCGCACGCACGCCGACGCAACTACAACCGTTGCCTCATCCTACCGCGTCGGAGATATCATCCTCGCGAGCGTGATTTCCCTGGGTGATGAGCGGAATTATTACATCAGCACGGCCGGGAACGAGTTCGGAGTTGTGGTTGCCACGAGTGAAGACCGGAATGCGATGGTGCCGATGAGCTGGAAGGAGATGAGGGATGTAGTGACCGGGAAGGCCGAGCCGAGGAAAGTCGCGAAGCCAAGTTGAAAGGGATCTATCCTACTTTTAAAGCCGAAAAGTAATGCAGGTCAACTAAGCCAACTCTTCAGCTGAGCGATCACACAGCACCTGGTACACGAGCACCAGCATCCTGAGGGGGAAAGTTTTTCAGCTGGACAAACGTTCATATCCTCGAGTATGACGCTTTCCCGCCCCTGCAGCTCCTCCATATCCCATGACGCATACATTCCCGCGACGTCCCAAGCAAAGCCCAACAAGGGCGACAAGCCCGAGTCCTTCTCCGACCAGAACCGCAGAGACCAGACTTGGAGCGAGCCACGGTGAGGGTCAACACAGCACCGTGCCGGGTCTTGCGAGCCGCACATGGACCGCCGCACGACGCAGAGTCAGATATCTAGAATCTGGACTTCTTCCAAACGAGACATGTCACGGACTTACTCTCTATATTCTGCACTCTGCACTCTGCACTCTGCACTCTGCACTCTGCACTCTGCACTCTGCACTCTGCACTCTGCACTCTGCACTCTGCACTCTTACACTCCTGGACGCCCAGCATTCGGCGCAGCCACCCTCCCACAGCGTCTCTAAAAACAGTAATAACCTTCGCCACATGTCACCAGCCGACTCTACGACAGAGAGGCCAAGAATCAATCTTCAAAGCTCAGAAACCCTTTCTTGCCCACGGCACCGGGACACGAAACGACGGTTTCAATCCCATTTTGACAACAGTTGTGCTTGTGCACACACACACACACTCTCTCTACGAGATACAGTACCATGTTCACGTTGCCCTGAAAAGACCGAGCATCCCAATATACTAAGACTTCCTGCTTGTCTCGAGATGCTTGGGCCTGCTCGAGTGAGAATCTCAGTCATCTTCATGCCCATTGAAACCTCTTGCAGTTACCCTACCAGGTCCTGAATCCTAGTGTCACTCCACCTCACCCCTCTCCATCCTGACCCATCAACTCAAACCCCTCTCCAGTATCCATGGTCACGACCCTCAATGTCCGGCTGTGTTCGTCACGGGAGGCAGATTGACTCGGCTTTCCACTTCCACCCTGAACATTCACTTGGTCAGAGGGAGAGGGAAAACTTCCTCGATCCAGGTCCGGCACCCTCATCCAAGTGGGCTGTTGGAAAGAATTCTTAACGAGGAGACACGATGCAGAGAATGTCCCAAAAGTGTAGCATTAATGCATATCGAGGCTAGAAGGAAATGGCCGTGGCCCGCCCGCCTACTTTTGGGCTTGCTTCTACCAGAGCAGACACAGAGCCCAATACCAAAATTGCTTTTCAAACAATAGCTTGAACATGTTGCACTTATCGCAACGTTCGCCTAATCCCGTGCCTCCTTTTCCACGGGCGAGCATTCGACTGCTCCCAAACGCCTCGCTATGCCCACTGCCCACCGTGTGATGCGACCCTCAAATGTGCATATGCCGTGTCAGTGCCTCGTTGCAATGTGCAGGTGGGGGTATATGATAATTTCAAACCGTACAAACGAATCATCCTTCTTGCTTTAACCTTCAACCAGAGTTTGCTTGGGGCCTTTTCCAAGCAGTTCCAAAGATCTTTGAGCCAGAGCGATGACTTCGCCCTCACCCTCCTCGCCATCCTCGTCATCAGACTCGACGTGCTTGTCGGCGATTGCCTTCACCATTTGAATAATGTCCTCGGATTTGGCCACCAGAGACACCAGCTTCTTATCATCAGACTCCAACAGCTGTAGCAATGTCCAGATTGCAATGTGCTGGAAAGTGGGGTCACCACTCTGCAGGAAACGCTTCAAATAGCCATGGATGCCACCGTTTGGCTCCATCCAATCCCTAACAAAGATTGAATAGTCGCCGACCTTCGAAGACAGATTGCCCAAGGCGGCGGCGCTATTGCCTTGGACCTCGATGCTCTCCGAATCCGTCAGCGGTATCAGAACATCGAATACTCCAAGGTTGAGCAAATGTGTCTTGAGCTCGTCACTCAAAGCCAATACGGCGATGCAAGCTGTCATCTCGGACTGCACGCTGAGTGGCACATGCAGAACAAGCTCCTTGCATTTCTGCACCGCTCCGGCCTCGAGGACAAGTTGCTTGTTACGGTCCGAGCTGGCGGCGAGATTCCGTAACGTCGATATTGCGTGACACTGGATCTCCTCGTTCTCTGTGGAACCGAGGAGCTCGACCAGTGGTTTCAGGAAGCCTGCGTCGATGATGGGTGATTCGTTGAGTGGATGGATAGAGATGTTGCGGATACAGGCAACAGCGGACAGGATCAGCGGGAGGTAAGAAGACTGCAGGAGGCGAAGAAGTGGTTGCAAGCCTCTAGCTCGAACGATCTCCAGTTGATATTTCTCGTCCGAGGCGAGATTTCGAAGAGCCAAGGCGGCTTGACACTGCACCTTTGGCGTACCAGAATCCATCAATTGGACCAGAGACTGGACAAGTCGGGATTCTGTCTGAGCAAGCTTTTTTCTGTTGGATGCGTCAACGGCAATGTTGCTCAAGGCTGTGGTGCAGTAGTATTGGACATCCATATCTGGCGACTGAAGGAGTTGTACAAGGACTGGGATTGCTCCGGCATTGACAAGTTGCTGTCTATTATCATCTGGGAAAGTCAGACGCGATCGGGTCAATCGAGGATTTCCTTCCTACCAGAATGTGTCATGTTGAGCAGTGCGCCAGTGGCATTTCTCTGAACTCGCATGTCCTTGGACTTGGCAAGTCTGGTCAGCGGTCCCAACGCTCCCGATCTTGCAATCTTGGCCTTGTTATCTTCATGCGTGGCAAGGTTCGTAATGCAGCCGACAGCATTGCATTGGACCTCGACGTTCGGGGACATCATCTGCCGAATGAGGGGAGGTAGTCCGCCGAGTTGCACGATAGCGACCTTATTCTCCGCTGCAAATTGTTAGAGCGTGCCGGATGGCAGTGAGGGGCTTTCAACGTACCATTGACGGCCAGGTTGCCCAAAGCCGCACTTGCAGCTCGTTGGACCTCAATGTCTGGGTTCTGGAGGAGAAAGAGGATCGGTTCAAGGGTGTCTCTGTCCACTTCTCTCACATCTATCGGGCGTGTCAGCCTCTTCAAATACCGTTACGGCTTCTTTCTTGCATACCTCGCTCAGTGATTTCGGCAAATGTCAAGCTAGCACTCCGTTGTAGATCAACGTTGTCGGAATAGACAAGTGTGCTCAAGGCTCGTAGAGGCTCGCCCGAAAAGAAGTCTGTTTCACCGCGCTATGGTCATGTCAGAAGCAGTTCCCGCAACCCTGGCAGGTCGGACACGTACGTTCTCGAGGTATTGCAGAAGGTCGGCGACGGCTTCCCGCTCGCTGTCTGCCAGCGCAGGCTCGTAGAGGTTATCCTTCGACCGACCTAGTAGCAGCATCAGAGTCAGCAAATGTCACAAGGTATGCTGGCCTGCTGATAACGAACCTGCACAGCTCTTGCAGCATGCTGAGAGTACATTGCCCATGGCGAGCTTCAAAGCCCCGGAGGGGAGAAGTGGTGAGTGTTGGTTCTGTTTATTTGATGAGACCGCGCTAGGCAGGTAGTTGTTGCGGAGGTGTAGCCAGTAAGGACAAGGCTGATTAAGGTGACGAGCTCATCGGAAGGTCATGCTGATGCCGACTGTAATGCAGTTCTGATAATGCAGTCGAAGCTCTGATGCGTTGTGCTCAGAGAGGGAGAGCCCGAGGTCGCGTGGTACTGCGTCGTAAGAAACAACCTGAAGCGGGCTCAGACCGCAGGCACGACCACGAGCACGTCGGCTTGGCCAGAATGCACTGTGCACTCAACAGGGCAAGAACGAAGAAGAAGGATGGAGGCAGGAGGAGGGTGTATCGTGTGACTTCAATACTATGGTCACGGGTGACGGCAGAAAGGCTGCAGCGATAATGGTGGTGAGAGGAGACGTCGAGGTTGAGATGTGGATGGTGTGGTGTGTCCGCGTTGATGAAGCTGCAGAAGCACCGTGTGCCTGTGGCTAATGCATAACTGGGCTCGCCTACGGATGCTGGTTAGGCGGTAGCCGTTGGCGCGGGCGGCCATACTCGTACAGTGTCTCGCTGACCGGATGAAAGCCACCGCTACAGCTTCACCCGACCGTCTTTACACACAGTTCTACACAGTAACGGTTCTGCTCATCCAGTGCCTCGCATCGCAATTAGTATAGCTGAAGCAAGGCGATAGACCACCGCACCAAGAGATGTCCCAGCTACAAGCATACCTTACTGGTCTTTTTGCCGCGTGATGCACGATCGACAAGGCCCAGACACACCGACAACCCGATTTTCACATGCATTCGACGTCATCACTCGCAAAGATGGGACAAGTTTGTTGGATATACGAGAAATTCATTGTTGGATGATTAAATCTGCATATTCTATCTCTCGCACGTGTCGTCATGGGTATATTGCTGTCCCGAATGCAACTGCCAAAGCGTGAGTCCCCCTTCGCAAGTACATTAATAATATACGCGCAAGTATGCTGTCCGAAACCCCAGTATTGACTCTCCCGTCGCTAGTCTGATGAAGTAAAGAAATTCGTCCCTGTTACAACCGCCAGCGTCTTATGCTTTCGTCAACTCGACTTTGGAAGAGGTGCTGCTCGCAGTGCTCTGCTTGCGGCTGAACAAATGCCCTTGCTTGGCGATGGGGGAGTAGATGCCAGCAGGCGTCAGGGTCTCCGTGGTCGGCCGAAGCTCCTCCAATACTTTCTTGAGGCCGGACTTGATCTTTTGGGACGACGAGGACGAGGTCGACTTCTCGCTTGAGGTGGATTCTTGGGATACCCGGCGAGGAGATTGGGCTGACTTCTCAGCCTGGGAGAGGTTGTAGTACCCTGCGTAGAGCATTTTGGCGAAGGTGTATGTGGCTTGTTGGCTTGTAGGTTTGTGATGAACGAGACTGCTGAAATCGTAGGATTGGTGTTGATTGGAGTCGAAGTGTTGTTCGAGGCAAGTCTCGAATGCTTCTTGTTCTCTTGTTCTGTTTGATGCTGAACGAAATCATGACTGCAAAGCGATCGGCTCACCTGCTTATATACCCACCTCCTCCCCCGTGGACATCAGTATAAAAATTTCTCATCATTCATCCGCAAGAAATCCTGGCAAGAGACCAGTCGTAGCCACGCCCTGTAAGATCGCATCATTCTGCGACTTGATGCCTGGATAACAAATGTCTAGGAACTGAAAGACCACAACAACCGCGCCCGCCAATCAGCTCAGATGTTGAGCGCGCCCTTGATGCAACAAGGCGTGTGCGGTTGTCGTTAACGGAAGCCATGTGTCAGTCGACACCCAGGGCGCGTTAAGAGCTGCTCTTAGCGGATTTCCGTTTGTCATGCGCCCCGTAGCCACTCACAGGCCTGAAAATTCTGCCGCGAAAATTTGCATAACTAATCACTTAGGGGTTAAGTGGCTGTGGGCCACTCAGAGCCTCTACTAACACGACGCCCCAACGTGGTGGGGATGCTGATGTCAGTTCCCACGCCTTTCACGATGTTCAGCCTCAATTATCCATTGGCGCGCAGCACCATCTGTCGCATCGCAAGGCCACGCGGTTATTGGCGGGTTCACTTGGCTGTCGTGCTTCGTGTCCCTAAATAGTGTCTATTAGAGCCGTGGACTCGTGTATCCAAATGTCACTGCGCGTATTATTAGGTAGACCCAGTCGGGGTCCTTTTGGACACTCCCTCGTGGAATGCCATCGAGGCAGCTTGAAAGCCGATTCCAGGAGGATGGCTGCTAATGCATTCATGGGAATTACGATACTCCATACATCAAGATTTTTCTTACCGGGCCTCACCGTAGCCAGGAGCTCCTCTGATAAGACATTTCGGGAAACAACTGGAACACAACGCCAGCCTTGCAAAGGCACATGAACTTCGTCGCGCCCTTGGTAGCCTCAACCGGGGATCCGGATTTACCCCAGGTATCCGGTTTCATACAGGTCGAGACTCATATTACAGGTCAGATGTGAGGCTGAACCGATGATTTGCCAATGGTGGGTGCAGATCGGAAATCCCAATCTTTGCTGAGGCTCAAGCTTCTGGTCTTTGGCAAACACTTCATGATTTCCGCGTGGTCGAGCAATTAGTGGCTTCTTACCAGGCCATCGAGCGTGGAGAATAGGAGGCAGGTCGCAATTCGAGAGTTTTATGGTACAGTGAACAGGATACCCACCCAACCAACCGTGAGTTGAACAAAATGTCGGACTTGACACATGAGATGGGATGAGCGCGTTTAATACCTTCGGCGTTGTCTGGGGTCATCGTACCCGTCGCTCTCGTGATGTCGTTTTCTTGAGCCATAGTCGTCGTCGCGTCTGCCGCCGCCATATCGGTCACGGTTCTGGTCTCGATCTCGGTCTCGGTTCTCATACCCTCTGTCACGACTGCCGAGAGGGTCATTATTGCTCCCAGTCGCTCCTCGTCCTCCGTATCCATTTCGCCGGTCGTCGTAGCCTGCGCCATAACCGCCTCTGCCGCCGGGACCGCTGGGTGCGTTTGGAGGAGGAGGCCCGCTTTGATATCCGCCGCGTCCACCGAAACCGCCTCTTCCTTGGTAGCCGACACCCCCTCTGCCACCAAAGCCACCTCGGTCCCCACGGAAGTCGCCACGAAAGTCGCCTCGAAACCCCCCGCGGAACCCTCCACGACCACCGAAGCCACCTCTGAAGCCATCCCCGTATCCACCTTGAGGCGCGCCGAAGGTAGGTCTTGCAGGAGCTTGCTTGGTATACCCTCTTCCACCCAGGCCGCCGCCAAATCTCTTGGGTCGCCACCCAGGGACCATGCGACCGCGCTCCACGTCCACGACGACTTTTCGGTCCTTAATGCGCAGGCCATCTGTTTCTTTGTATGCTGCTGTAAAGAGGTAAAGATTTTCCGGGTTAGTCTCATTGCGTCTTACCATGTCGTCAGGGAAGCGGATGAAGGGGTCAAGGGCAGAAGGGCTTGCGTAGAAGAAAATACCTCGCATGTCTTTTTCTCGTTCATAGACGATGAAGGCATAGCCTTTGTGTGGTTTCTTGGGTTTCGGAGTCGTCTCATCTTTGACAATTCTGATCCTCTCGAGGGGGCCGAATCTGCCGAATTCACGTTCGAGGTCGGCTTCTTTCACCTCGTAGCTGAGCCGTCCAACGAACAGCGTCTTGACAGCGTCACCTTTGATTTTGGGGTCATCATTCGGTCTGTAGCCCTTGTAATCTGGCTTCTCTATCTCTGCCTGGCGCAGCTTCTTCTCATATCTCTTGCGATCACGCTGTTGCAGCCAGGACTCGGTCGGCTTGTAATCATCGTTCTCTTTGTAGTCGTCGAGTTGAGGCAAGAAGGCAGCGATCCCGGAAAGCTGCGACTTTTTGACAGCTCTGTCTTCTGGAGCGGCATCCTGAGGAGGGATGTAGCGCAAGGGCGGTCGAGGCTGGAAGAGCGCAAGGAGATTTGGGGGGAGTTTGTCAGTCATCGTGACGCGATGCTGAAGCGAACGTGTCCACTGGGATGTACAATGGTCATCAACGTAAAAGTGGAAGTGAAGAGAATAAAGTACACAAGCTTATGGGTTCGAACGACGACGCCGACTCAGGGTCACCGCGTTTTGTCTGTGGGAGAGATGAATGGACTGCCTGGCATTGTTTTGGGGATGCGACGAACTTCTCCCTGAACTGCTGCTTCACGAAAGGCCAAAAGCAGTTTAGTGCCGTGACGCATCGATCAAATCATTTTCACTTGGCCTTTACTTATGGCTACGCGACAGCAGTCTCTCGGTCAAAGTTCTCTTGTGCAGTGACTATCTATGCACATAGCCTGCGTATTTTCTCTTGTTCCTAACATATCAAAGCTCATGATGGCGCAGAGGAGCCTAAGTACAACTCTCCTCAGACAGACATTCCCAACTCGAATACGTCGGAGAGGTCGCGTTTGAGGTAGCCCCAGATGCTCGGCATGCAGATGTCTGAATAGGCAACCTTCAACTTGGTTTCTAATGATAGTAACGACGGTCAGGCAAGCAAAATATGCGATAGAATGTGAATGGTTGATGACGGGAAGGAAGCCTTGATCACCACCACGGCTAACCACAAGGTAGCAGTGGAAAATCTTTGCCTGCGCAGGTGAGGTCATGAGGCGGTCCTGTGTTTCTCGATGGGAAGGGAAAGATAATGTCGCCAATGGTGGACAAGGCTAGCGTGCCGTTGGAAGTCTGAGTATTCGACAACTTTAGAATTCAGTGTTTGGCATGCGAAATCTTCGCATCCAGCTACTCCCTGATACATGTGCTAGTTGACGAGGCACAGCACCACAACGCCATCCTTGCTGGGGACGGGAACAAGACCATTATACTTCGAAGCGCTTGAGTATCCTGTTGCTGCACGCAGCTTGGTTTTACACGCCACCAAATACCCCAAAGGGACAAGTTGCGTTCGCCCTCTTCGTGTCAAATGCAATGAGTTGGTCATGGAGACTATATTCAGTCGCTGAAGGAGTATATCCTAATAGCGTCAGGCTGACTACACGTTGGCGTGTCTCATCTAGGACCTATTCTGGACATGCTTCGAGTACAGTGGCAGCTTACTCGTCTTTCAAACCCGGACTTTTCAGGACAGACATTTCACTACGAGCAGGGAGATACGCGAGCCGACGCACAAAGCTGAACCTGTCCCTATACTGTTCCCATACTTCATCGTTCTGCGAAACGAGCCCATTTCTGCTCCTACATGAAGCACCGCAGACTCCGTCGTTGCCCTCAATTGGGCTCGTTTTATGGATTGGCCAGTCAAATAGGCTTGGCTTTCGGCACAGGGCGCCCGGGATCATAGAGCAGACGATCCCTTCGAGAAAGCTTGGACGAGTCGCTTTCCACCCGCATACATAGGGAGCATTTGTGGAGACTCAGAAGCAAGCAATAAGCACTATTTGTATCGTCAGGGCCTGAAAACCTCATCCGGGTTGGTCATCTTGCCCAGCAAGTATGCCACTGTTCTCATTGTCATCGCGACAATTTCGCCTCGAAAAGGGACCCTTGCAAAACTGGTACTGAGGCAAGGCCACGTCGCGCGGTGATAGTGGACGTATGTCAATGGCAGCAATCAACTGGTTCTCTCGACCAGAATGGACACTGCTTGGTGCCACTCATGCACCGCCACAGCTGAACAGACTGCCGCAGGCGCCAACCACCAGGCAACGGTTGGCCATCTCCGATTTCCCCAAATCGGCGTACTCGTATCTCGGCAACGACTCAATTAACACATGAGTTGGTTCTCGTCTCCACGAGAGTTGGAAACAGCCTTGTGAATGCCTTGAGTGTCTCGGCAGACGTTGCATTCCAATCGTGCTATCCATCCCCCAGCATCTTTTCAAATCAGCATTGGAGCGATTCCAAACTCCGCAGAATATCCCTGATCGGGGTTGGCTCGACAGCAAAATACGATCAAAGCGAAAGACAGCGTCCAATTACTGTTGACTTTCTATTTCTGGAGTACTGATGCTTCTCATACCACGTCTATGAACCATCGAGAGAATGCGGCCGTCTGGGATACTATATCTCCCACTGACGCTCGCCTTTTCTCAAGTACAGTGTTCGCTGTCTGCAGCGGTTGACCAAAGTAAGTCGTCGCTACTCAAAATCTCGCATGATGCCTTGCAACCTTGGCTTTCCAGGTCTATATGTTACCTTCTATCTCTTAGGAGTAATATACGCCGCTCCCCAGCAATACTGCAAGCCCGTCCCTGGCTCTGCAGACTGGCCCACTGTTGCGGACTGGCAAGCCTTGAACACCTCCGTCTCAGGTCGTCTCATTGCACCCATCCCACCGGGATTAGTATGCCAGGCCAATAGTTCAGTACACAGCACCGCAGCATGCGCAGAGCTGCTGGGTCAATGGGTCAACTCATCATTCCACGCAAACGACCCCTTTACTACGGACTACAACGATGATTCATGCCTGCCTGATCCAAGAGCACCCTGCTCTTCAGCACCACTGCCTGCTTATGTTGTGAATGCCACCATTGCTGCGGACGTCCAAGCTGCTGTGAGATTTGCCTCCAGGACTGGTGTAAGGCTGATTATCAAGGGAACGGGTCATGACTACCTAGGACGGTGAACATAGGCCTCCCACTCTAGAAGACACTCTGCTAAACACTGGTAACAGGTCTTCCGGGCCAGGTGCTCTCTCGATCTGGACGCACAACCTGCGGAGCGTCAACGTGACCATGGGTGACGCTCAAGCAAGACGATACGGCGGAGTGGCCTCCGTCAAAATTGCCGCCGGTATGCGCTTCGGCGAAATCTATCAAGTCGTCGGCGCATACAATCTATCGGTCGTGGGAGGTGCTGATCCAAATGTCGGCATTGGCGGTTGGGTTACAGCCGGTGGCCATTCTCCCATCAGCAGCGTGTACGGTCTCGGAGCAGACCAAGTCCTCGAGATGGACGTTGTGACCGCCAACGGGACCCGCCTGACCATCAACGAGGACTCATACCCGGGCCTGTTCTGGGCCATGAGAGGCGTGAGTGGCCCGCCCTGCTGTGTCTGAACAACCGACTCACTCATCTTTAGGGCGGTGGCTCTACCTTTGCGGTCCTCCTCAGCGTGACAGTCCGCGCATACCCCACTTTCCCAATAGCAGTGTACAGCTTCAGCTACAACACGACCGCCAACACCGATACATTCTGGTCGTTGATAGCATATTTCCACAGCCAGCTACCCGAGCTCTCCGACGCCGGCGCCATGGGCTACTACTACATGACGCCGAACAACAGCCTCGGGCAGCCTGACCCGGCTCGCCAGGGCATGCTCGCCGGCGGCTGGTTCCTGCCCAACAAGACGGTCGAGCAGGCCGAGCAGATCGTTGCACCATTGGAAACCGCACTGAGGAACAATACCCTCGGCTGGGATGACGCGGTATTGACGCTGAACTCGACCTTCTCGTTTCCAGACATTACGAAAGCGTGGGTTCTCATCGGCACGCCTCTGGACGTGGGCGCGGACGTCCGCCTTGGTTCTCGCCTTCTCGACCGCCAGGCCCTGAAATCCGACCCCGCGAAGGTGAAACGGCTGTTTGAACAAGCAAACACGAACCCGCAGTCTACCTCCATCGGCCACCTGATCGCCGGGCAGGGCGTCAAGGACGTCAAGAACGGCATCCCCGGTGGTGGCAACGCCGTCCTCCCAGCCTGGCGAAGAGATGTCTACACGCACGTTGTCCTGGCCCGGGCCTGGCCGTATCTCAATGAGACAGCCAAAAACGAGACCACGACACACCTTCGCGAGGTCGAAACCCAAGCACTAAGAGACCTCGCACCCGACACGGGGGCATATATCAACGAAGCAGATCCCACGGAACCGAACTGGCAGGAGACGTTCTGGGGCGAGAATTATCCCAGGCTGTTGAGCTTGAAGCGGGAGTGGGATCCCAAGGGTGTATTTTGGTGTGTGCCGTGTGTAGGACATGGGGATGGATGGGAGGTGAAGAGCGACGTTGGCGTAGAAGGAGCTATCGGGCAGAGTCCAGGTCGGATCTGTAGAACGACGACATGAAACTTGAGGTGAGGTTGAATGCGTAATGGCGGCCGGGGATGGCGGATGGCAGATGTTGAACTTTGTGTGTCATGCCAGAGAGGGACATTGGCTGTACGCTGGCATGGTCGGTGCCTACATAACAATGAATAATGTACGAACAAAAAGTGCTTACTTGCAAGACTGAAGACCACTTTGGACGCACAAGGGCCTCGAGGTCGTCCTCATCACGATGTAACTACCCTCCATGCAAGCCCCGTCACCGTCGTGTTGGAAGGTCTCTCGCATCGAAACCAGGTGCATTCCATTTCCCGCACTGCGGACCGCCGTATCGTACGCCAGTGGAAATACATGGATTGCCTCGCCTGCGGTACAAGGAGAAGGAAGCTGCTAAGTGAGTAAAGAGCAATACCGTTCCGTGAATCGTGCAGATAGGTAGGCAGCCAGCATACAACAAGGCTACAGCCTCGTGAGCCTCCATCATCTATCTACATGTATACCTATGCTGTACTTCGCATCTCACTCCACAGTCATCCTCGCTCACCATTTTCCATATGTAAGTCACGGGTATCTCACATGTTCCTCACCACACACACACAGAGAGAGAGACAGAGAGTGAGACACACATATATATATACTCTCACACTCACCTTAATCAAGTCCATACATGTGACAACGCCCTCTACAGTAAATCAAACCTCTTCCCCAACTCTCCGCCTAAAGCGCAGAAGATGATGAAAAAGCAACAGTGTGTGTTTTGGTGTCCAAAGATTCCCAAGCGAACCGAAGTCCACAAGGAGTGGTCAGTTGTATAGTTTTCACTACAGCGCAATCAAATCAGTCAGTCAATCATTCAGTACGCGGGAGTACACAAGTAATGGGATCAGAGCTTTCCCGAAAGAAAAGAACCTCAGGCAGGGAGAAGGATCTAGGACTTACACTAGCAAAAATCTGGCATCGGCTGTAGCCTCACGCGCGCAGATAAAGCCCGTGCACTAATGAAGAGTTAGCCTTCTGTGCTGGCATTGTTGTTGTTGTGTAGCAGTATATGCGCTGGGGGAAGAACGAACCTAGAATAAAGAAGAGGAAGAAGAGAGGAAAGGAGGAGGCAGAGAGAGGCTTTTTGAGGCTGGCGAGATTGGCAGAGGTTTGCCAAGGATTGATCCAGGGTTGGCGCGGCGCTAGTGCGTGATTGGTCGTGGTGGTTGCGAGGTGCACGTGACTTGAGTGGCGCTGTGACTAAAAACCGTTAGTCTGAGCCTTGCTTACCTAGCCTTGCATTGTCCGTGTTAGTTTGACGATTTCTCGAGCTTCGAACTTTTGGTACCGCACGCTGCTCTGCACCACCACAGCACGGATCGCCGCCTTCTTTCTTGTCCCCTTGCACGCGTGTGTTCAACATGGGTGTGCAGGGCGTGAAGACCGTCTCTACCGCACGGGTAAGCCATCGCTGTCGCCGCAATCAATGGAACATTCCCCCAATCCATCCATCCATCCATTCATCCGTTTTCTATCTAACCCAAAGGCTTTTTCTTTCAAAATCTAGAACGGTCTCGGCGCCTATATCCTCCAGTGCACGCGCCTCTCGGTCACGTACAGCGACCACTGGGTCTCGTCGACGGGACTCCTCTCGCTGCTTCGCTCGCCGTCGTTCCCGTCCCTCACGCACCGCTTCCCCAGCGTGGAATTTCGCATCGCGCCGATCCCCAACCGCCACCCCGTGCTGAAGGCGCAGTACGTCAACGGGCGGAGTAAAGCGATTTGCGTCAAGAATCTGTCCAAGGAGCAGGTCGCGGAGAAGATGGAGTTTTTGCTCGGCAACTCCGGCCAGAAGAATGTCAGAGTCGGGGGCAAGAAGGTCGTGTCGCAGAACGAGAGCGTGCGCGGGGTGTGGAGTCCTATGCATGGGGGCATCAAGAAGATCTGAAGGGCAGGCAGGCAGGCAGGCTACCGGATCGCCACGTTCATGAATCGATGGGCTTGAGCTGAGCTGGGCTGAGTGGCTGGATCTATACTGTACTGTGGTTGGGAAGGCGGAGAGTGGGTGTGTCTCCAAGGGCTTCGGCTTTTGGGGAGGCACGGGATAGGAGGAAAGAAAAGAGTGATGGAGGACCTGGGTGCTATTGTGTCCAAAGGGTGCAAAAGAAAGAGCAAGGGTCGGTCGGTCGGTATAGACCATGCTTATGATTTGATTGATCATGTCTTTCAGGCCTGAGATCTCGAAGCAGCATTCACGAAGAATCGACATCGGGTCCCATGAGCCCACCCAAGGTCGACGAGGGCGGCTGGTTTTGTCCATCAAATGACAAAGGGTAAAGACAGTGAAAGCTCAACAGGATGCAGACGGCAAGTCACACAACCAGCCAACCACTGAGAGACAAAATCTATGACTTTCGGGAGGAATAAAAAGAGAGCAGGAGAAGCCCAGAGAGTCAGGAGGACGATGCTCTCTTGAAGCTTGATCTCAACTTCCCTCAGCGTGGCAGAAACGCTGGGGTGCAATGATGCTGATGACTTTCCGCCCTGCCCCAACTGTGTACAATAGATATGTAACAGAAGCAACCAAAGATAAGGATTTGCAGCATCATTTCCCGATGTCCATCCCAAACGCTATGCATGGTGCAGTCAGCCGTAACCCTGGTTCAGTAATGCTCCTTGCTGATGTTTCCGACGGTCCATCCCCAGCGGCAAATTTGAGACTGTACAATGCGGATTCCGGGCCTTTCGACTTCTCGGAAAATGTCCCGATCACAAGTAGATTGGGAACATGGCTGTCTTGCTAAAGACCTTTGTGTTGCATTTATCGGCCTGGCAGACCGAGAATGGCTGTGATCTGGCGGACTCCAGCTTCTTCTCGTTCTCCTTACCTTTGCCCTTCTTTGTCGTTTTGGATTTCGACCGGTTCGTAGCACATTCGCCGCAATAGACCTAATCCAGGTTAGAACACAATCTTCAGGTTCAGAGAGAAGAAAACTCACGTGTCCACATGCTTTTACCACCCACACTTGCTGCTTCACGTCTCCTTTCCCGATCGCCAGCTCGTCGCCACACATAGGACATAGGATGACATCCTCCTCCTTGTACGTCCTGGTGAATCCCTCTTTCGCCACTGCAGGTGCCTTGTAAGGCTCCTGGACGACTTGAGGAGTCTCGGAACCGCGATCGAAGGGATCAAACATAGCAAAGCCAGGGCGAGCATAATCCATGGTGATATTGAGGGTACCTCCTTCGGTCGTTTGATGCCTCCGCGGCACACCATCTAACCGATCTAGGAAGCCTTCGTTGTAGTCTCGCACGACATTCTGCATGTTCCCAAACATAAGTGCCGTCCCTCTCCTCAGTATATCAAGTGGAAGAGCGAAGGTAGTGTGGCCCGCCGCTGCCGGCTGCGGTCGTTGGGGCTGTGGGATTCGTCTCTCTTCTAGAAATTGAACTTCCGGACTAGCCATCGAGGGAGCGGAGGCTGCTGACGCAACAGTCTCCGAGTCATATTCGTTGGTTTCGCCTCGAAAGAGCTCTTCCGAACCAAAGTCATCAGAGTCAGTGTCAAAATCAGAATCATCGCCATCTGAAAGAACTATCACGGTCCGTTCTGGTCCTCTGTGGCCAAATGGTGGCGCTCGAGGTAGTTGGCCTGCTTGGTGCTGTGCACTCTGTTGCTCGGCCTGGGCTGCTTGCGCCTGTGCTTGTCGCTGTGCTATATCTGCAGCCTGCGCCTGCTCGGCGGCTTGCCTTCGTTGTTGTTGTTGTGCTGTCTGCCGCCACATTGCCACCCTCTCTGGCCTCGACCGTTGTCTTGAGGGTGGTCTTAAAATTTCGGGAGATGGGGAATCTTCTGAGACTATAGAAACACCATCGCTGTCCTCGGCGGTAAGGTCAACGACGTCATTCGATGTGGGCGTTGCCGTTGTTCGTCGACTCCGCGTAGCCATGACGGGCCTTCGGTAATCGTAGCCGTCTCCCTCGTATCGTACGCCCGGTTCGAAATGATGAGGCGAGGACTGTCGTGAAGCAGGAGGACTGGGGTTGGATTCGAAGATGGTTGAAGGGCCGATGCAGCGGCGCTTGGAGGGGACAGGGTCGGGACTGAGGCTTCGGCTCTGTGATCGGGCGATTTCTGAGTGGGATCTCTGTAAACATGTTAGGATATTGCCTGAGACAGACTTCACCTGACCAGGAGTGAATGATCGGCTGCGAGTGTGAAGGAACACACCTTCCTGCTTGAAGAGCCCGCCGTTGAGTTGAGAAAGCTGCTCAGGGCAAGAGTGCCTGCAGGAGGCATGATCAAGGAGCCGACGAGGGCTGGTTAAGAGCCTGTCGTGATGTGTCTCATGAGGCAAGAGTCGCAGACGGTGACGGTGACGGTGATGTTGCGAAGTTGTGGAAAGTGAAATTCAAGTGCAGTTGGTGATGGTCGAGCAAACCGAAACCCACTTTGGAGTGGGAATCAACTGACAGAGGAAGTGGAAGCGGATGGATTCCCGCTGAGCGGGAGGCCAAAGGGCAAAAAGGGCAAAAGCCGACTGAAATGGCCACTCGTTTGTTCGGCTGCGATGATGTTGTGTGGTCATGTTCTCGGACTGGTCAAAGCACGCCAGTTCCTTGTCCATCGCCACTTCAAGTGCCAATCGAAAGTCCCCTCGTTTAAGGCCCTGGTGATAAATCGGCCCAACCACGACTGACAGATCAAGCGCACCCCTGTAAGCACGAAGATTGAGTACCCCGTACACAATAAATAAACACAGACGAGACCACGACTTGGTCGATGGCATGGATTTCTGTTGCTTGCTCGCTCAACTGCACGAGCACAAACGACACCTGAGGCGATTCTCATTCTCATTCTTCCTCTGAGCAATCGCGGAGAATCTAGGAAGCCATCCCGAATTCCACCGTGGGGTATCGAAGTTGCTACTTTTCCCCTCCCAAACACAGTACGTACCTCTAATGTACAACTTGAACACAAACTTGCCGTCCTATGCCGCCTAGCCTGCAGTCAAGGTGGTGACAACTCCATCCCCGTTGACAGAGACGAGGCTCTGCGCATCCTTGCCCCATGCAATCCGGGTTGCAGGAGTCGCTCGCTTCAGGATCTCCGACCACTCTTTCGATGCTTTGGCGTAATGGTGAACAGTAATTCCTTGCTCCCCGGCAGCGGCCAGAAATTGCCCGGTGTAGTCCCAGCTGATAGCATTTATGACGCTCCCGGTGTCGATGGCTGCGATCTCTGTCGCCTTTCTCAAGTCCCATATCGATATCGCAGTTGAGCCTTTCACAACCCCTGCGACCCAGATACCGTTCTCAGAGAAGACGATGCTCTCTATGGGCCCTCCCAACTCGAAAGTAGCCGCTTCTGCGCCGGATTTAAGTTCAAAGATTTTGATCTGGCCATCTGCGCCGCCCGCAGCCAGCAAGTGACCGTCAGGGTGGAATTGGGCGCATTTCAGAGCTACATAGTGTAAGCAAACGAATATCAAATCAAACACGCGCTTTAACATACCTGAATTGCTGTGAACCTGGGTAAGCAGCTTGGCGGATTCGAGATCATAGAGAGCATATGATCTGTCTTCGCTAACTGAGGCTAGAATGGTACCACTTGGATGGAGAGCGACTGCCGTGGCACTTCTTGTATGGGGCGAAAACGAGGATACTTCTTGATCCTTCTCAAACACCTTGACCAAGCCAGTGGACGTTGCGACAATTGCTCTGTCATGGGCCCAGAGCCCGCTAGTTGCGGATCCCTTTCCGAGATTGAGAGAATGAATGAGTCTGTTTTCCGAAAGCGAGACGATACCTCCAGCACCGTTGCTGCCTGCCACAAGAGCCGTGTCCCCAGACTCGTGCACGGCGAGCACAGTGCCCCCAGGGAAGAAGGGCTCTGACGTCGACTTCGGAGAGTACGTCGACACCGTATCTACCGTTGCCCATTCCTCTGGAACCGGTCGCTTCCGACGAGTCTTTGACAAATTGGCTTGTGTAGTTTCGATCTTCTCCACGATATGCTGCGGTAACGGGGCGCTGTCGACTTGCATAGCATCTCCGTTTGTCGCCGCAGAGGCTCCTCTCCCAACGTCGACCTGTGCCAATGCAGTTCGAGCTTCATCTCTTTCTTTGGTGAGTTGTGCAATAACACGGACCGCCGCATCGTTCTCATAGAGTGCAGTACTGAGCTCTTGCCGGGCTTGATGGAGGTTCTGCTGTAGAGTGTATGTCTGAAGAGCGAGCGCGTCCCATTCGTTCTGGAAGAAGGATAGCATAGCGGGTATCGAAGTCATCTGCGGAGGCCGCGGGTAAACGACATGAGGGCTCTTGAGGTCGATCAAGTCGTCCACGGAGAGTGCCTCTCCGGTCGTGGGTTCTGTGCCGTTCTCGCTGATATATGCCTCGATGAGCCGCTTTTCGTAGACATTTCCTGCGAACAGTGAGAATCAACAAACATCTCCCCGTGAAGCCTGTACTCACCACTCTTGCGCGAGGCTACTGGCACTTGCGGTGCCTCGCCCGAAACTGTCAAACGTTTAGTCCTCCTGCGAATCTGGGATTGAGCCAGAGTACTCACTTGCGCACAACATCGTCGCAGGGCTTCTCCACCAATGGCCTTGAGAAGTCGGTTTTCTGAAGAAAGGACGAAAGCGAAGGACAGTCTCTGTCCCTGTTACACGCAGCCGTACAAAAAGTTGCTTCAAAAATTCCTTTGCTTGCCTGCGACTGGCGATTTCAGAGCTCAGCCAATGATATCGCCGGACTCGGCTGACCTTCCCTGGCTCCAATTGACTGCGCGACCTCTGACGCGGTTTCGAGCTGCAGCGACTTCAGCCTTCCTCGCGCTCAGATATCACCGTCCCAAGGGGGCATACCTTCAACGTCTGATCTACATGGAGTATCCCCTGGATCACCTGTTCCACAAACCGCTGCCCGCCTACCATGGCGGTTGTCACACTCCGGAGCTCCTTCCCTGCTGTCCCTCTTCGGGACGCTGACTGGCATCTCAGTACCTTTGGCACTGTCCTGGTCTCTGATGGGCATCTCGAAAGCTCCAATGCCGCAAAAGTTTTGCCGCCGGTGCCGCTCTTTGTTCAACGAGTCTCGGCACCACGTTCAGCCTTCTAAAGGCGACTGGTTCGGCCACTAGCCGGTTGGGCACTGTCTTAACCAGTGCTGCCATGCTAGATGATGTTGCCGGATTTGGCCCTTATTCAGGTCATTTCGAATATAGGGACAGGTGGGATCTGGGGCATGAAGTTAGAAGACCCAAGCCCCTTGTACGTGCTTCTACTGATACTTTCCTCGAATAAGAAGCCGGTTGAATCAGGAGGCGATGCAACAATTCTACGCGAGTGATTTGATGCAAAACGCCTGCAATGCACATATGAACTGTACTATATCCTAATCGATACATCAAACATTTTCACTTCAGAAACTTGTTCATCAGGTCCTTTCCTTTCCCTTCCTTCAGACCACCCACATTGTGCATCAGCGAATCCAAGAGCGCTGCACTCCCGCTCCCGCTCCCACTTCCACTTCCACCACGCCGGTTCCTGGCGCCCCCAAATTCAGATTCTGAGACAATGTCATCCGGCTCGACAAATCCTGGTGATTGGTGTTGTTCGTAACTATGGTACTGTGGAGGTGGCGAGCCCCTGGTATTCTTGGCGTCTCCCATCTGTTGCGCCGGCGCGGACACGAATCGAGGACCAGTCTCATAATAGTACCCGCCCTCGGAATCATATGCGTACGACGGCACGGGCGCGTTGGAATTATTATTCGTCACCAGATATTGAGGTTGAGTGCCCTCTCGCTGATGTTGTGGCCGGTTCTGGCTGCGGTGGCGATCGGTAAACTCCATGGGAATGACTCTCTGTGACTGTTGTTGGTGGTGACTGTCCTGCTTGGATTGAGTGTAATAGTACTGTTGCTGGGGGACGCCGTTGTCGACGTATTGCTGTGGATTCCGAGTGTTGTAGTTGGGTTCTGGTTGGGACGGCGGCCCGTTCTGGCGGGATTTCGTGTACTTATTTACGGCGTACATTCCGGCGCCGGCAAGCATTGCGGTCTTGATGAGGCCCATTGTGCAGGATCGGGTGGTGGAACGTTGAAGGTGGAAGGTACACGCTTGTTGCGACTGTTCTTGTGTGTCTGCGCCTGTGGCTTGAAGGCTGTTGTCTGAGTAACTACTAGTCTGTAAGTGCTGGGAGTTAATACAGCTTTATATTCTTATAATAAGCTTAAGCCTTGTAAATTTCTCAGCTGGCCGACCGGCTACTGTCAGAACACTGGTCCTGGCCAGTGGCCCCAGACAGGCAAGCACATCGCAACATACGACGCTATCAAGTTAGCGCGGACGGGACATCAGCACAAATCGAGTATACAGGAAGCATAGCCCCGAAGCCGAAGGCTTCTAGAAAAGTATGCGGTTCAATATACTCCGTCCGGGGGCCGATGAGGCTGTGATAGGGCTGCGTGCAGTCATTGACGTGGAGTTCGGGGGCTGACGCAGGCAGACGCGAAATCTTGGGTCTGCTCGCTGCGGCAATATCGCGCATGCACTGTCGGTATGAACGCGCGTATAGTTCGTGTATTTGGTGCCAGCGTCAAGCACAATGACGACTTTCATGCGGAGTACAAAAGGACCAATTCCTCTGGAGCCGAGCTACACACTCGAACGAGTTGTCGATGAAGGCTGAAGCATTTTGAGATTCGGCTCCGATCCGGAACAATTCAATTCTCCCGGCGGCGATGACTAATTCGACGCTAGCCTCGGCTTGGTTTGCAACTCGCTCCCATTCCACAACTTGCATCCTTCTCCAGGCAATGGCTCTGCTTTCAATGCCCGTACGACGCCCTTCTAGAAGTTGGTCATGGCTGTTGAATTTCACCTGATCGGCCAGGAAAGCCACGCGGTCGACACGAGATACGGCGCGTTGCTACCCTAAGGCAACGGCTTGTTCGTCTCGAAATGTTCGATGGCCAGCAACCGGGGCCATTGCTTCATTACTTAGGGATGTAACATCAGCCATTCTTATGAGCGGTATTGGAGCAATGCCAAGCTCAAGAAAGCCTTTAGCTTTTGTGGGGTCAATTCCTGTGCATCAAGACTCATATTTTTGGTGGTGGCCATGCTTTAAGGGCGTTACTATTATTTTGGTCTGAACCCAGTTGTGTGATTGACCTCAACATGGCCCGTACTGGTCTGCACTGCGACTTTCCTCGTAACGATGCCTTACTCCACATACAATAAGCTTCCTGCGAAGGACCCCATCATCAAGCCTGTCGAAATGTGGGGTGGGTTCGAGGCACGCGGGGAAGCCGCCATTGGGGAAGGCTGGAAGTACCTAGCAAGGCAGTTTGACGAGAGTGCTTTACGCATCGGATATGGTTGATGAACTCGCTCGCCTCCGTCTTTCGATCTCAGTGCTCAGATCCCACCCGAGACGTGCCTCCAGCTAAACACGTCAAACACTAACCACGCCCGCAAACGACAAGAGACATCTTCACGGAATGCAATGATTCTCTCCGGGGACATTGCAGCCTTCCCAGGCTCTGCTTTTTTATTAGCAACCGCTTCTTTGGCTGCACTGTCATTGGTGCTATGGACTCTATTCTCCATCCGGGGGCCCTCCGTGCCCAAAGGTCTCCGCCGCCCTCCTTCGCCTCCAGGAGCAAGGCTACTCAGCGGCCACAGTCATATATGGTCCGGTAACGCCACGAGTAATCCGAGCCAGAGCCAGCTCGTCAAATGGGCACAAGAGTATGGCGAGATCTATGAGATCAGGCTCGGTGTCGAGCGCTGGGTTGTGCTCAGCTCGCCAGAAGCGGTGAAAGTGAGTTGATTTGCCGTGGACATCACTTGTGCATCCAGCTTGCTGACCCCTGTCTCCTTTCGTACAGGAAATCTTTGACAAAAATGGCGCCCTCACATCGAGCAGGCCTCGTATGCGCGTGGCCATGGATGTTCTCTCCGGTGGCTACCGCATGCTCTTTATGGCATGACAACTCTGACTCCCCTCGTCTCTTTGACGCCTGCTAACCACCATCACAGCCTTATGGTAAACAGTGGCGTTCCATCCGAGCCATTGCCCACCGCTGTCTGAGCGTCAAGGCCGCGGATGTCATGAAACCGTCTCAGAGTCTAGAATCACATCGCTACCTGTACGACATCCTCAACGACCCGGATAACTTCTTAGACCATGTCAAACGGTACACCTCCAGTGTCATCATGTACTCCATCTACGGCCGCCGTGTCCTGAATCTGGACGACCCCGTCTTGAAAGCGATCTATCAAGAAACTAGCGTCTTCGGGAAGGTGGTCGGCAGCAGGTTTCTGGTAGATCAGTATCCTGTATTAGCAAAGCTGCCACAGTCACTTCAATGGTGGCGCAAAAAATACGAACCATGCCATCAATTCGAGGCAAATCTTTGGATGGGGTTGTGGAAGGATCTCAAGAAACGGCTCGACGCTGGTGTCCGCACGGGGTGCTTCGCCGAGAAGTTCATGGAAGAAGACTACCTGGCGATGGGAATCTCCGAGCTGCAAGCCGCGTATGTCGCAGGCAGCATGATAGAAGCCGGCAGCGGTAGGTGGCTTTTTTCCTCTTTATTGACGCTTGAATTTTCACTGACAACTCATTTTGCAGACACCACCCAGCTCTCGATGAACAGCCTCATTCTGGGTCTAGTGGCATTCCCGGAGGTGGTAAAAAAAGCGCACAAAGAACTTGACGCTGTTGTCGGCGACAGGATGCCAGAGTTCGAGGACATACCGAATCTACCATATATCCGGGCAATGGTCAAGGAAGTCCTTCGATGGCGGAGTGTCTCAAACGACCATATTCGCCATGATACCACGGTAAGAGGTCGTCAAGTTGCCCCTCGATTCTATTGCCTGACTCTGCCCAGGGAGATGTCGTGTATAAGGGCTACTTTATCCCGGCGGGTTCGACGGTGGTCATAAATCAATGGTACGTCAACCAGCAAGTTCTTGACGCCAGGCAGCGACAAAGCCCTTGGCAAAGAAATGAGACACTGACAAGCAGTAGGGCATTGCATTACGATCCGAATCTGTTCCCAGACCCACACCGGTTCAATCCAGACCGCTATCTCAACCACCCTTCCAACAACTTGACGGCCGGTGAATGCATACACACCAGCGACCTTCGTCTGCGAGACCATTGGTCCTTTGGCGCAGGAAGACGCGTGTGCGCCGGCTACAACCTCGCCGAGAACTCCCTTCTCATGCTGACCGCACGACTCCTCTGGGCGTTTGATGTACGGCCCGCGATCGACGAAAGCACCGGGCAAGAGGTCAAGTATGATGTGTGGAATTATGCTCCAATCAGGCTTTTCGGTCCCAGGCCATTCCCAGTCAGATTCAAGGTCAGGAGCGACGAGAAGAGGGAGATGATTTTGAAGGCCGAAGAGGTATAGTCTAGATCTCAGGTCACCGTTGACGCGTACATCGGCCTGAAAGGCGCTGAGAACCAACATCAAGGAGATGATGGACTTGCCGCGATGGCTACCGAGCATCTACCTTGGCCTCCTCGCGTAGGATAGTCCTAGCCAGGGGCGCAGCCTCGCGTTTGCCGCTCGCAACGAGGCCGACGCTGTGTCTATAGGTGACACCGAAGTGGTGGATCCGCGAGCAGGCAGAACAGTAACTTGAAATCAGATTGGCAGTCTGTCCCACACCCTCTACTGGGGTAAGATGCATAATGTTGTTGATGGTCTCTTGACGACCCCACCGTACGAGCTGCATACTCGATGCAGTCTAGTCGATGACATGTCGCCAGCCATTCGGGTCTCTTCTTGCCACGAGTACCCAGTATTATTCCTGCAGGCACCAGGTAATTCAAGCTGACTTCGTAACGCTCCCTCCACGCGGCTATCACAACCAATTGGACACAGAAAACCAATCGCTTGAGAGCATATCTTGAAGCCCCTAGCCCCCAGGGGGACGTCGCCCGTCATATGTACCGAAATTCGATTCCGTTTCAACCAGCGCTACTGAGTCATGCTGGTCCAAACAAGCAACGGTCCGGGACACTGCGCTTATTGTTTGAGCCATTCCTATCTACTGGCTGTGGAGCATCAGGCAACATCAAAACCTCAGCCCTCTGCGAAATGAAAAGCGCAAGAATACCTCACTCGTTGAGGGTCAGAAGACTGCAGAAGGTTTGCCTTGAAGGTTGACGATCTATCTTCGACTGAAGCCCTGGTACGAAGGATGGTGTACTGCGGAAAACCGTCCAAAGGCTGCGACTATTGCCGGAAAAGGCGACTGAAGGTCAAGACTTCCCTGGCTTGCGAACCAAGGCACTAGTTGCTCGAGAAGCGCATACTGATTCGGGACACCAGTGCGACCAAGCGCGTCCGGGATGCGGGCAATGTCGAAATGCTTCTCGGGCTTGTCCCGGCTATCGCAATCAATTAGATCTCATGTTTCGCGATGAGAGTACCAGGGTGCAGCAGAAATATCGAGTGACCTCACGAAAGCATAGCAGTGCCGATGCAGGTTCAGAAGCAGAAGCGGACCAAGCACGCAGCTGCAGTGGACACGAGTCATCGCCAGAAGCTGAAGCCAGTGCCCATGAACAGCAGAGCACCATCTGTCCCAATAAGCGTTCCCCGGCCTGGGTGGTTCGGGACCGGATATCCTCAGACCGCCCCTACCCAGCGCTGAGCCAAGCTCTTGCCGACATTGCAATCACATTTTTCTTGACTCATTACACGGCCGGAAGCCATTTCGAATACCTTCCTTTGCTATACAGCAACTCGAATCTGGAGTCACTTTTCTCAAGCACGGTCCAAGCCGTATCAATCGCAAGTCTCAGCAACGAAACTCGGAATCCGCAACTGATGGCCGTCGCCCGAAAGAGGTACTCACACAGCTTGGTGGAGACAAATAAAGCCCTTCGGGACCCTCGTGCTTGCTGCCAAGATGGAACACTGGCCACCGTTCTGCTTCTTGCCCACTTTGAGACTCTCGCAAGCGAGGACACGCCGGGTGTATCAGATGTCGCGCTGGCGCACAGCGAAGCAAGGTACTCACCATCTGTCAGCTGGGACCGGCACGTGCAAGGCGCCGTGTCACTTCTCACGCTCCGCCCAAAACCCAAATTCGACAGCCCCATCGAGTTCAAGCTGTACCAGCACGTCGACGCAATGGTACGTTATAGCTGCATTCAACGCTGCATACGGGTACCTCTCGAGTTGTCCTCATGGGGCATTCCGTTCGGTGCGAACAGGGACCAGGCGGACCCTGACCGCCGATTCATGGTCGTCGTTGACGACTTCACAGAGCTCCGTTCCAGCGTCAAGGAAGGCTCTTTAACGGATCCCTTAGAGATCATCCGGCGCGCTAGCGCCATCGATGCGGACGCCGCCCTCGTGGCCAGGAGCTTCCCTCAGTCTTGGGCCTACGACACCGTGGCCACCTCTCACGACAAGAAGGGTGTTTACAAAAACAAGTACCACTTGTACCCGAACCATCGCGCGGCACAGCTGTGGAACGAGGTCCGCATGACGAGATTGGCGCTGAACGAGACCATACTGGGTTACTCTGACAGAATATGTCAAAGAAATGACCAAGATGCTAACGAGGGGGGAGAGACCCTCTTTCCGCTCCGTGCTCGATACTTGCGAGTCGTCGAGCAAATGGCGACTGAGATTTGCCAATCGACAACCCAATTCCTCTGCGGGCCGAGGAGTGGGACTTCGCCCATCCTACCGATCGATATCGTCTCGTCGTCACCCAAACCACCAGCCGCTTCAGTGTACTTCTTGATATGGCCTCTGTTCACCGCCGCTGGGGCATCAAGAGTGGCGTCCAAATCTTTGATCGCTTTCGCCATCGACCGGTTGCATTTCATCGAGAGGCAGATGAACATTCCCCAGGCGGGCAAGGCTGCGATCATGCTCGAGCAAGGGATCCTCCACGAGGATTGGCTGCACATGCTGCATTTGTTCTGAGGTGGAGACAGAATGAAGACGGGACGCTTCTTGGGAGATGGGAAACCGTCCTAGGTCTTCCAGGACGACATGTTCTGTATCATCAAATCATAATAGTAGAGTCAGTTATTGACTGCTATCTTTTGCAACCCTCGCTGGCCGTGATTGTTGCAGACATGTCGTTAAGGTGATGTAGAGCAGTACGATTTTGCTTCATGAAGCTAGATGGTGAGGAAGTGTGGCAGCCTTGCTACACGCGAGGCTACGAGGCTGCAATGCCACGAGGCTGCAAGGCTGTGCCCGCACAAGGCTGAATCACTGCGTCGTGCGAGTCACTCCAATACTTTTGTTTTTTTCGACACCACGGGTTTGAATCTGCAAGCCACGCTTACTCTGGCTGCGCTTGCCAGAAGGAGTCGCGCACATCCACGAAACAAAAGCCGAGACTGGCATCTCGACTGCGATCCTGCCGGGTGAACTCCTACCAAACATGCCCGCAGTCCCCCCGTCGCGCTTGGTTGCGCTGCAATCCAATGCAGAAAACATCCGCAACATTTGCATTCTGGCGCATGTTGACCATGGAAAGACATCGCTCTCAGACTCTCTCATTGCCACGAATGGCATCATCGCCCCCAAAATGGCGGGTAAGATCCGCTACCTGGACTCGAGACCGGACGAACAGTTACGAGGCATCACCATGGAGAGCAGCGCCATAAGCCTCTACTTCAGCATGATGAGAAGGCAAAAGGACGAAGAAGGGCCGCAAAAGGAGGAATACTTGATAAACTTGATCGACAGTCCCGGCCACATCGACTTCTCGTCAGAAGTAAGCACTGCTTCAAGACTGTGCGATGCTGCAGTCGTCCTCGTGGACGCTGTCGAAGGCGTGTGCTCACAGACCGTCACAGTGCTACGGCAGGTATGGATAGAAAAGCTGAAACCGCTCCTCGTCATCAACAAGATTGACAGGCTCGTGACCGAACTGAAAATGACCCCGGCCGAGGCATATTCGCACCTCGAGAGGGTCCTCGAAGGCGTAAATGCCGTCATTGGCGGCTTCTTCCAGGGTGAGCGCGCACAGGAGGATCTCGAGTGGAGAGAAAAACTAGATCAGAGGAGAGCGGCTCGAGAACAGCAAAAACAGGATGCCCTGAATGAATCTGCGACCGAGGCGGATTTAGACCAGTCGTACGAAGAACGAGATGACGAACATCTGTACTTCGCTCCGGAGAAGAACAACGTCATCTTCGGAAGTGCAATAGACGGCTGGGCTTTTACCGTGCGGCAATTCGCCGGCATATATGAGAAGAAGCTAAGTATCAGGAAGGCCGTGCTCGAGAAGGTCCTGTGGGGTGATTTCTACCTGGACCCCAAGACCAAGAAGGTATTAGGCCAGAAGCACCTGAAAGGACGGAGCCTCAAGCCCATTTTCGTTCAGCTTGTATTGGAGCCCATCTGGCAAGCCTACGATGCCACGGTGGGCATCAATGGCGACCGTGGCGACCCTGCATTATTGGAGAAGATAACGAAGTCCTTGTCTATCAATATTCCCGCTCACATCGCCAGATCCCGGGACACGAAAGTTATCTTACAGGCTGTAATGTCTTCATGGCTGCCACTCTCCACAGCCCTGCTCGTCTCCGTCATTGAATACTTACCAAGCCCTCGTGAGGCCCAAGCCTCTCGGTTTCCTGAAATGATCGAAGATCTGGTTAGCTCCAAAAGCATCGACCAATCCCTCAAAGACTCCATAATCAACTTTAATACATCTCATTCGGCGCCAGTTGTTGCCTATGTCAGCAAAATGGTAGCAGTTCCCGAGAGTGAGCTGCCCTCAAAGAGGAGGAAACTCGGGACAACATTGACTGCAGATGAAGCCAGGGAGTTAGCCCGAAAGAAGCGGGCGGAAATAGCAAAGGCACAGGCTGAAGCAAACGGAACGTCTGATATGGACAGTGTGACCAATGGGTTTAGCACTACGAGGATAGGGGACGACACGCAAGAGGGCATCGCGCCAGAACAGCCAGAAGACCCAGAGCACCTCATCGGATTTGCCAGGTTGTATTCAGGCTCCCTTTCTGTGGGCGACGAAGTATACGTCTTACCGCCCAAATTCAATCCTGCATTCCCGCATGCCTCGCCAGAACCGAAGAAGGTGCCGATCACTGCCCTCTACCTTCTGATGGGTCGAGCATTGGAACCGCTCGAAAAAGTGCCTGCCGGGGTGGTGTTTGGTATCGAGGGACTCGAGGGACACATTCTGAAGACTGGCACGTTATGCTCACAACTAGAAGGAGCAATCAACCTGGCAGGTATAGCTTCGCTCAGCCAACCGATCGTCAGAGTCGCGCTGGAACCCACGAACCCGCTGGACTTGAACAAGATGATCAAAGGATTGAAGCTGCTGGAACAGAGCGACCCGTGCGCTGTCTACGAGCAAATGGAGAGTGGTGAACATGTCATCTTGACTGCTGGAGAACTACACCTTGAAAGATGTCTGAAGGATCTGCGTGAACGGTATGCAAAATGTGACATTCAACCTGGTGAACCGATCGTGCCGTACCGGGAGACGATTGTCAAGGCGGAAGAAATGGAGCCCCCAAAGAACAAAGATCTCCCACGAGGAACCGCGCTGGCCGTGACAGCGTCGAAAACAGTGTCGGTACGGCTACGAGTTCGCCCACTACCCCCAAATGTTACCGAGTTCCTGATAAAGAATGGCGGTTCGATCAGACGCCTCTACGCCGAGAAGCAGGCCCAGGAAGAATCCGGAACCCTCGGCGACGCCGACGGTGTTGAAAACGGCGAGACTGCTGACCTAGGCAATGACGCCGGCGGCGACCAAAGAAGCAACCTCTCGCTCCTGCAGTTCCGACAGCAACTCCAGGCAGTCTTTGATGAAGTGACCGAGGACAAGGAAGTCTGGACCAAAGTCGTGTCCAAGATCTGCGGTTTCGGCCCTCGACGCGTAGGGCCTAATCTATTCATCGACGCTACGGGGCAACATACCTGTAAGCGATTCTTGTTCGAGCAGCATGAAATCAAAGAGAACGGGGCGGCCCAAAACGGGACTCAAAGAACGGAAGCCGACACCACCACCTCGCCGCAAGACTTCTCCGACACCATCGCCTATGCCTTCCAGCTCGCCACCTCTCAAGGTCCCCTCTGCCGCGAACCGATGCAAGGCGTGGCTGTTTTCCTCGAAGACATCATCCAACAATCCCAGCCCCAACAAGAATCTGGCGACCCGTCGACTGGGACCGAGATGGGTCGGCTAACAGGCGAACTCATCACCTCGGTGCGTGAAACCATCCGCTCCGCCTTCCTCGACTGGTCCCCGCGCATCCTCCTTGCCATGTACAGCTGCACCATCCAAGCCACACCCGAAGTCCTGGGCCGGGTATACTCGGTGCTGACGCGGCGTCGGGGCTCCATCCTCTCGGAAGCCCTCCTGGAAGGGACACCCTACTTCACCATCAGCGCGACGCTCCCCGTGGCGGAATCGTTCGGCTTCAGCGAAGAGATCCGCAAACGCACCAGCGGGCTCGCGCAGCCGATGCTCAAATTCACGGGCTTCGAGATGCTGGATGACGTGGATCCCTTCTGGGTGCCCAAGACGGAGGAGGAGTTGGAGGATCTGGGCGTGCACGGCGAGAGGGACAACGTCGCGAAGAGGTATGTCGATGGGGTACGGAGACGCAAGGGCTTGCTGGTCAAGGGTGCCAGGGGCGGTAGGGATGCCGAGAAGCAGAAGACATTGAAGACGAATTGAATGTGGATGGGAGAGAAGAGGCCAGAGCCAGTACTCTTAGAAATGACTAGGAAATGATGAGATCCTTGAAGACGGGAATCATAGATGTCCACGGTCTACCTACCTACTAGTACCTAGCTACCTATCTATCTCTATCTATATACATTGATCCATCCCTCTTCAACTCCTTAGCGGAAGCAGTCAATGTCAGATCAGGTTGAATTTACTTCAACGATATTACTAACTATCATCTACATAATCTAGTCTCAGGATTATAATGTTGAAGACTCAACGAGTTTTAGCCCCGGATAAAGAGGTGGCACTCGTACTCGTGTCAAAGAATAGCGTTAGTATTGACGTACAGTACCCAGGAGAGAGAGAGGCACTCGTGTCAAAGAATAGCGTATTGACGTACCTAGTAGTAGAGAGAGGGAGAAATATTCTCAACTATGGCTCTACTAATACTAAGATGAGAGCGTTTGAACCCTTGCTTGAATACAGGAATACATGGCTTGCGTATACGGCTTCGCTCGCCGGAAGACCTAGGCTGTTGCTATTGCTGTTACGTTGTCTTTGAGAAAAGCACGTCGAACGACTCGGAGTTCAACCGTCATACTATAGTCCTACTACTATAAAATTAGACCGATATGTACTGTATCCCTAAAACCCGACGTCGACCCAAGGGCCGGCATGGGGCACCTTTCGTGGAGGCTGCCGCCCCGTGCTGCTTTTAAAGCTACAGTACTCACCCACGCGCAAACTCACCGTCCTCTTCTCACGACTGCTTACCTTTCGGGCTCGCTTAGACTCACACCTCGCGGCTCTGGAAGAACGCTTAATCATATAGATAGACTCGCTGCCTGGTGTGGTCGGCGAGTGCTATCCTACTGCTTTTTCTGTAGATATTCGACGATGCACAATGCCGTCACTGTCAGCTTCGTCTTGATTGTGCTCCATTGCCGGTGCTGGAAAGGCAGGAGAAGGAGAGCCCATACGACTGGTATCCGAAGACGCCGGGTCTGGAGGATGCAAGCTCCCTGTTGCGACGCGGCCACGTCCTTTCCGCAGCGAACCGTCAAGCTCACGATTCAGCATTCGGGAGGCCCAGGAATGAAGTCTAGGCCCTGCTTCTGGATGTGCTCGGAGAGCGAGTTCCTTCTTCTTGTATGTCTGCCACCACCCGTTGTTGTCGTCGCGGATGTGTGGGAATAAATCCCACTTATGCATGCTCTCTTCTTCGGCATTCGTCAGAGCTAACCAGGCATATAAATCTTGTCTTTGACTGGACCTTTCGCGGTTAACCAGGGGACGACCAGTCACCCAGACGGATTCGCCGCCACAGCCGGTCTCCAAGAATTCGTAACTGGCGGGCCATTCACGGCACGTTATTCGTAGACGTGATGAAATGTTGCAGTGCCACTTTTCAATGAACTTGTGATTGGCAAGTGATTGGTCAGGCGGCGCCTCGTCTCCTGTATGTAAAGGCATTTGTCCGAATGGTGTCAAAAGATGGTTCCCCATCCTCCTTGTTCTGCCAAAAAGCGTGGTCATCATCTTCGAATCGTTGCAGCCGACCTTCCAGGCGGTGTAGAGGAACGTTGGCAAAACCAGGAGGGCGACAGTGTAGAGTTGGCAGATCAAGGCTGACATACTTATCGCAATAACGTGGATTTCGAATGCTAGCCAGCCGAGACCTCTGATGAAGCGGTAGATTCTTTTGTTCGTCACCGGCATATCGGATACCAGCGGAGATGGAGGCATCAACAACACGAGAGGACCGACAATGGTGACTGCTTTCGCATCTTCCGTAATGAGAAGGCATTTCACCGTTGAATCAGTACCGTACCACTCGGTAGCTGTCTGAATTCTGTCGTCAATGGCTTTCCTGGTTTCATACAAGAGGTATGCTCTGACGGGGACTGAAGCAGTCAACGCAATGGCGTTTGCAATCCCCCACCAGTCTTGCATTAGAATGGCACCGACGATCAGTAAGGAACAAGTAGCGGTTGGTAGAATCGAGGCGACGAATGCTTCTCCTCTCCACGGTCCAGGAAGGGTGACAGAGAGCTCGACATAGCTGCGTATATCTTCAAATTCTTGGCTGCGAACGAACCGGGCGAACCATGGAGAGAAAGTGGTCACGGAAAGACCTTGTGATATGTTGTAAAGTATCATTGACGTCGGAAGGGGCTCCTTGAATCGGTTTCCAGCTATCACAAAAGCACCAAGCAATGGCATGTACTCAAGCCACCGGCTCTTCACCAAGCGACCCACAGTATTGTTGACCTCATCGGCACCGAGGAGAGTTACGAGACCGAGGGCATCCAGCCGGAAGGGCTGCCATGATTTCAAATGTGTCCAGGGTAACATGGCGAGTGTCGTGTAATTGACGCTGGTTGAAGATTCCAGACTCAACTGCAAAGTGGCTGTGATGAGTTGCTCTGCGCCACCACGGGGCGAAGTGCATGCCGCCTACAGCGCCAATCAAATGCATCTGGATGCCAAACAATACGAGTGGCTCCGCCGACGACGTGTCTCATGCGCGAAATTGCACAACCGTTTGGCTGAATCTGGCTTTGAGAGCATTTGCCGAGACGGGGCAAGCAGCGCGCAGTCACTGCTCAACCTGTCGCAGAACCAACCTGCTGCCTGCCTGCCTGCTGCGACGGGCTGCGAGCGCCCAGCGGCCGAACTGCCCGAGGGCCGTGAAGAGGTTCGATCACTGTATCCCCGTGCTGCACTGATATACTATCCATCAATCTACCCGGCGTGCAGTCGACATCTACAGTGTCGCTGCGACGTGAATACCGTCAGCTAGATGCTAAATGCTGTCGGCAGCCTAACAGACTGAAGAGCTCGTCCCGACTAAAGCATTCCATGCGGCATTTTGATCGAGTCGATGTTAGTTGGCGAGGCATGGTGAGAAGTGAAGAACGACGAGGGTGAGGAAGTCCATGAACTGGGGGCACACGACGAAAAAATACTCCATCCATGCCCCTTTCTCTAGGGCGGGACAGTCTCTGACGTTGCTGTCTGCCTTTGCATGGCCCAACGCTGACCTCGTCTCAGACTTCAACCCCGTTGGCCCCCCGTGCTCTATGTTGAGACTCTTTGTGTGGTCGTCAGCGCTCCGCATGTCTCGAACTAGCTTCGACACGGGTCGGTTGAACTAGAGTGGTGTTGCATCGTCCCGTGAGCCAGAATGAGCACACCATGAGTCTCGTTCCATCAGATGCATTAGTTGACCTGTACAATGTGCTTTTCAATGACGCTCAATTCGCACCTGCTGGGAATCGGTGATTTGGCATGCGACCACGGTGTCTCCGCAGGCGACGATGGCTCCATATGGACGGCCGTATTGCCTTGCGCTTTCTTGTTCGCCAGGTTCCTCCGGGCGAGGTATCGACATCCGAGATAGAACATTAACTGCCTCGCAGGAATCACCGATGTTGAATCGACGAGAGGCGCCTATACTGGAGATGTAGTCCCCGGGCAATGGCGAAAATGCAAGATGATTTGACGCATGTGACATGTTCTGCTGGTGGGGAGGTGAAGGTGGACAGTCGCGCGTGCTTATGAATCGCGCAACTTATACAATCCTGGCCGCTGGATTGCATGCAATGAGGCTCAGCCACCTTGGCTTGAACGGCCGATCCACAAGCCTTCCGGAGGTGACGAGGTTGTGCCTAAACTCTTTCCACCTCGCAGTCATTGTCAGGTTGAGGAGTTTGGCGGGATAGTGGTGAATTTCATCAAACATCTGACAAAGGTGAACCAAAAAACCGAAACCTTTCTGGACTTATCGAGTACGACGGCGCCACCCTAACTGGTCTGTCCAAGTGCCTGATTGTGCCTCCAAAGGATAACTTGCTCTCAGTCCACTTGTGAGGAATCGGCAAGGTGCCGATGTGGCTGGAAGTACGTGTTCAGTTCCGGGTCGTCAAGCAGTCGAGACTTATGGTGTATTTGGGTCCAATCCAACGAAGTAGTCCCGCTTGCGGTTTGGACCTTCTGTATCTGTCCAAATGACGGACATCTCAGGAATTGACATGCGGGTTGGCGTGCCCTGGTATGTACAGTATCTGCTACTCGTATCTGCTAATGAACACAACAGCTGACGGCCGAAGTGCTCGTGATGCGTGATCATCGTGATGAGATCCTGTCGTGGAGGTGGCTTAACCTGATGATCTGTTCGACTGATTTGCAGTCTCTCTTGTCAGGAGGAGATTTGGATCTGCATGTCCGGCCCCAGCCGCGATCCTCTGAACCGCTTGGGCATCGATCCGTTTGTTTCCAGTCTCGCGTCAAGGGCATTTGGATCTACATGTCCGGGCGGCTGTGATGTGTTCGAGCACCCAATCCTCGGTCCGAGTAGGACGCGGTCACTTGTCAAAGGGAGACTTCGGGGTACGTGTACAAATTCGGCCGTGATACCTGCACCACTCTTGTCACATCGCGGTCTTGGTCGGGAATGTCCGTGACGAGAGGACCTGAGCCGCGAGCGTTTGATGTTTGGGTGGCCCTTTTCCGCGTCCTACGCAGATTTCCCTTTGCCTTTCATGACCTTTCGTCGCTGAACCATCATGTGAGTGTAGAGGATGTAGCTTCCGGGAACGTAGATGACAAGGACAAGCTTGAGCAGCAGATCGACTAGCTGTCCTTGCTTTTTCGCCGGGCCCAACGCCAAAAACATGAGTATGCATTCGCTGGAAATGCCGACGGGGTAGAGGACGAAGAATGTGTTGTATCGCAGCCACGTGAGAGCAGCGGGGACTCTCTCACTTATAGCCGCTTTCCACACAAAGAACCCATAGCGGATGACTTCGGTGGTTCCCCAAGCCGTCAATATTCCTGCAAAGGCAACTGGGCCAAGGGTGGTTCCTCGCACCGGCCTTCCCAAGCTGTTTGTCACCGAGACGATCTGCGGGTACATGTCCAAAACCACCCACACGACCAATATCCGGGAAGCGACCTGCATCGTGGTTGTGATAGGGCTAGCTCGGACGAGGCCAGCAGCTGCGTGAACGATTTCGAGAAGGGCTATCGTTTGCGTCCATTTGAGGAAGGAAAACAGCGCCTCGAGTAACTGATGTGGCTTTCCAAGGGCGAACAGCGTCGGTATGAGAAAGAAGGCCCGTAGAGTAATGATCGCCCACAGTGCCAGGCAGACTGCATTGTATGCTATCAGGTAATTTTGCGCACGGGAGGCCGCTCGACGAGGTGTTTGATTCTCCATGATTCGGGCCCGCTGTCAGCAAGAGGTGGATGCTAAAGAAGCAAAGCGGTTGCCCGGTAGGACGCTCTCTGGTGATCCGTTCTGAGGTTTCACAGACGATCCGGGGTAGGAGGGACGAGAGATGTGTGAGGAGGAAGCGTAGTAAGTCGCAGTCTCCCAGTTCGGACTAGCCTCGAGAAATCTTGGCACACGAATAAGGTACGTGGGTACGTCATTACCTAGGTACCCAGTAAATCCCCGCCGAAGCCACAGCGGCCCTCGCCAGATCTGCGCCGCTTTTAACCGCTATTCCTTCGGCCAGATTGGCGTCGCGGATTGCGAGCTGAGCGATCACACCGCGTCGAGTATATTTCGAGACTCGATAAAGACGGAACACGTCTCTGTCATAAACTACTGGCGCTGCCCGGAGACATGCTGGTCGTGACAGAATGAAGTGATATGAAAAGATGATGTTGGTCGTGAAACTTGAATGACAGCAGAGTCAACGATCCACAAATGCACAGCCCGTGATCTGGCCACGAGATGGACATTCACTGGAGCATGTAGAGGTGCAGCGGAAGTTGTCATTTGTCCCAGCCGGACTGGGCCTCATGGCGGAATGCTTTACCATGTTGACTTTCCACTCTATCTTCCCCGACAGTACGGCAATGACGATGTGAGATCATTCTCTTGCTTTATGCTGGGTGATTCAAGCTTGATGGCAGTGGTGGCGCGGAAACAAAACGGACAAAGCCGTTTAAGGAAACTGGAACTGCCTTCAGCAAATCACCATGAGTCACGCCGTTTGTTTGTTACACCATTCTAGATTCCTTGGCGCATCCAATGTCACAAGATGCTTCTTCTGGAAACCTAGTATATAGATGGACCGCCATCAACACGATTCGCTGACATCACCAGCAAGAATCCCTATCGACGGCCTTTCCTCCTATATCGAAGTCTGCTGTACCCCAACGCGTACGAATTTCCAAAGTTGATGATACTCGATTGTGGAAGCACTACTACTATTACTATGGAAGGCGAATCGAGTCGAAGCGACGCCGTTGCTGCTCCAATCCCAGATCAAATCCCCGATAACAACGAAGACGAGATCGCCGATTCATCCTCTACCTGCAACGACTATGAATTCGACGACTACGTGTTCGATGAATCACAATGTTTATTCTGCAACCTGACGAGCTCAGATTTGGACGAGAACGCGGCCCACATGTTAAAGGCCCATGGTTTATACGTAGATCCGGCGCATCTATTGGTGGACATCGGGACCCTCCTCGCCTACTTCCATCTCATCATTTCCGGGCGCTACGAGTGTCTCTACTGTGGAACGCAGCGAAATACTCGCGAAGCGGTGCAGCAGCACATGATGGCGAAGGGACATTGCAAATATGACATTACGGACGAGGATTCTGAGCTCCGAGACTTTTATGAATTCCCCTCGTCGGATGCAAAAGAGGAAATACACCAGAAGCTCTCCGCCATGCGTTTATCGGACGACCCTCATCTTCCATCGCAAGCCAGGCTGAGAAAACCACGACCATCGGAGCGCTCAGACAGACACGGCCCCGACATCACAGCTTCTCCGCTTGAACAAGTCCTACCGACTTCGACTCCGCCTCGGCAGTCACACATCGATGCCGAGTCGAGCTCGAATGTCGCCGAGAACCCCTCTCATCCGCAGCTTCAACTAAGCACAAGAGCGATGAAGCAAGAACACACCCTCAACAATCAACTAGCACAGCTTCGTGCAGGTGATCGGAGAAGCCTTTTACATTTACCGACTTCACAACAAAGAGCAATACTTGCAACTCACCACAAACAGATGGAGAAGGCCAGAAGGACGGAGCAAACAAACCGGGGCAACTTGGAGACCGCAGGGAACAAATTCAATTGTCTGGGCAAAATCAGGTTGATACGGAAACCGCCCCATACAGGGAATATCAACAGCCTGAATCGTTGATTTGTTTGTGTTACAAAATTATGTTCTAGCGAACCCCCGCCTCCGAAGTCCTGAGGCTGGAACAGTCTTGGATGGGTCCACCCGCTGGATCCGAAGGACGTTTGTGGAATCTCATCCGATTCAGAATGGATTGAGATTGAGAGAATCTGAAATCAGTGGTCGTCGATCGTCGAAAACCAAGAGGACAACAGACTGTTGACTCACCCATCCACCATCCAACGTATCCTCGGCCAGTGCGCCACTGAAATAACGTTTCAGGGACATGATAACACCTTGATTCACCACATTGTGAAGAGGAAAGTACTGTGTTTCGAAGGACTCACTGATATCACGAAACTGTCAAATTGGATGGACACACCAAGCAGACGGCCGTCGTGGGTGATACCTATGAATGAGCTGTTTAGCTGATACGGCAACTGCGCCGCAATTCCAAAGTCGCAGGCCGCCATCAAAATCTTGTCGCAATCCTCTGGGCTTGGTATAAAGTTCTCGAGTCAGACTGCGGCGAGGCTCGATGAAAGGTCGAAGGGATTCTCTGACCAAGAGATGACAACAGAAGGGTGACTTTGAAGGAAAGACCAGGAGCTAACGGAGGAATCCAAAGATCGATGTACTGTCCTGCCTCGACTTAGAGCGGTCTTGTCGAAGACCACCACGGCACCACTCGTGGGTCAACTCCGCCTATGGGCCGCCGGATCGGAAACCACTATTCTAGTAGCAAAGGGTGACCGCGTCGACAAGGCAAGATGTGCACGGAGGAAGAGCTTGTATGAGAATGGACGAAAGGGGGATATGGAACGTACAACTATACATAGCCTGCCTCGACAAAATGAGCATAGCTTCAAAGTGGCAGAATGTAGGCTGAGAGACCCGAAAATCCTGGAGCGCAGTCTTTCCCGCTTTGGTTAAGCGGTGTTGCTGCACTAAGGTCGAAAGCGGGCCTTCAACAGCGCTGCTTTTTGCAACTGTGTGGATTGTGATTCGGCAATCGATCCTACCCACTCGATTCCTTTGGACACTAAAATAATTTTTGAGCGCGGATTTGAGAACGACCTCGACCGCAACTTGCAGTGCTTTTGCAGTCGCCTCTTTCTTCTACCCTTTGTACGCTCGCACCCTCACACACATCATGCCTCCTTCAAAGCGAAACCGCGTCGTTCCCACCTCCAAAGTCCGCAAAAACCACAAAGAGCTCGTCCGCCGGCTTGCGGCCAACGCCCAAGATGCCGCCGAGAAGTACTCGTACATATGGGTCTTCGATGTCGAAAACAGCCGCAACAGCTTCCTGAAACAGGTCAGAACAGACTTCAGTGATTCCAGGATAATGATGGGCAAGACCAAAGTCCTGATGGTCGGACTGGGACAGAGACAAGAGACGGAAGTTGTACCTGGTGTCAGTGCTTTGGGCCCATATGTAAAAGGCGAAGTCGGACTCCTCTTCACGAACCGAGAACCGTTGGAGGTGGAGGAATACTTCGCGGATTGGCTGAACCTGGACTTTGCTCGGAGCGGCAGTACCGCCACCCGTGAGGTCAGAATACCGCCTGGCGAGATTCATACACAGTACGGCGTCGATGGAGGTGAGGACGATCCGGTGCCGGTCCAGATCGAACCAACACTGCGGAAACTGGGGGTACCGACACGACTCGTCAAGGGCAAAGTCGCGCTGGAGGAACGGCCGGAAGAGTCAATGGACGATGAAGAGGGCTACCTTGTTTGCAGGGAAGGAGATACGCTTGACTCGAGACAAACTTCTATCTTGAAGATCTTGGGCGTGCGCATGTCCGAGTTCAGGATTGGGCTGAGAGCAGTCTTCGACAAAAACACCTCAAGTGTGCGGCAAATAGGAGCGATGGAGGTTGATGATTGAGATCCCTCGCGAGACTGGTATGCTCTTTCTCTAATCTCCGGATGCTCCTCTCTTCTCTCTTGAAGGATCCAAATGAGCACGCACGAGACGTTGCAACAAGAGACAGGTTGCACCTACTGGAGCCATACCCACCAAATTGCAGGCGCGCGCCGAACTTCTTGTCAACCATTAAGGAGTGCCACCTGACAGGAACAAGCGGAGCATCAAGACCTGGATCTTGGTCGAGTGGAAGCAGAGTTATGCCTTCTCGGGTCCTGTCTTGTCATCAACCTTCGAGCTATTACTACTACACCCGACTCAGGCCCGTTGCGGCTCCGAGAAGGTGATGAGCCAAGCTCAAGAGGCCTGTGATTCAAGAAATGGGCGGGAGCGATTCCTGATTCGCGAACTTCAGTCGAATGTTAGCATCCGGCAACCGTGGGTACCCTGTGAAAGTTGGGAACGATCGCCCTGCTCGCGTGGTCCACAAGCAATGTTATTTGCAAAGTCGTGCTGAGCAGGCGGTAGCTCGGCTGCCAGGCGTCTGTACTGACCTCAACCCTCAAATTCTATGACGATAACGACGGCCGATTCATCAGCATTCCGGACTCTGCTTTCAAGCGAAATGGAAACTCACATGCATCAATAAAGAAAATTCATCTTCCTCTACTGCCATCTCTTTCCCCTCCTATTTCGCCAACGTTTCTCCCAAACCCCTTGACCGTTTTCAGAATTTCCCAATACAGTCTTTTTCTCCGAAGAAGCCCATGGATTCAAGCATCTACTCCCACTTCCCACTCTTGCCTCCGGCTTTCACAGATTGGTGGAATGTTCAAGATGGTAAAACTTACAGATGTACGCAGTCGACGATGGCCATTACGGACGCGGCCTCGAGCAGTTGCTGCTAGCACTCTCGAATGACAGTCTCGGCAATTAGAAGCAGCGTACCCTCATGTCAGCGAACCATGTCCTGCAGTTTCAGATCCGTACTCGACGCCTACGGGCGCATATCAGCGCTGCACCAACTCGGTCTCTCGCCGTACTTAATGTCCGCCGCATAAAGCCTGCGCTGGTCAACGATGCTGGGACCTCAAGAATCATGGGTTGGTTGACCTTCTAGCTGTATTCGCCGCACGCAGAAGAGCCTCCAGGAGTCAAGGCAGTCCCATACGCCGAAACAGTCGTACCGTATAGACCTTTTGACACTGATGCCCTATCCGACATTCTCGCCACAGCTTCAGGCACGGGTCGTGCGCGGTCGCCCACTTAGAGAAGAGTGCTATCGAGTACACTTGGTGCGCGCTGATTGGACGGTCAATGGAAAGCCTAACTGCCATTTGCAGCTGTTGACTTTCGACCTTATCAAAAGCAACGTCGGTTTCCAACTCGAGCACCATGGTTCTATTCATCTGGTCTCCCCGGTATCGAACGATCAGGTATGCAATAGCAACACAGAAGTCGAGTCCAATCCACAATGAGCGATAGGAGTCCAGCGTATTCGGGAACACGGAGCGGGACAACCCCACGTCACCACATTCAATATGCGGCTCATCGACGCTCTCACGCTGCAACTGCAGTGGTTTGATGATGACAAAATTCCCAGCTATGCGATTCTATCGCACAGATGGGAGGAGGAGGAAGTTCTCTACGAAGACATGCGGAGCGGGAACGCCCCGCTATTGAGAGGCTATAGAAAGCTTCAAAGCGCCTGCGAGCAAGCTCGGAAAGACGGCTGCCAATACATATGGATCGACACCTGTTGCATCAATAAAGATAGCAGTTCGGAGCTATCAGAGGCCATCAATTCGATGTACGCGTGGTATCAGAATTCAGAACGATGCTACGCCTTTCTTTCGGACGTCCAGCTAGCCTCAGGTGAAACCGTGGTCGGGGACGATTTCGAACGCAGCGTGTGGTGGGAACGCGCATGGACACTACAAGAACTGATTGCGCCTGGCCACATCGACTTCTTCGAATACTCCTGGCGACACATTGGAACTAGATCGACCTTGCTGGACCGGATCAGTAGGACGACAGGGATCCACAAGGTCGCGTTGCTCGAAAGAAGGCCCCACGACTTCTCAATCGCGCAGCGGATGTCCTGGGCTTCGAGAAGGAAATCGACGCGGAGAGAGGACATCGCCTACAGCCTGCTGGGAGTATTTGACGTCAACATGCCAATGCTCTACGGCGAGGGAATGAAAGCCTTTGTCCGACTGCAGGAGGAGATCATCAAACGGTCCGACGATCAGTCCATCTTTGCATGGGAGGCCACCACCGAGCAACCGCAGCTGCTGGCCGACTCGCCCTGGGCGTTTCGAAACTGCCGGGATATCGTGCCCTGCCCTATTCCTTACCACCGGCCAACTCCCTACTCGCTCACGAACATGGGGCTGAAGATCCAAATACCGCACATTATTTGGTCGTTGAATACATATCTTGCCCTCCTGCTGTGCCACGATCAGATCACCAAGAATCATGTTGGGATTTTCCTCGGCGTCAATGCCGGACCAGGACAGCACGCACGAATCTTCCTCGACAAAGCCTCCATACAGTACATCAGGCCGGAGCGGTTCATCGAGCTCGAGCTCCGACAATCCGCGCAGCTGACCTACGGCACCAATGTCCCCACGCACGTGCGGCAAGAAGAACTCCTCCGAGCGTCACCGCACTCGGGCAAACTCCTGATCCGCCAGATCGGATGGCAGTGGACCGGCAGCCTGTACGGCTTCCACCTCGGCGCCTGCTACGCGTGGCCCCGCGAACTCGAAGGCCCCCAACAGTTGACGGTCTACGCCCGCCGGTGGGATCCCAGGACCATGACCATGGAGCTGCCCGACGGCTCGTATGGCACGGCCGGGGTGGTCGTCTTCCGGCACCCGGCCCGCTCACGCAACCCCTGCGTCGCCGTCAAGCTTGGATTCGACGTCGAGTTCAGACCCGTCTGCCTCATCTGGTATCACTTCCCGCCGCCGAAGACAGTCGACTATCGCCCGCTCCAGACCCTTGTGTCCGAAGAACCGCAATCGCCTCAGGAGTTGGACAAGTTTCTCGATTCGCGCTGGGTGGTAGGCGGCGACGCCCAACAGAACGACAGCTCCCTGGGCTTTTCGGTGACGGAATTCCCCGGTGTAACCTTTGACGGCATGAATCCCGAGTCGGAGATGTGTTACTTTACAGGCACGGACCGGCGGCTTTCGAAACAGCGAACCGTCCTGCAGGAAAGGACAGGCCTCTCGGTCCAGTTCAACTATGAGATGATCCCGGCCCTCCGAGGCCGTCACGGGTGGGTGTTTAAACTCCTCTTCGAGAAGGACTTTCAGCCTATACAAAACTAGCCTTTTTCGTTCGAGGGCGGTTCGATCTCGATCTCGATCTCAAACCGAGGTCTCGACTCTCCGCGAGCAACTGACCACCAGGACCATACCGCCCGTCTTCGGGGCTCGATTAGGAAATATTAATAGGCCTGACTGACCGACGACCACAGGTGCAAGATGAAGATGTGGACGGACCCGAATCTGCGGGGGATGGTTCACGATTTCTAGAGCCCTAGTATAGTAGTATAGTATAGGATTCTATTTCCTTCTCGCGTTCTCGGGTTTCTTTGTCAAACCCGGCAGTAGCATTGATGAAACAGGACATCAATTGACAACCGGAATGTAAACCGCTCAAGCGCCGTGATTGGTGTGATTGGCGTATCCTGATGAAGCATACACCATATGTATGTAATTCCACTTGTAGTCTTGTCACTAAGTGACCTACCAGCAATCAATTAAGCCAAACTCCATCTGTGTATGTATATGCGTGTGTAGAGATAGATAGATATATCAAAGCGACAATCAAGCAACTCTATCTGTGTATGTATATCCGTGTGTAGAGAGATACGATATATCAAAGCGTCCTCTGACTGGTCGACCTATATCTAGATCTACGTCAATCTATTATATATTACGCTAGACGAAAATATAACTCGCTCAGACTCACCGGCCCACAAAGAGTTGAACCTAATATTATGCCACGGAATAATACTCTTCAAAGCGCTCACTCATCTCGACCCTCCCCGCCCCGGATCCTCCAGTCTCACCAGCTCTCGCCTACTGGGAACGTATCGTTCAGTCACTTGACCGTGAGCACAACTGAGCGACTGACTACCATGCCTCCCTGCCTGCCGCGACAGGCTAGTTGGTCAACCTATCTATGCATCAACGTCCGCCAACGCAAACCTGCAGCATGGACTGGCATAAACGGGGACCTTCGGTCTGCATCTGGTCTGCTCTTGACCGCCGATATCTCCCAGCATTTCTGCCATCAGCGACAGTACATGGGCCAATGTGCACTTTGGCTGCGACGGCACGGGCTTCCCAGACCAGCCTTGACATGAACCGTGACTTGAACTCCTGCGTCTCCATCCATCCCTGGACTAGGATCTCCCCGCGCGGGGCGGGGTGTTTCAGGGGCCCAACACGTCCTCTCACACTGGCGTGGTGTTGTCGAACGTGATGGACAGGCAGCGCAGCTGGGTCCAGGAGTGTCCGCGACACTATCAGCCCATAGGAAGGCGAGAGTCGTTCTGAAGAACATCAAGGCCGCTTAAAGCGCACGGGACCTTTCTGTCGTGGATCCGGATGGCACGATGTTTGAAGTGCAGAATTAGAAAGAGTTCGGGACCTTTTGATCGTCTCCATTCTTGATTTTGGGGAGCAACATGTTGAGACCAAGGGGCGGGTGTGTGTGCTGCAGCTTTGTTCTGGTGTGGCAGACCTCGAGGTATCCGAAACGTTCAGTCGTCGTGGCGGCGCAGCTCACCGACAATGGTGTAGGAAGTAGATGGCCCAGCGCTTTTGGGAGCATGATACTACCATCATCACACGCACAACTCGTACACCATTCTGCTTCGGTAGTAGATCGAAGCTCCGCTTCGCGTAAAGATGGACACTGCCTACCCATCACGTCGAGCCCAGTGGACCGTACGAAGTGGGCGAGGCCGCTCGGACCAAATGTCGTTAATGCCCCAAGTTTTGTGTTTCAGGTTACGAACCGAGGGCGACGGATGTATAGCACAGCGTAGCCAGTCGGCTCGTTCTCATCGATCACTGCTCCTCGGTCCATATCACCTAGTAAGGAAGGCCCTGACCACGCGATTCGGATGCAACGCACGTCTCCTGGCGAGGCAGTGCATCTTGATACCGTGTCGAAGGCGAACACCTTCCTCTAAACAGGTCTCCGCATCCGGAGTATTCTGGATCCGCTGCATCAGAATCTTCTCCGGACTGGGCTGTGCTGTCCTCCGAGCTGCGACATCTGCATCTGCATCCACAAACCAGTGTAGCAGATAACCGTGGTGTCACGGCACAACGAGAAGGTTTACATTGAACGAGTCTGCGACGCGTGCGGGACAGAGAATATTCGAAAGGAACACAGCCTCGTTTGATCTTCTTCGTCTTCTCCTGTCTGGATGCTTCTTCTGGCCTCGATTGACCCCGATCTGAAAGATCGAGATACTCCACAGCATGCAAGACCGGCGGTCATGCCTTTGAGGCGTTTCAGTCCGACCGCCTTGGAAAACAATGGCTCGGCGATGTCAAGGCTTCGGATAAGGCTTATAAGAAGTCCAAGCTCATTCAAGCATTTGGACTCGATTCATCTTCCATTCTACGGCCACTTCTCGCGCGTTCAGTCAACCGCTCGTTCCTGTGCTTGTCAGTTCTCTCTGCGCTGGTCGCAAGCCTTTGTTCATCAGCACGTCCGCTCACGAGAAGTTGCGGACTGGCCGTTCGCTTGTTCATACCCTGCCAAAGACAATTTCCGCTTACAACCCGTGTGAAGTCTTTCTCATCAACATGCATATCAAAGCAGCCACCGCCATTGCGATGGCTGCAATAGTATCGCAGGCATTCTCTCATTGTGTCCTCACCTCCATCCAGGGCGCCAATGGAGTGACCATGCCTGGGCTGTCCGTCATCGATGGTACCCCCCGTGACTGTGCAAGGTATGGTCGAACATTATACCTCATGAGCGCTTAGACTAACCAGCGTAGTCCAGCGTGCGGTGCCGAAGCCGATACTTCCATCATCCGCAAGAATGGATCCCCACTGGGCAAAACTAATGGTGGCGGGCAGGTCGATGCCGAAGCAGCAGTGGCCAAGTTTATGGGTACCGCTGCAGCCAGCAGAATCAAGCGTCGACTTCCCGGTCCTAGGGCTGCGATCAAGCCTCGTGCACTAGGGGACAAGCTAGGCGACCTGTTAGGCGGTGGCAAGGGTGGTGCCAGTGGTGCCACAGATGCTGTTGGCACAAAGACTCCCAAGGGGACTGTCGAGGATGGCGTTGAGAGCTCTGCCGGCACGGGGGCGACCTCCGGTCTCCCAACGGTGGGTGAGGATGGGGTTATCAGTATGACGATGCACCAGGTGAGCGACTGACCAGCCTTATTTCGAGCAATAGTGGGCCACGACTCCGTCGTCTTCCTTCTCTCATACGATAGAGCCGCAGTTCGAGTTCACCGACTTACTGACTCTTTTCATCTCGTAGGTCAACCAAGACGGAGCAGGCCCAATGACCGCGGCCGTCGACCCAAGATCAGGTGGCACTGACGAAGCCGCCTTCCAGCCCGCGGAGATGATCGCAGATGTCCCAGGCACGGTCGCCGGCCTCAGTGGTACAACCGCCACCGACTTCCCCATCAAAGTGCAAATGCCTGCCGGGATGACATGCTCTGGTACTGTTGCTGGTGTGTCGGGTGTTTGCGTCGTCCGCGTCAAGAACTCGGCCCTTGCTGGACCTTTTGGTGGGAGTGCGGTATTCACGCAGGACGCCGGTACGGCTGCAACCGGCGGGAATGCCACCGCCGCCGCTGCTAGTTGATGCGGATATCATGACCTGCGCATGTACAAGGATCAATGACTGATGACTGAAGGTGGCAATAAAACACGGCGCCATAACTGGGGCAATCCATTCTTTAGGTATATTGCTTTACTTTGCACAACAGGCAGCCGCGAACAATGCCTTTGCTTTTCAAGTACGAAGACATCAACGATGCAGATTCATGATCGGATGCTGCTACAAGGAACAGTCTAATCTTGAAAGCTGCAAAATGGAGGATATAATGACAAGACATACGGCCGCGTATCGAGCATGAAAAGCAGTTAATACGGACACGCACAGTAGCCATAAGAGAAGCCCAGAACAGATCTCCCACCCCCACCACCACCCTGAACCTGTACTTTTACCTACCTATCGACTTACGGGGTACATACGTGCCCGAGGTCTGGCTTTCGCGTCAATGACAAGTGATTCGTTATCCTTGTCAGCATGAGGATGGCCAACATCAGGCGCCGCAACAAGCGGGAATGGACTGTCCCTCTCCGGAACCGCTTGAATGTGTTCTGCAGCTCTCCCACGTATTACTTTCCATAAATCCACTCTTTGGACTGCAGCGTTGTCATTGCAATGGAGCTAAGAAGCCATGAGCAGAAAAACCAGTTTCAACTGACCTTCGATGCTGACATCTGTGTACAGTTCTGTGTACGTGCGTCGCTGGAGGTCGGAGATTCTCAACGACCCCTCAAACATGGCTGGGGAGGGTATCAATGTTGGGGCCGGTGCAGTGACCTAACACCCGGGGGCACATTCGATATCATCTAGAGCTGTTTGCTCACCACCTTTGTCTACCGCTGGACAATCGTGCCTCCCATGCTCGCCAACCCCCGGTCCTCAAAGCGGCGACGCGGATGTTGTCATGGAGAATTGCGCAGCAGTTGGAGACCATCCTGCATGGAAAAAGCATGGATTTTTTGCCCCATCAGACTGTATCTGGTGGTCGAGATGTTTTCGAGTCTCGGGTCTCAGCCACGGGACGTGTATCGGACAGTCGAGTCGACATATCTCTGGCCGAATGAATAGAGGTAGAGAAAGACTGGGCGTGGAACAAGCAAGTCACACAGCGGCATCTCCCCTTGTCCTTGTCGCCCGAAAGTCGTCTCGAGATGTGAAGGATGCGGCGGCCAACGAAGGCCGTAAAACACTGACCATAGAGTCTGATGATGGATGCATGGAGTAACCTTGAAGATTGCATATCTGGACCACTGCGACGGGTGCGGACAAACTCAGCACGGCTCCTGTATGGACAGTAATTGGCAGATCACGCCCAATAAGGCTGTGACTGTGGCGGTGGCAGCATGCGAGTAGACTCAAACAATGCAGTGGACAGCGCAGCTCCTGGGTGCCGAATCCTGCAAACCATGCCCCGTAGTATGTACATGCACGCCGCCGCCGCCACGTCGGATGTGCGCAGGGGCGGTCTGAAAATCAGTTCATCCTGAGTGGTCAAACCCTGCATAAAGATGCTGATCCTTTCCCTGGCCCCAGGCCAACGGGACCTTTGGTCTGGTAGCTTTTGAGCATGCATTCTCGGTTCACCGTTCATGTGGCTTCGATTTCAAGGCTGATGGGGAGGATGCGTGCATGAGTGCGTGCATGCATTTTCTACCGAGTACGGAGCAGGGAGTAGGCAGTAAGAGTACACCTTCGACATGATTTACTGTTCGCGTCTCTTGGATGGCCCAGGCCCAAGAAGAAAATACTGTAGGATACAATATGACCCTCGCTTCGATTGCAGCTCAGGCAGCTGACAGCTCACTGCTCGCAGCTGAGCATCTTCATGGCCGCGGGGAGGGCTGCAGCTCCAGCCCAAGCTACGTAGCTACTGATATACGAATGCGGTTGGGCTCTCGGGTACAAGTGCGAGTGCACAAGTGCAAGCCACATCAGCCCCAAACCCGCGGGGAGCAGTATTTAGTTAACGAACATGGATGATCTTCAATCCCGATCCTTCCATTTGAGGCTCCATTAGGATAGGCATCCCCATGCAAGCGACTCTCCGAAGGTGGGTGGGTACATACTACTACTAGTAGGTCCCTCGCTCGCCCCTTTGACTCTCGAGGCTTGGTTTCATATCCTTATCCTTACCATTTCAGGCATGCTACGTACTCAGTATCGACTAGTACCTTAACTTGATATGCCGTTCGAGCTGTCCGTGGCTGCCTCAAAGACGATGGCAAATGTTAGTGTGACGGCTGAAATCTGGGGTCGCTCGCCGACCTGACAATACGATGATCCGAGACGAGCTTGAGCTTGAGGTTTGAGCTTGAACATGGGGCCACCAACCGGGGCGTGTGCTTACACCTATTCGGGTGTTCGACAACGAGATACGTACTGCGTGGTGCCAGCATGGGGAACCAAAACGGTAGGAGGTCCTCGAGGTCGAAACAGCAAGACGACCTTCCGATATCCCTCTGACTTAAGTCGCTCTCTCACGACTTACTATGTCGCAACCCCGGAGCCCGACATCAGCGACATCGGCCAGACGTTTGAGGGCTTGCGACCCGGCCGCAATGCAATGTAAGTCATGGTCCGTACTCGGTACGTACAGGTACAGGTACAGGTACATGCGCCTACCACGAGTAAGGCGTACATGTACACTGGCCATGATAATGATGAATGATCGTACGGATTACGGAGTACATAGTAAGGTACTATCCATATGGAATCAAATCAGATCAAATCAAACCATTGCGTTGTCCGCGAATTGCCCCGCAACAGGCAAAAGCCGCGGTATGTTCTTCACGCCCCGCCCCAACGCGCCCTAAACGCTACACGTTATGTAGATCCCGTATCACTTCAGCTGACGGTTTATCATCACGGGTCTGTCCGTGGCCCTGCATTTTGGGTAGTACCTAACTGTAGGTACCGCCTCGCCGGACTTGCAACCGTCTTGTACAGGGACATGTAAAAGTTGAAATGAGGTAAGCTGGAGCGAGGCCGATGGAACGACGCGTCGATCCTTGCCCTCACGGCATTGGAAATGTACATACAGAGTAGATGGTCTAGATTCTCGAAGCACGACGCACGACAAATAAGCACAAAGTCAGTACGGAGTATGCGTCGCCAATAGCTCCTCCGGTTCTGGTGGAGGTGAAAGATGGGATTCGGCAAGCAAGGGGGACCTCGAATTGGGACCTTGTAGGACTCGTGATTCAAGCGTCGAATAGGATAGTATGACAATGTACTGCACCTGTACTCGTCCTATGTACCAGTACATGTCTACCCTGTTTCAAGCTCAATGGCCCCACGATATAAAATATATTCTCCTCGATGTGTATTATACGGAGTAGGTTAGAAGCACCAAAAGCTTACCTACAGTATTCCACACTCCGTAGGTATGGCGATTATCTAAGAAACCCGCCGACCCTTTAGGGTCCCGTCCTCGAACCTGTGGGCCCGAAGACCCAGGGATCCAAAACGCCCGCCCAGGCTGGAAAAAATCACCAATCCGATACGCCCGTACGTATCTTAGTATGCAAGTATGTATGCACTGACGGCCATCCAGCGTATCAGCATGCCCGAATCCCTAGCTCCCTAGCTCCCTCCAGGTCCCGGCTGGAAGAAGGAATCGCGACCTGCCACGCCTGCATTGGGCACGGGTAGTGCTCACGATGAATGCTCACTGCGTCCGCTCACTCACATCTCGGGTTTGCGTCCGCGCTTCATCCAGAACCGAACTTTTTCCAGTTCTGGTGATAAGGTACGGAGTTCTGTCTATGGAATAGGTAGGTCGATAGGGGTCGACGTACAGTGTCTGACTTGATGTGCGTGGTTCCTATCGCTTCCGGGGGTGATTGTTGTTGTTCGCTACAGTACATGTTACAGGACGTGGTGCCATAAGCGTACTGGTCTTGTATGCTTGGGCTGGCTGGGCGGCGAGGCGAGAGTGTGTGTCCTGCTATGTACTGTAGGCAGCAGTTTCGAACGCATCGGGTCATCGATACTGGACGATCGTGAAGTACGTACCGAGTACGTACTCCGTACTCGGATGTCCTGTCGTGCCTGTGCGTATCGCAATTGGGACGTGCGCGTGCACGCCCGACAGAGTGAAGCGCGCGAGTACGAGTACTCGGTATCTGTGATAAGTGAGGACGACGAAACCAGCGGAATGGAGTGCTTAGATTTCAATTCCGAGGAATGGCTGGCTGGTATTCGCACGCACCCCGTACGTAACGTGGGAAATCGCGTTTACACAATCAGTGCGCATCAATGCGCAGTGCAGGGCAGTCAATGCGCAGTGAGGGGCTGGCGCCTAGCGGCATGTCATGACGATTTCGCATCCTAGCCTATCCGAGGGGGGAGCCATGACATTTTTTGTAGGGCCTGGACTCTCTCGCGAGCCCTTTGAGATGACTTGACACGCCCCGGCTTGATCATTGAGCCCTGAGCGAGCGAGGGATCCTTACTGTAGTTGGACCTCACGTCCTGCCTCTTTTAAATTCTCTCATACAAAGTAGTGTGTATGCGCGCCTCAACGATGTCTACGTTTGTACTGGGGAACGTAGTTGAATATTTCCATGCCACCCGTGCACGAGTCACACGATCGTCAGATTTGGGGAGAAAATGCAAAAAGCAGCGCCCGCAGTGGACACTTTAACGCTGCACGGTGCCAAAGGACCTTTGCTAGCGGACGCACGCCTCGCCTCACACTGGAATGTGCACTGCAGGGCAAAGCAGACAGCGAGACAGCTCACCGCGTGGGTGGCTGAAAAGTTTCCCGCGCTGGGGCCCTGGCTGGGCTCGCTGGGCTCACACCCTCTACTACATTCTACCTAGCGCGGCGAGCTTTGCGACTTCTCTTTCTTTTCGCGCTCGCTAGCGTGGATCCAAGGGCCTGCGATTGCGCAATGGGTGGAGTTGGTGGTTGTCGGCCTGATGCGGAAAGTACATGCATGTGCTGGTTGTTGTTGCTGGGTGCTGGCTGGTGCGCCCTTGATTTGTGGATCCAGGGCGCGTTTGTTGCGAGATGTCACTTAGATGTTCGCGGTACTCTGCAGGGGTTGGTTAATTTTGGGACTTTGTTTTCTTGGGCAAGAATAACACTGGATGCAGAAAGTGAGGTCCTGTGAGGGTTACGTTACTGTCGCATGGATGGAAGGGGAGGGAGAGAGATGATTAATTTTAGGCTCTTGAACCGAAATAGTTCCATGGTCGCTGGAGTGAGTGGTTGGAAGGCGGCTGGAAAAGAATTCCATCCCGGCCACACAGACCACTGATCATGAGTAATGGACGTAGCGAGACAGAATAGGCGGAATCAGGAGAATGGAATGCGTAGACAGCACGACGCGGCGAAGGTGCTCAGTAGGGAGTGTCGGATCAATATGTTTTTTCATTGATCGCAGGTGTATTATCTAGTATACATTTCCTATGGGTATCATTCTCAATCGTGGCGTTTGAAGCAGGCTGCTGCTCAGGCCTTTTCCTCCTCAGTCTGGGTTCTGATGGCTTTCCTATCCTTTCCGCCCTCTCAACAAACATATGAGATGCCCAAAGACTTCTGCTCGTGTATCGCTTGCTGGTGAACTTTTTGAATAGTCGAATGATTAATAGTACATTGTGAAGGATCGGACGAGCGTAGGCTAGTGCGACACATGAACCATGCTCGGTCTTCGCTCGCATGAGTATGAGGATGTCGGGTAGATGTACTCGGATGCGTAGTTGAACTGATAGTAGCCGTAATGCTGCTCCTGGAGATCCTTGAGGAGTTCTTCCTCGAGGTCCTCTTCCTGGTCGAGGAGGTCTTCAACCGCCGATGCGCATCTGTCATGAGCCATTCGGAGGCCCTCCTCGGCATCGGCTCCCGCAACTGCGCAGATGCTCAGGATCGAGTGTAGCTGAGATCGCTGGGTCTGGAAATGGGCTTCGATTCTCTTGGAGGCCTTGATAATTGAGCCGTAGGGCGTGGGTGATTGCGAGATAGGTGACGCTGAGACTGGGCTAGACGCTGCCGAGGAGATTGGCGAGTTGGTGGGCGTGCCCGTCGACAGGTTATAGCGAGCAGAGAGGGGTGAGTGAGAGGCAACCAGGGCCGCAAGTTTCCAGATGTCGCAGTATATGCATGATCTCGAACACGCCGATGAGATGATCTTCTGGGTCGCGGAGGCCTGTTGGGGTGTCGTAAAGACGGGCTTCAGTCCCCTGAAGAGAGCAGGCTTCGCTCTGCAAGTCGAAGAAGGCATTGTGGATGGCTGGAGACAATGGGATTGTTTCCAGCTGTGAAGGGTTGACTGTGGTTGATATATTGTAGCGAGTATCGAGGGGTAGGAATTCGGAGAGATTTGACGTTTAATCGGATTTTGTATACCGAAAGCACGGACGCTCTTGTCGGTTGACGTGGGTGATTGTCGATCTGGAGGCTGGCGAGGGCGGAAGATCAAGATATATCAAATCTCACACGGACTCTGTGCACGACGGCCTAGTTTAGTGTTTTGGGATCGATTCGGATCATGTGTGTAAGCAGGTGACTCCAGGTCCTCGCTCACCGTTGATGCTATGAAACCCTGTCACAGCCGGTGGGGGAGGGCGAGGACCAGGTGGCAGGGCCAGGCGAATCAGCAGCCATGCTTGCGGTGTCTACCACGTGGAATCCCAAGGGCGGGTGAAGTGTTGCTCGGTCAAGGATGTTGGCAAGAGGCGCACTGGCGTACTTTTGCTCAGTGAAGCCGCCTTTTGGCCCTTTGGCAAAGGTGACATTCGGAAAGCTCCAACCAGTGACCACCAAGGTTTGCTGCCCGGACGGGAAAGTGACTGGCCTGTGCTGGCCCTGCCGCTGTCGGTCAGCCGAATCATTGGCCCCGGCGCCCGAAACCTTTGCGACCGATGACTTGCAGCGACAAGACAGGAACGAGAGCAACGCCTAACACAGCAGAAAGGCAGAGTTGGGTAAGCGGTGTGCACGCCTATCGCACTGACTAACCGGCTCTAATTGCTCACCACTGCTTCAAAGCTCCGGCTCATTCATCGGCGCCAATTCATTCTCCCAAGAATGCGTCACTCAGTCATTAATGTCTCTCAAATTCCGCACAACAGAGAGACAGACAATCTTCTGATTTCCGCGATGCGTGCATTGCGTGCATGAATCATCTGAAATCACCAAAGTGAATGCCACAGTCCAGGGCCAGGAACAGCTTTCCTCGTGTTCCCGCGTCCCAAGCACCGCCGTTGTTCAGCCCTAGAAGCGAGGCAGCCCTACTCGTGTCTGCCTGCCCTGTACGAGTAGCTGCTCTGCTACGATAGACTCTTTCCCCGGATTCGCTCGTGTTCGCTTGTTGCAACCCTGCGGCTTTCGTTCAGCTTCTCAGTCCCCATTATTTTGTTACTGCTGGGACCTCCGCGGGCTTCGCTTGCTGTGATGCTGAAGCCGTGCCTGGATCATGGCTGAATGTCGGATCCCCATGCTACTGTATGTATGCTTTGCGAGACCGTTGCGGCTACCAGTCCCTGCTGTTGTCAGCCCTATCCCCCCTGTCCACTCACGACCTTGAAACTCGCATTCCGCGACAGGCTCGTGGCTTTCTGTCCATTGCTCGCCTTGGCATGACTGCAACCTAAGACCAGTGACTCAACAGCTGAGTCCATACGACCTCATCAACGCTTCAAGTCACTACCCCAGAACAAGAACAACAATCCCGGGTCGTATCCTGTCCTTTTCCTTTCCTTTCAACTGGCACCAAGACTTGGCGTACAAACCTTGTGCACTACGAGTCTCCAACACCATAACCGTGGGCCCTATTGTTCGTCGCTTTCATCCTGTGGTAGAATCTCCGTCGTAATACGACCAATCTCTTAGCCAACGCGTCTTCGAGGCGGTCAAGCAATCACAAGGTTTCAGAGCACCAAGCGTGTAAGGAGAGCGCGCAATCGCGCTCGTATCAACGGTACCAAGCAAAGCAAAAGGACATGCTGTGTTATGGACTGCAGCTTGGATCTCAACAAGTTCCGACACAACCTTGAAATTCGCATTGTCTGGAGCAGATGACTTGGGCGAACGGTATTGACTCCCATCCATCTTCATCGTAAAAGACAGCATTCTCCACCAACTGTCATGAACGAGGATACGCGAGTCAGAGCCTCTTGCTTGACTTAGACATATTGGACAGGCCTGAGATATGGGCTACCAACGACATCACCTTCTGTCATGCTTGGTTCGCCGCAACCAACCACTGCGACATTGCACTTGTTCAACAGTCACATTGCACCTGTCGCCATAATAGTCACCGTTACGATTCCTCGCTGTTGGATCGAGTTTCGCCTGTATCCCGATCAGTCACGCCCATCATTCCCCGAGGTGTATGTATCACGGATCGTCACCCCAGCCAGCACAAACGCGATATGAGTCCCCGACGTTACGTTGCGACGCGGCGTATGAGAGCGGCCCCCGAGAACTGTCACTCCCTAGGTGAGTCCCAAGCAAGGGCGCCCACGTTCCGACAGGCAGCGATGGGCGGTGTGCCTGACATCAAGAAATAGTGGAAGTAGTTCCCGCCGTCACTCACTGGCTGACCGTCTGCCATCCGTCATCCTCGTACCACATTTCCTGTGTTGTGTAAGTTGAATGTTTAACGCCTCAGACACCTGTCCTGCAAGGGATGGCGCCAATGACCCCATCCCCAACATTACACAGTCCACGGTACCTCGTACTCGTCCTCAGACCGCATGGACATGGACATGGACACAAAACACGATCGGAGGCTCCGTTCCCGGTACTGTAATTCCTGATTTGTTTGGCTCACCGCCCCCCTGCTCCACGTTGGACTGTCCCCACTGGCTGATGCTGCACCGGCTGCGGCTCTGCAACCTTCGAAGACCCCGAGAAATGCAATGCTGCGTTGTTTTTGTCTCAACCCTGCCATCGGGGACGCAGACGAGATTGCAATCATCTGCAGTGTTCCCCGAGGAGCCAGGCAATAGGGCATGCAGGCGGGCAGGCACAGGGGCACAGGCACAAGCACGATGATCACACATCGGAGAGAGCACCAAGAGAAGAAGAAAAAGCAAGAAAAAGAATTCAATTTAAAAAAAAAATCAGGTACGATGGTTCCACGGCATGCGTGCTTCAATATTCGTAGCTAAATGCAGGTACAGCCGGGAGGCTATTGTGCGTGCGAGCGTGAGCTGGGTAAGACGCAACAACCAAAAGCACTCCTACATGTACCTCACTGAACTGTGTCGTATCGACTCGGGTCGACTCGAGTCAATCCGGGTCGGGTTGGGTTGGGCTCTGTGCAAACCTGAGCGCAATATTTACACCGATCCGTGTTTCAAAGGACAGGCTCGTCAGGCCACGCGGATCCTTCTTCGTTGCCCGACAAAGATATTCAATGCCTTAAGTAACAACATCACACACGCGACCCTGCTGTGGCATGGAGGTAAGTCGAGGCTGGGGATTGTCACTGGACAGTGAGAAAGAGGAGCCATCTATATACATGATCCATCTTACCGGCCGCGTCTATCTAGAACGATTCCGAATGAAATTACCCTTTGCACCAAGCGTGAAAGAGCCGGAATCGTGCAGACTATGCATAAAAATTTCGTACGGATGGGAGATTTTCGTCTGTGCTATTTGACAGCACAAACTCGCTTTCTCGCCGTTCATAAACTGTAAGCCAGTTTGAGGCACACACTTGACTTTTAATTCTGGCCCTTTGTCAATCCCCAGCGTGCGAAGTACACAACTTCCGAAGCCAGTTCGGACTTTTATGTTGTTCATAACGTATGCTGTCGCACCTCCACCACACTCACTCCGGTAACGCTGTCGTGATTCTCTACTGCCGGTAGACGCTCACATCGCAACAGCAATCCTCCGGGAACTGTGCAGTCAAACCTAATACCTAGGCGGGGGAGGAGCACCATAGCCGCCCTGCTGAGGGGGATATCCACCTTGACCTGGTGGTCCACCTTGAGGTGGTCGTCCATACCCGCCCTGGGGAGGCTGTCCATATCCACCCTGCTGCTGACCATAGCCGCCTTGTTGACCTGGATAGCCACCTTGACCCGGGGGTGGACCACCATAACCGCCTGGTGGGCCACCGTATCCACCGCCTGGAGGACCTCCATAACCTCCCTGTCCTGGAGGACCGCCGTAGCCGCCTTGCTGTGGTGGTCTTGAGCCGGCCTTTTCGTCTTTGGTGTCGTAACTCGAGTCGATACTACCGAGAAGGAGCTTGATAAGCCAGAGTTCAGGGGAAAGCTGGACCGGTGGATTGGCGCGAGACATTTCGTCGGCTTCGACTTCGTAGTCTGGGCAAGGCGGTTAGTGCAAGGCAATGGCAGCTTCAGATAGTGACTCACTTGATGTGCAATCAATGATATCACCAATGGTAGGTTCCTCGTCAAGCTTGCTCAAGAACTCCCTTGCCTTCAGATCATTGCCAACCTGGGCGAATTGGAATGCCAGAGCTCCTTTGCCGTAACGAGGGTTCCTAGCCAACTCGCTGGAAGCTGCGGAGATGATCTTGGCGACATCAGAGGAGTTTTCGCCAGTCGGTTGACCATCCGTGATGGTGATGACCAAGACAGGCTTGCGCAAAGTCCCACGACGTGCGTTCTCGAGAACAAGGGGGCCGAGAATCTTGTTTTGCAGCTCGCGACCCATAGGCGTCAGACCTGAGAAGCGAGTACGGGCGATCATCTCATTGACCTGCTGTTCACTGCGTATGTTGTTACCTTGATCCGGAGAATTCATGAAGCGGACTTGAATGCCATCTTCGTCGAAAAGGCTGGTAGCGAATGCGACGCGTGACAATATCAACTTCAAATCGTCGATGCGCTCTCCATTTTCCTCGAACTGCATGGATCCGCTGTCGTCGATGTACAAGATCACATCATAAAGCGCCAACTTGACAATATCCGAGGCGATCTCCGGTGAGATGCGCCATGTTGCGGCCAGCTGAGCGACTTGTTGCGCACCACGGTTGGCGATCTGGTCGAGGATGGGGCTGCCTGGCGGGTAGAAGTTTTGCAGTCCTTTCTCTTGAATGGTGGCTTGCAAAAGCTGTTTGTAGCCAGAGGCATTACCGACGGGGGCTGAGGGAACTCCTCCTGGAGGACCACCACCGTACTGCTGCTGAGGAGGGGGAGCGCCACCATATTGTTGTGGAGGAGGGGCTCCTTGAGGGCCGCCTGGATAGGGAGGTTGCTGACCCTGGAAGTGAATTTGTGTCAGTATTAGGTCCACATAGAGTATGAGTGCATCAATGTAGGAAGCTTGCGAGATGTGCTGCGACGAACATATCCATATCCGGGATTGGGTGGCTGTTGCTGATATTGCTGTTGGCCGTATTGACCTTGCTGTGGTTGGTATTGCGACTGGTAGGACTGATATGCCGGTTGCGGTGATTGATATCCTCCTCCTTGCGGTGGAACACCTAATTGCTGGCCATATGGCTGCTGCTGCTGCTGTGGAGATTGCCACTGTGGTGGCTGATATGGTTGTGGTGAGGCGCTCGGTCTAGGTGGAACAGGAGGCTCGTTATAAGGTGACCCGGGTGGTTGAGGTGGCTGCTGAGCATATTGCGGCTGCGCGGGGTATGGTGCCTGAGGCGCTGGAGCACCAGGGAATCCAGGCGCTCCAGGCTGGCTCGCCTGTGCTATGCGAGAAAACTTGCTCATATTTGGTTGAAGTAAGTTCGTGTCGCCGAGGACCAGAAATTCAAGATCGGATCCAAAAAAAATTGGAGGAAGGGTTGAAGTCGTTTGCAGGTTTGCGTGTCAGGTATTGGCGAAGGCGGGATGACGCAACACGATGGAAGTGCGGTGCAGAAAGGCAAAGAAGCAGAAGCAGTCACGCTCAAGCGCTTAATGCGTGAGACGGCGGGAAGATGCGTACCGGTTGACCTGGTCTGGGTGCACCTGGAGCAGAAGCAGGAGGACCACCTGGATATGCTTGATATTGTTGCTGGCCGGGCTAAATAGTAGACGCACACTCGGTCAGTAATTTGGCATTTCCTTTGGCTTCTTCAGCCACAGATTACCGATAGACGGGACAGAGGGGCTATGTGGCAGGTGCAATGTCGACTTACGTATCCACCACCTGGCGCACCACCAGGCGCACCACCAGGAGCTGGAGGGCCACCTGGGTAGGCAGCGTTAGCTGCGGCAAGTTTGGAAGCAAGCTATACGCGTCATCAGTCAGTAAACCTGTAGCCTTGACATAACCTTGAGGGTGGGTTGGGGTGATTTTGGCACAGAGACGCATCTTGTCATTGCTCGTTGACCTTGTGCGGGGAGATCGAGGGGTATTTGAGAGCAGGTTGAACAGACAGTACTTACACCCATGATTGAGAAGTGCCTTCAGTCTTGATGAAGAAAGGTGTCGAAGGAGAAAAAGAGCAACTTGAGGTTGAGAAGATGTTCGAATGACAGGAGCAGGGCCTTTTAAAGCGATGATGAAAGGTGAGCGCCAACGAGACCGCGGCGTGAAACAGCTCGTGGTCACTTTTGGCCTGTAGAAAGTGAATGCTTTAGCTTCTCCAAGCAATCAACCCTTGGAGGCCCAAACGGTGAACAAGGGCTTCACAGGCACCACTGCACTTGTTCCACAGGGCTGTGCGGGCTGTGCAGTTCGAGCTAACTACTGCAGGTGGAGTGAGGGGTTCCTGAAGTAGCACACAGTATGAGCACAAAGCCAAAATGGTTTTGACTGTACTCGTTGCTCCTTGTCACTGGTGTGAATGTGGACTTTCCGGATTAACCCGAGAAGCAAGATCAGTCAACACGAAGGTCCACAGAAGTGAAGCGGTCATTCTCTCTCGCGAAGCGTTGCTCTTTGAAAGTTTGAAAGTGACTGCTGCAGCTCTGAGTGCTGCGTCATACCTCGTTCGAGGAACCCCGCTGTGGATCTGTGGCGCTAAGCAAATTTCCGGTTGGCTTCTAGGAAGCACAGCCTCATTCGAGCCACAGACCTCCCTCGGCCTCATACTAGGTACTGGGTCGACCATCAGTAGGGATGATTCTCACAGAACGCCCTGGAGTGATGGATCCTTCTTTTGCGCAAATGCCTCGGCTGCGTTTATGTAAGAGTAGCATCTACAACAGCCTTTGATCATCTCTAATGCGAGACCTTTGACAACAAATGGTGCTGCGTAGTGGATTTGTACGGGGTAAAGCTCGCTTGACCTGCCCTGTGTAATTGATATGTCCTTGGCGATATCTCGCTGGCGGCTTGTGGCATGTCGATGAGCCGACTTTTCGCATCCCTGCCTCTTGTTGTTCTCAAGATATTGTTACTATCACCACTAGGCGAGTCGCGCAGCATATAATTTTCACCTTCTCTTCACTAATCGAGCCAAGTCCCCTCATTTCGTCTTTTTATCGATATCAGCCACCACCGTTCCCAGATAAGGCTCTCCGGCGCCCGTTCTGCTAGCCTGACACAAAATGCCGACGTTCACCTCATCTCAAAGAGCTTCTATATCACAATTTGTCAGCTTCACTCAAACCAAGGAGAGTATAGCTGCCAGGGTGGGTAGACTTCAGAGCCTGCGTGGACAATCGACTGAGATAGATACACAGTTTCTCAAAAACCATGACTGGAACGTAGAGAGGGCGCTGGATTCGTAAGTGTTGCACCTTCTCTTTTCCTCGTCCTTGGTTCGTCGCTTCTATCCTTGTGAGACAACTCTTGATGGGTTGGACGTATATGTGCCTTGATGGCTGGTCTGCGGCGGATGGCAGAGGGCGCGCTTCGGTCGCCAGAGAATGAAGTGAAGAAGACTTGGGACAGCGAGCTTTTCGCTCCCTTTCTTTGCGCTGTCCTTGAGGCATTGAGGCACTCCTTCTGTTCCCACTGCCTGCAACCGACAACCTCTACATTTCGGTGCACCTGCCTGCAACGCCTTTTGCCTCATTTGAACCTTAAAACCTCGGTCGGGCTTTATAGGCGTCGGCTGAATTGTTCCCCAACGCCTGTTCCTTCTTCATCTGCACTCCTGCCAACTCAAACCTCGGCTTCCAGTCACCCATCAATCATATTGCTACTATTTCTCCTCTGCGCTCTATGCATTTGGCGCCTATTCGCCATGCCGAAACGCAAATCCACCGCACCAACCCCATCACCAGCCTCGGGCAAGAAGGCCAAGGTGAATGAGACAGTGGCTCCAAGTAGCAATATGAAAGGCTCGTCAGCAAAGTTGGCAGTCCGAGGAACGTCAAGCAAAAACGGCGGCAGGGCAGGAGATCGTCACAGGCATGCAGGATCGTGCGCTGATTGATATTGTTTCAGAGTCACTAACACCAAAATTTGTTATAGGTTTTATCAGACCGGATCTGGCACGACACCAGTATCTCCACTTCAGCAGAACCTCAACAAGCTCTTCGACCAATACCGCGGTAGGACATCAACCATTGTGGGAAGCGCAATGGCTGACGGTGCCTAGACAACCCCAAAGCTGCACCGGACAAGATTGGAATAGAAGGGGCTCAAAAATATCTCACAGACCTCAATGTTGAGCTGGACGAAGTTGCCCATCTGGCTATCTGTGACCTCCTCCAGTGTCCCTCCATTGGCGAGTTTGACCGCGAACCCTTCGTATCCGGCTGGCGAAGTGTTTCTACGGGCGACAAACCGTATGACAGCGTGTCAAGACAGGCACAATATATCGACGCGATCCGCAAGAGGCTTTCTGCCGATTCGAACTACTTCAAGCAAGTTTACCGTAACGCATTCAAGCTCGCAAAACCAGAAGGTCAACGCAGTGTACCAATGGACTCGGCGATCGATTTCTGGAACATGTTCTTCCGACAAGGCAAAGGGGGCATCGAATGGAATACGACGTCGACCAAATGGTTGGATCTGTGGTGCGAGTTCTACGAGTCTCAGAGCAAGAGACCGGTCAACAAGGATTTGTGGAACATGGTTGGTGAGTTGGTCATGAGGACGAGACAACCTGGTGGTGAGTCTTTCGACTGGTGGACAGAGGATGGTGCCTGGCCCATGGCTATCGACGAATATGTGGGTTTCATGAAGAAGAGAAACGGTGACGGCGACTCTATGGACACAAGCTAGTGACCGAAAAGCTGTCCGAAACGGAAGGGTTCCCTGGAGGGCATGGTTCTTACCCATGGTCGGATCCAAGCAGGCTGCTGAAGCATTATTGAACTGGACATGATCAATAACCACACTTGGCCGTATTCAATTAGCGAGCAAGCATGGACATATTGGCACATTCGTGCTCTGTAGCAGCATAGCACTTGCTGGGTCACGTGGGTTTGACTGAGAGCTGCTTAGTCAGGCGGCATGGCGCCTCAGATCTTCTGTTCTTCACCAGCCAGTGCGTGACACTCGAGTTCGGCAACCATATTCTCTCCATCACTATCTCCATTGTCCATGTTTGCTGATTTCCATAATCATCTTCTTTTCGAGTCTTTCCGTCCCTAGTGTTCCTTTCCATCTTTCACTGCCCCCGACTGCCCCCAGTATCTTTCACTGCCACTGCGTCGCCCGCAGATGAGGATCCCCGCGCTGTCCGATCTCGAACGATCCACTTGTCTTGCTAGCCTGGCCGATCAAGTAGCCGATCAAGTTCAAGATATCTGACCTACGAGTACGAGTTACGTCCACTGTGTCATTGCCGCTCGGAAGGCTCGTTCAGCCCTCATAGCACCCACGATCCCAGATCGACAACCTCATAGCCGGGAACGAGTTCCATCGACCTGCACGGCCTTGTCCTCGGGACGCATGCGCGATGCATAGAAGATGCCTTTGCTGTCGAGGGAGGTCTTGACCCTCCGCCTTATATTCGAGTGTGATGAATATGGTGAGGAAAGCACTGCCGCATCCGAACAGTCACAAAACCCGTCACCCCTCCTCCGTCTACCTGTCGAGCTCCGCCTCGAGATCCTCCGGCACCTACTATGCCTAGACTGCAATCGTACGGCTCATACTCGCCGCCCGCCACAAAGCAGCATATCCGAGTTGCTATATCTGAATCCGCGACGCATTCTCGAGGCTGCGCCGTTCAAGCACAAGGGAAACCAAGAGATCAACGGAAGTCCTCCGGTCATAAAGAGCTGCAAGCTACACCCGGCTATTCTCAAGACATGTAAGCAGCTTTACTGGGAAGGACGGACAGTGCTGTACACAGACAACAAAGTCCTCGCTATCCAGTCGGGCATCAAGGGTCTAGGTGCGAAATTGAAGAACTATGGCGTTCCCGTCCTGGGGCCATTTCCCTCAACAAGACTGATATGCGGGCCTCGCGACGAGTCTCAGCCATTTCACTTCAGATTCAACCCCCTAATGCTGTTCACCGGGTTGAATACCAAGCCAGATGCTCCATTTTACATCAGCAGTCATATGGATGCGGCAGATTTTATGCATGCCCTGTGGATTATGGTCAAATCTCCCTTTGCACGAGGAATGGGGCTCAACTTGACACTATCGACAGAACTTCATCCTCGCCACCTGGGTCGAACAGATAGCTTTGTCAAGCTTGCTGTTTTGCCCTGGCTGCACCCGAATATCAATTCGATCAAGCTCCATTTTCCTAATCATGATACAAACCAAGCACAGGCAGAACAGCGGCGGCTAGGAGGACGAGAATTGCTTGGTTCCGGAACTTCGTGCGATCGCAGCTCCATTCAGGACGAATTCGACAAACACTTACTAGCAAGTCAAAAGGAGCCCAACTTGCACCTATACAGGGCCATCTGTGACTACCTTGAGCGAATCTTGCTTCAAGGCGAGATTTGCGTTGATCAAGGAAACTTCATTTCCGGCGAACTATCGTTCGAACGAGTGTGCTACGAAGCCTGCAGCCTTGTCCGCACCAGAACCAGCGCACTCGTGGATGTTTCATCCAGGAGTAAAGATGGCATCAATCGTGTTTGCAAGCTGATCGCCGTCAGTGCATTCAGACTTTGCGAGCTGCGAAGCGGGTCTCTGGCTCAACTCATTTTGAAACGACAACAGAAACAGCAAGCGAGGGAAAGGGAGAAGGAGAAAGTATCCACTGATCTCGAGGTATGCGACGGGTGCCGAAATGTGGATGTTTTCAAGGATGAGGGTGGCGAGCATAGCGAAGATTCGGCGTCAACCGTTACCGACGACAGTTCGTCGATCGCGTCAAGTTCTGATGTTCGAACTGGCGCTACCGAAGCCAGCCCCAAAGCTGTCCAAGAATTGCTACCGGGGCCAGCGCTAAGGTGTCCGCAAGCGGCACCGGCTAAACCAGGTCCACCAAAAAGCCCGATCCTCCCCAGAACCTCTCGACTAGAACCGCCGTTGGCCCGAGATCTCGCGCTCACCAGCGGTCTTCTCGCGCTGCGACTGCCGTGTGCGTCACCGGTGCCGGAGTGGAACATCCGCGTTGACACGATGCTTCTGCGACTTTTTGCCTGGCGAAATGATTTTGCTAACGCGGTATGGTGCATCCGTCGCATTCACAACAACGGCACGGTCGTGATAAATGGCATCAAGCAGAAGAATAAGGCCGGGGATAAGAAGTGGGAACCATTCAACGAGTTGATGCAAGATCTGGCGCAGCAGCTTCGGCCGGGTGCCCCCCGAGATTGTTTCTTCGAAACGGCGGACAAGGTGGAGCAAGTGGTCACGTCGCTTTGGGGAGAACGATTGATTCCGAAGAAAGGATTTAATGGTCTGATATGGACATTCAGGTGGGCTGGGTAGAGGACCAGGTTCAAGCAAGCCTCATGGATGAAGGTGATTCGCATTGCGCCCAAACAATGTTTTCAGTTTCTGCATTTTTCACGCATGGCGCTGGGGTTTGTGGCATTTTCACGGGACCGACGGGCGAAAGCCTACCCCTATCACCGACAGCAATGAACGAGAAATATGGATAGCATTACGATGTTGACGATGGCGACGGCGTCAAGGCACCAGTTCTTTTTACTAGCAGAATCCATGATTGTGTTCTTCGGATTGGTTGAAGCGCATAATGCTGGAATGGGCATGTCCATGGAAACAATAATCATTGCTTAAGGGCACTTCGTGTTGTTCGGGTAGGCAAACACCAACATCTTAGCTACTACATCGTCTTTTTTGATTCACATCGTCCAACATCAACCGTAGTGACTGGTTGCGGCATGCATGCACAAAGCCGGAGGGTGCACTGCATGTGCCTGGCAAATCGGGCTACTGAGAGGGTCATCACGTGATACTAGAGCCAAGACGAGTTTGATCACGTGAGCCACTGACTCGTTAAAACAGCCTACCAGCCGAGAAACACGCAATGATTCTCGAGCGCGCGCTGTATTTGCCTTCATCTACGATCAGAAGAACCTGCAGGACACAAAAACTCCTCAATTTAGGCGCTCAATGCTCTCGGAGCTAACCTGTGATTTTATCCCAGCAGAGAAGAGGCAGTCTTGACGCAGAAGGCTGTTCCAACTAATGAAGCCTTTCGAGCCCCCCTCTCCACCTGCATAGCAGGTACTAAGAACGGATGCTATTCGTTACAGCCTTACTCTTGGAGGTGGTCTGGAGTCCTCAAGCGGAATGTCTCCGTTAGAAGCACGAAGTTCCAAATATCTTCTTCATTTGGGTTCTATCCTTGCTAAACTGAGCTAAAACCATGGCCAGAGCTTCGTTGAGGAGCCGCCTGAGACACATGCCCTGTCTGTCTCATCCACAAGCCACTGCAAAGGTTCGGCAAGCATGGCCAACGGACCAGCTGGCAATAAATCCATGATGGGTGCAGAACTATGTCGTGGGAAACCCCATTACTTTCATGTTGGCCAAGGCTGTGGCCTCGTATCAGTCGAGCTCTGTTATGCTACCCAATGGTTCAACTGGTCCAAGCCAGAAATTCGGAACCTGGTGCAGACGTCATTGGTTGAGGCTTTCTCCAAGTCCTTTGGTGGTACTGTATGAGGCCGATACCTTCCTTGAGATCTGAAAGAAGATGATGGATGGCGACTCCAACCCAGAATCGTCAAGGAATGCTTCTGCCTTCGAGCGACATATATATATAACTATCCCCTTCGGCAGGTAAGAGCAAATCCACGCCCAACCGAAGGATTTCCATCGAGCTATTTTCGAATTGGAACATTAACACCCGTCCGACATGCCGATACAATCCACCTTCCTTACGCTCCTGACGTCGATTTGGTCTGTCAGTGCTCTTTGCCAGACAAACACCCGATACCAGCTACGGCAGCTCCAGTTCCGTACAGTGCACAAGCGCATGATCGACAGAAAATGTTTCCGGGCTCTTGCGGGACGCCACAAAACTTCATGTATGGAAATCTGACAGATGGAATCTCATCGTTTTGGCGGTGTGCGAATGCGAAGCACGAAACTAAAGTAGTAGACAGAAAAGCGACAATTGGCGGCCAGCAATGTCACCGGAACGGCTTTGACCCCAAAGACTACACCTCCATTCTGGGGGCGGCGGCCGAAGTGGACCATCCATATATGTGAACATTGCGCTAGGGTATCGCACTCGTCCCGGTGGAGCCGGAGCAACTCAGGAGGAGACGCCCAGGTCAATGCTCGCCGATCCATCCAACTAGGGTATAGATTGAGAGAGCACCGAGCCGATGTACCTATTCTGGGTTCATTGTCATGGACGAGCGACGGCTTAATCACACAATAACCAATGTCGAGCTCTCCGGTGGTGCCTTCCGTCCTGCCTAAGGCAGGACAATGCCAGCCACCGGCAAGCACACAGGAAGGCACGCCACAACGGTTCCCGATGCTTCATCCCACGGGGGTTATCATGCTTGGGAGAGCCAGCTCTGTTTGACCCAAATTCTGCTTCTTGGAGTCACTTGTCTTACTGAGTCATGCTGTCACGAAGGGTTACGCATGTGATTGCACTGGAAGAGTACCTGTCATGCAGTTCTGTTACGTGCCGGGAATTCCCTTTCCAAACAAAGGCGAGTCACTCACTGCCGCTGCTTGTCGGCCGACAGCAGGATAATGGAACGGCTTTCACTGCTGACTGCCGATAACATGCTTCCTCTTCACTTGAAAAAAAGAAGCCAACGGAAATCTGTCGCTGCTTTTGCGTGCGCTGCCACTGCCTCCCCCCTTGGTAACGGCTACTTAAGGAGGCCTCCAGATCCGCGGTTCAGCTTTTCTAGTTTGCATCCTTCATGTTCTCTGCCTTGTGCGACGACCACCACTCTCCCCTTCAACATGGTCAGAATTGCAGCCAGTGGCCTTGAATGCACCCTCATGGGCATGCCCCCTGAGATCAGTCGCAAGATCTTGCAGGAGCTTCTCACAGTCGACGGGAACCACAGAACAGAAATCACACAGCCATCCACGAGCTTTGTGAGGAGGTTAAGAAGACATGAGTACCATGCAGCCGCTGTGAGGGAAGTGCACACTTGCGTACTCCACAGTGGTGTCCTGTCGACCTGCAGGCGATTATATGAAGAAGGGCTCGAAATACTCTTGGGAGAGAACCAGTTTGTCGCGATTTTGGGAAACCAGCATCTGATTATCGAAGCCTTGAAGACCTGGGACGTGCACACATTCTGGACTCCAGAGACCTGGGCAGGAAAGTGGAGCCGCGAGAGCACATCCTTTGAACTTCGCGACTACCATTACTCACCGAATATCGCCATCGCATGCAAACCACGCATTGACAGCCAGTTTATGCAAGAAGCACCAGTGCTTATCCCTGCCCGACACCTCTCAGTGGCTGTTCTCGCTGTCCGTGGGTTCAAACTGGCCAACTCAAACACCAGTCCCATCGAGCTTTATTTACACAGTAAGAACGGAAAGAACTGGCTTGGCGTCAGACAACCAGTCACGGCCGAGGAGTTGCGAAAGGAGATTTTCATCTGGCTCGGCAAGTACACAAGTGACTCTGGATGGTGCTGGAGTTTTAGCGGCGAAGCACCTGGCGAGCAAGAGAAGCAGCGTCGCACCGCAATGCAAGAACAAGTTCTCCAGGCCTTTAAGGAAGCAAGGGCGTCTGGCTCCGACCAAGCAGTCGAAGAGGACGCCCTCTACAAACATCTCAGGGGGTTCGTCGTCGAGATGAACGAGTACCTCAACGAGGGCAGGCAAGGACAGGCCTTTTCAAAATTTCAAGAATTGGCGCGCCAAATGTCAATGGCCGAGGTCAAGAAGGACGAAAATACCCTCGGCGACCTGGAGTCCTTCTCAACGCCATACATCAAGAGGATCACACAGCTGTATGCATACGCCTGTTACCGAATCGCTTCCTGGAATAACCCAGAGCTGCTTGGCTGGAACACAAATTCCTTCCATGAATGGTGTGTCGGCCGCTCGTTCGCACTTCACGCGATTCGAGGATGGCGCTGGCGGGCCTCCGTACTGTTCCTCAAAGGGGTTCTGGCCTTGAAATGCAACTCAGTCATAGCCTCGGACCTCAAGTCTAGATACGAAGCGGCGCGACAACTCACGATGCTGCTGGAGCGCCGCGTCCCAGATGAGGTGGTCGATGCAGCTGAACGCCACAGTCACGGTATCGCCTTTCTCCACCAACGTCTTCAGCACCTACAAATCCGGTCAGTGCATCAAACGTTTCAGGACCTTGTTGAGGGACCATCTCCTGCGGAAGTCCTGGCGGCTCTATTGGAGGTCGTTCGGGAGCTGGAGGAAGAATTGGACGTCAAATACGGACGGATCGTGGAGTTGAAGGAGCAGACTTTTGACAAGGATCAATAAGTGTCAAACAGCATGCAACCACGACGGGGGAATGCAGTGAGATGCTCGGCTCTGAGCAGAATGTACCCCACGACCAAAAGTGTATTAGATTCCGTAACTGGATTACATGTCACAGCTGTGGCGGACGGGGATGCTGAAGCTGACCGTGCCCGATACGTCTGCCAGTTCAGGCTCTCGCGCGTCAATGCATTCTAGTTGTATTACAACTTTCCCGGAGTCGTCCTCGAGATATTTCGATACTCGCGGCACATGGTTGCCAGCATCCACACATCGAACTACCTTACTGTACCTAGTCAAAATAATCCAATCAAAGCTGATCTTGGCATGGACGAGGCTGATAGCTTTAGGGGCGCAGGCCGCGAGGGGGATTCTGAGCCTCATACACACTCATACGGAATCCCCCTGTAGTATGATGGCCTCCTCCTCACTAAAGATATCATTCTATTACTCCGCGCCCAAGTAGACGACGTATTCAGACGAGACGAGACGAGACGGCCCTTGTGAATGGAGACTTCAGGCGTTGTAAGTGACACGTGTCTGGATCAGCCTTTGTCTGCGCGCTATCCTATCGCCTCGCAGTTTTTATTCTTTGTTAAATGGGTCCCATTTTCCCCCCCTCCTGATCAGTCGCCCAATTAAATGTGAGAGTCAACCAAGTCACGGAAATTAATCCTGGAGCATCATGTGTCTCATGATTATACCTGACAGGATATGAACTACAACAAAGTTAGCGAGTCGGGTCGTGCTCATGTGGTGAGGAAGGTGCGCGTGCATATTAGATGCGACGGAGATCCTAGCGATGAGGTTTTGGCCATGCAATCGGTAGCTACCCACACACACACACACACACACACCCAGAGAGAGAGGGAGGCTGGCGTGAGCTAAGTCTCCACTGCTGCTAGTCCAACAGAGTGATATTGTCTGAGATATGCCAACCAGAAGCTCTGTGAGTCGGCCGGAGAGGCTGTGCTATGTACAAGCACGCCTGTGTTGTAGCTCGACATAGAATGACTCGAGCGAGATGACTTGACCGTACTGAGAAGGACAAAGAACGGGTAATCTCCCTGCGTTATAGCTTTGATATACAAAGAGGACTGTCTACCATCACAGCTGCACGCGGCTTCGCTTCACCACACGGCTGCAACCGGGGACGAATATGCGAGATCCTTTGTTCGGGATTCCGAATATATTTGTGATCGCACCCTTGTTCACCTCTATCCGGTCCGGGTTGGTTCACAGGATTCGACATCATCACCTTAACGTCGTTGAACCGTATCACTGCCGCATATTCATACCCGGGACAGACTGCGACCATAAAGCCTCCTCTGGACCAGGCCATCTGTCTTTTCATCTATTTCCACCGTAATCACTTGGAAACCCTCGCTGCCTCTCGAGATGGATCTTATGCAGGTCGACCATGCACGAAAAACTCTCTTGGGCATTGACTGGGACGTGCGCCGTCTTATTCTTCGGTATCTCCTCCTCGTTGACGAACACCGCATTGAAGAGCCGGCATTCAACCAAGACACCAGTGACGAATATTCTGACCACATACCGGATCCCAGAATCATTACTCGTCGCAGAGTCATCAAGTGTCGACTGCCAATCCGGAATATCTTCCTCTCGTGTCGACAACTCTACCAAGAAAGCATAGACATTTTTCTTGAGGAAAACCGATTCGTGGCTGCCACTGGCATCACAGAGGAACTCCTAACGATGCTGAGAGGCGCCAATATGCTCGCATTCTGGACCCCGCCATGGGCTTGGGACCGTAGAGAGCGGTGCTTCATATTGCTCAACGGCCGCAAGTGCCGCCCTGAGGTAACAATCTCTTTCCGCAACCAAAGCGCTCACCCCGTCCTTATCCCAGCCGGCGACATCCTGCACGTCATACATGCTATTCACTGGGTCAAGGAGTTTGGGGCGGACGACGTAGCCCGCCCCCGGCGTGACCTCAATTTCACCTTTGCACACAAGAAGAGCTCCTTTGGGCCGACAGAAGACGAGGCTGTGGAATGGCTCGGTGCAAACGTGTTCTGGTGGTGCGCACAATATACCAATAAGATCACAGTTGTTCCCGAGACAGAGTCAACGGAGCTAGTCGAAGCGGCAGCGAGGTTTGAGATGGCCCTCCAGACACGATGCGAAAAAGAACGGGCGAGGTTTGAACAGGCGCGCCAGATACGAGACCCCAAGGAACGGAACTGGGGATGCCTATTGATACAACTGCATGAGCTCGCTCGTCGGACGAGAGAAGCTGTTATCGACATAGAGAGAGCGGTGGTTGCTCGCCGCCCGGAGAAGGCAATACGAGACTTTCAGACTGTTGTCAGCTGGCTCTCGTTGTTTATACACGAACGATCCATTCGCGAGTTCCGTTGGATTGGTGAATTGGGTGACGTCGCTGGTCTGTATGCCCATGGCTGCTATTGGATAGCGCACCTCGATGCAACCTGTGGACTCGGCTGGAGCGAGCACGATTCTTTCCAACAATGGGCTTTTCGGCGACTAGCTACGGCGCAAAATTGTCGCCGTACACACCCTTCCACCAAACTTAGGATCTGGCCAACCGACAAGATAACCAAAGTGGATATATATGCAAGACTGAGAACAATGGAGCTCATGATTCCCTCCGGAGCATGCCGTCGGTACATCCTTGATTCAATGGCGAGGATCGCAGCGGTGTTCGAAGTTTCTCTCTATTTCTTTCAGCCGGCTTTGCTCCATTAACAACAGCGGCGAGCTGTGGTCGCCGCTGTGGAGAAGTATGAAGGCCAGTTCCCGGGGTTGTTTCAGTGCGATCGGAGCGCTCGTGGTTCCTGTCCGTCGAGTCGGGTTTCTGACTCTGGAGGATTTAGTCCCATCTGCTTACGGAAAAGATACACGCCAGCAGAACAACAGATGTTGGCAGTCGAGATTGCGCGGTTGAAGACACAGTTCAGTCTTCATTTCGGCAACCTGTCACTGATCGACGACACGGACACAGAGATGAGTGTATGATGACTACGGCGAAATTAAAAACGTGTAAAGCGACGCTGGATATGGACAAGTTGGTATCGAGGCGGTCGTTCGGTATACGCAGAGAGCCTGCTAGAAACTATGTCAGCGTATGGAGATCTGCTGGATCTGCGGCAAGGAACTGAAGATGAAACCCACCACGGACGAGTCGAGCTTGGATTGGAAAGTGCGGAGTGTAGAATCTGATCCAGGGCAACGAGGTCACTGCTGTACTCTAGATTAGAGATTTGATTCATTCAAAGAATAGTTTGAACCTTGCAAGTCGTCCTGCACTCGTCGAGAATGGCCCGCTGAAGGAGCCTCGCGTCCAGGACTGCCCGTGATTGTCTCCATCAGAGAAATTGAAGAAGATAACGAGTGAATGGAGAATGAAGAGAGCGTGAACAGCCTGGCTGGCACTTCACTGGGGAACAGGTGCGCAGCGCAGTCACTCCTGCCTCGCACCGAGATGCGTCTACTTCTTCTCGCCTCCCTCTTCTTCTCATCCCAACATTACGTGCTTCTTCTGACTCACAGTTGTGTGGGCTGAACACTATGGTGACTAGCACAACCTCGGATGAGTCGGGCTTGGAAGATATCATGGTGTTGCTTCAGAAGGGACTGAAGAAGGAAATGGAGAAAAAGTATGGCGTGGAGGTGGTCATTCCGCACAGCGCGCTAGACGATGAGCTGATGGCTGCCATCGTAGACACCACATCGGAGGGTTAGGTACGGGGTAGGCGTGCTACTATCGGAGAGCATTGCATGGAAGAGTTTCTGACGAGGCTCAGAAATAGGCGCATGATGATGACGATATTGGATTTTGTCGACGTGTTTCGAGGCAGGACTCGGAATCCAGAAGACACAGGATAAGAATTAGGAAAGAAGCAGCAGCGTTCCAGGAAAGTGAGGTTAGAATTGACGTCTTTGGGGCGTGCCCAGCGATCCTCCGTGCCTCTTGTCCCTACGTAGTACATAACTACCTCGTACTGTATAGAGGTGATCGGAGTACGAGTACGAGGACATACGTACTTATGTAGTTAGGCCCCCGGCCGATCCGTTGAGCGAGACCGTGGCTCTCTGCCCTGCCGTGCCCCGTCAAGCTCAGTTCTTCGTTGAAACAGCCCTGAAACAGGCCTCCCAGCGAACCCTCGAAGCACAAACAGAGTTCTGTAGAAATAACAGAATTAATATAGAGATAAAGACACACGCACCCACTTTCGTCAACTCCCATCAACCTGCAAGTCGATATTCGATATCTGGAAATCACTATAATTTCAGCTGTACCTCGCACTCTGTAATTACTTATGTAGCACCGCTGCATCCTCGTACTACTTACTACGTATGTAGTTGCTAGTACGCGAAAAAGCTGGACGCCTGTTTCAGCTCAAGCCGCAGCCGCAGCCGAGTCCGCATCGAGAACCGAGTGCGAGGACGGGAGCACCAACCACACCAACCACACACCAAACAACGGAGCTGAACACGTTGTAGCCAGGCGTCCGTGCTTGGATCTTAACGATAGAGCTTGTGTGTTACTTGTGTACAGTCCTAACACATCAGACCGCATCACGTACAACAAACATAATATCACAAACACGACTCGACAGGCGACAATACACAATACCACAGCGGAAGCGACGGAGTAGTCCAGCCATCACCGGGTCTACGCAACGCCTGGGGGAGGGATTCCCAGCTATACTGTATACTCTACTCTCACTACTGTACAAACCAACACAAGCGAGCTTGGCCGTGAAGACTTCAGAACCAGATCCAATACTGTACCTGTGCGCACCGCACCTTACGCGCGCACAGTACAAATCAATCAATCAGCCATGCCAAAAGTGCAAATCCACGAACATACGACGTCGTACCACGCCATCACGACCAAGTCGCCGCACGGATTCCAGTGTCTGAAGAAATTATTCCTCGAGTACGACAATGCGAGTCCCAGTCGGGGGGTTCTGGAGGGGCTTCTGGCGCGAGATTTTGTACGTCCTCCTGCTGTCTGACATCCACACATATATCGAAACCCATCTCACGTACAGTATCACGTATCATGTATCCAATATCACACGGCCAAGTGGAACGTTGGACTTTGATTTATTGCTATTATGAATACTTCTGCTCATGTTTCTGCTCATGCTCTGTTCATGCTTCTGCTCTTGCTAATGATACGATCATACAGACGGACAATGAAAACGAGTCAGAGAGGAGTATTGGGCGCGAGGAAGCCATTGTGAACATCATTTCTAGTCGGCAGCGATGTTCGAGACATCAGATCGATTTGAAAAGGGCGATTTGTATCGAGCATGATGCCAAGAGACAGGAGGTGCTGTTTGAGGGGGTTAGGTTTATGCTGGTAGGATTCTCGCTCGGTATCCTGTCTTCCCATATGGTTAAAAGCTGACGAATCGTCGATAGTTTACAGCGGATGGCGACAAGGAAGTGGAATTACCCGTCGTGGAGGATAGAGGCCAGTGGATCCGTGTGCCTTTCTCAGGCCGGATCGAGGTTCGCGTCAAGGAGAATAAATTCTCCATGAAGGACGCGGTAATTGAGATTGTGGGCAGACGGTGGACAATCGACAATAGTCAGTTGGTGAAGAGGGAGATGTTGGCTCGAAAGACGATAGAACCTGGCTCGGAGACCGGGCCGGTGAGTCCCATGTCGAATGCAAGTGGGAGCTTGGACAGGAGCCAGTCGACAGGTACGCCTCAAATCGGGCTGCCCGGGGGGATGAGTGAGTTGCCAGCGGCGTTGTCGGGGCTGGCTATGACTGACAGTAAGAGTCTGCCACCGTACCCTCATTCGGCAACGGGGACGTCGACTGTGTCGGGCAGCTCGATCGACGGTGGGGATAAGTTTCTGAAAACTTGAGCACTTCCTCCTTGAGGAGAGCGGTTGTAATCATATCCGATTCTTGCATAGGCAGGATTGCAAGGAGTTTGGCGTCGAATGGAGCGGACCGTGTCTGAGAGCGCATGCCCGGTCGACTAATGTCCTAATCTCCTCGTAACGGCAACCGCCCACAACGGAGTATCATCCCGCTTTGGACCGACATTGGGTCAACCGCTCACGATGCTGACACCGTCTTCGGCAACGGCGCACTCCTCGCCAACCCGCCCCTCATGAATCTCTCAAATCGACTTTCCATCCTTGCAAAGAACCCTCTATAGTCGCGTCCCGGCATCTCAGGATTGCGCCAGCCGTCTCTCGTCCACATACTCCAACTACCCATCTCCCTAGCCAACAGAACATCTGTAGCTAGTCTGTCCCCCACAACCACAATCTCTTTCGGATCATCGGTGACGCCATGTTCCTTGAAGTATCGTAGAATATCTGGACCGCAGAACGGTTTCTTGCGCTCGGGCTGCTGGCGCAAGACCGGGATGCCTAGCTCCTTCTCGAGTAACCTGGCTTCAGCTTCGTGCTCGGCGGAGGAGGAACTGCCCGCCGTGTTTGAGACGATGAGAATGCTGTGCTGGCTGTGGGAGAATTCCTCGCTTTGCTTTATTTTCTCAAGTTTATTTATATATGCTTGGTGGAGCTTGGTTGTTTCCGGCGGACAGAGCGTGTTGTCCTTGTCGAGAACCAGGGCACGAATAGTGGGTTTCTTGCCTGTACTGTTGAGAGAAGGGAGCCATGGGCCGATTGGCAGTGGGAGCGGAAGGAGTGTAGGTATGGTCCTATGCGGGAGAAGGGAAGACGGCTCGCTTAGGGCGTAGGCTAAAGTTAGGCGCAGTGCTGGGACATTGGAAAAGAGTGGCATGTCAGAGAATGACTTGAGCAATGGACGCAGGATGCTGGTAGAAAACTGGAGTGAGTGTTCAATGAGTCGAGTGTCAGGTCGTCGTTGATGTCAAGATGCGGAGATAAGATAAGATTCGCTTTTAGATCCATATTCATTTTCCTACCGCAAACTGCGGTGCGAAGAAACCACCTACGAATAGACCTCGACGTGGAGATCCCAGATCATCGAGACCTCAATATTTACTGTCGCATATTACTCACAGTCCATTAATTGTTGAGATCAACGCGCGCAAGCCCACCACCCGCCCACAATGGGCAAACTCACATCAACCATCGGCATACCCATCAAGCTCCTCAACGAGGCACAGGTGAGTACCCAGTACGCAAGCGGAGATGAACTTCGAATGAGGCTAACCTCTGCGCGCAGGGCCATGTCGTCACACTAGAACTGACATCCGGTCAAGTCTACCGGGGCAAACTTCTGGAAGGTCCGTTTTGCGCCCTCAATTCGTCTCCCCTCCCACCACCCACTCTTGCAAAAACTCCCACTAACAATCCCCAGCGGAAGATAATATGAACGTCCAACTCAAAGACATCACTGCCACTGCCCGCGACGGCCGCGTTTCGCATCTCGACCAGGTTTACATCCGAGGGAGCCACGTCCGGTTCTTCATCGTCCCGGACATGCTTCGGAATGCGCCTATGTTCCGATCTAGGGGAACAAGAGGGCGAGGTGTGGGATTGGCGAGAGGACGGGCGACAGTCAACCGTGCACGTGCAGGGAGAAGGCAGTAAATGGGAGATCATTGCGAGAACGAGAGAACCTGATATTCGAATGGTACGGCATGGACTGCGCCCAAGTTCCAACGCTGGTTATGGCTACGAACTCCGCGACGAGAAGAGAATGCGAAATGCGTACGAAGAAATTGCATGGCACGAGCAGGCACGGCGGCAGGCACGAGGGAAACAGATACCGCTAATGTGCCGCTCTCGTGGCGTCAGTCGTGAACATTGGGGAATTCACGCCTCAAGCAAGTTGGGAACGTCTAGTCATGGTGCTGAACCTTCGGTGGAACTGTCCGCGGCACGAAAGAGCCGACTCCATGGCAGTGCTAGTGAGGAATTGCTGGTGGACCGACAGGGGAGGGGAACGTACGTAGCCTTGCTGACGAAGGGATTTCAAAGCCTCGCCTCACCCGCCAAGGCTGAATATAAATTGGAAACCGGTCCTAGACTTCAAATTCCTGCTATCACTTCCATTCCGTCGGTCATACTCGCTCTGTAAGCCCATCCTGGATTAAGAATCCAATACGCGCAAGACTCGTATAATTGCGCCTTTAGCGAACTCTGCAAAAGTGGACGGATCCCGGCCAAGAAACCAAACGTGCCCTGAAACCGCTTCGATGTTGAACATTGCATTTTCATGGACCAGCTTCACTCTTCAATAAATACCGAGAGGAACGCACAAGAATACATACATACGCAGTAACCAAACTCATCCGAGGATCGAATCTCGAGGGAAAGCAAAACACCAAATACCGGCACGGCCATGTCATCTACGACCCCTCCATCCCAAGTAAAAGCCTCATCACTCCGCCTTCTAATCGTTTCTCCCAGCACCAAGCCCGGCTTTTCAACATCAGGATCAGCTTCAGTCTCACCCTCGATACCTACGCCCCCGCTCTTCCCAGCCTTTCTCGAAGCAATAACCGGGTCGAAGCCATCCGCCGACGTGACAACTTTTGCCGGCTACACTTCACACCCGCCATTACGGTTAACGACGAAATACTACGCCCGAGACGTGGGGATATGGTGCGACGAATTACCATCACCGACACGGACGCCGACGCCTCCATCCACGCGAGCGTCTCCCCTGGCGCCAGTATCCTCCTCGGCGGGCAACCAGCATGAATCAAATGCCGAGAGCGAGAGTCAAAGTACCTATGAACCCCAACCAGACACAGACACAAATCCAGACACAGATACCGATAGCGATACAGACACCAGGTTGAGACCATCAGAACCAGAACCAACCCTCAAGGACTGGACACTCCAGATCCTCTCGCCAGAGGCACGAGAAGTCCGCGCCGTCATCGCGGGGATTATTCTACTCTTGCCCACCACCAGCGCACGCACATCAGCATCAGCGCCAGCATCAGCATCGTCATCGTCATCGTCATCGCCATCGCAGGACCAAGACCAAGAGGTATTTACCCAGTTCATCCAAACGGCACACACCCTCCGCGAAGCCATCGAGGATGAACACCCCGGTCGGGATATCGCTTCGCTGGTGGTTTTGCAGCCTTCTCCGACCACTGCCGCCGCCGCCGCCGCAGCGAGGAGGACAACCATGAAGGAGGGCCACCTCCTCGAACAGCTCGAGGAGCGGTGTCTCTCAGAGGGGTATCTGGGTTGGGAATTCGTGGCGTGGGATGGCCTTCACATAGTCACTTCGTCGGCTTCGGGGGACGTCGCTTCGGCTTCTCGTTCAGCTTCAGCTTCAGGTTCAGCGTCAGATCAAGGCCAAGAAGCAAAGAACCACGACGAAGATGAGCACGAACACCCTGAGAGGAACGAATTCGGCGAGAAAACCGGTCTCCCGCGCGTGCTCGAAGTCCTAGAATCAATAGACTGGTCAGCCGAACCGGACTTTGACAACCCAGACGAAGCCGAGGATGATGCATTCGACTTTGACCTTCACCCCAACGATGACGACGACGGTGTCGGATTGCCGAATATCCGACCCACGCGCGACGGATTCTCAGGCCTAGACTTCGAGCTCCAGCGCGAGATGATGGAGTTGAAGATGAGTATGTTGGGTTGGGGGGATGACGAGGACAATCAGGACAATGACAACGAGGCTGGTCCGAGGGAGACGAACCACGATGGTGATGATGATGATGACGACGACGACGAGGGCGCCGTCGATGAAGAAGAGTCGCAGATCGAGCGCCTTCCTGGCCTGCTTGAGCGGGTTGTCGCCATACGAGAGGCGGGGCAGGAGATGGGTAGGGATGAGAGGGAGAGGTTCGCGAAAAGGGAGATTGCGAGGATTATGAGGGAGATGGGATAGGTCGGAAGATGAGAATCAATACATAGGAGGTGGGATGAGGCGATCTCGAAGACCAGGTCATTGCATGGGTGCAGTGGGAGTTAGGTGTGATCACGACAGTGCCAGATACATGCATTACTCGTTCGACGCCCAATGACCTCGACAATATCCATACAGTAAAGTACACGCGATGCTGCGCTCCGTCTGGGTTGGTGGTTATACATGCCATTGACTCCACCGGCGAGATTCCACACACATGACAAGTACTCAAAACACAAGCAACTCCATCCATGCAAATGCTAGAAGTAACATATCATGACCACAGGAGACATCCATGGTCCCGACTAGGCCATCCGAACAAGGCCTTCACACCTCCCACCCATCACTGGCCCACTTCCTCGTCCAATCCGACTTCTTCTCCCCCAACCACGGCTTATTTTCCCCAAAGGCCTTGTTATACCCCATACTCCAGCGGTCTTCCACCTCCATCAGCATTGCTTGTTGAGGTTGCGCATGAGGTGGAATGGGCACTTTGGGTTTTGGGCGGCGACCTCTCGGTAGGCCTGAACCCGAAGAGCCAGATCCTTTCGTGCTTGGTTTCGTTGCGGGGGTCTTTTCGGCCGATGATGGGGATTCCTTCTCCACCTCTTTTACAATCGCTCGTAATTCCTTGTCGTCGGAAGTGATTTGTGCCTTGACATATGCCACGTCGCACTCCGCGTCGCCATTCAACATCTCCATGACACTCTTCCTCGGGGTATACTTGTACATATCCAAGTCGATCGGCCCGCCCTTCGGCACCACGTTCGGATCCAAGTATGCTTTGTCGCCCAGTTCAAGCAGTTGGTTGATATCGAGGCTCTCTCCATGGGGAATCTTCTCGGGATGACTTGGCGTCACACAATCCATGTCAACCTCTTTGCGCAGAACGTGGTCAATGTCGACCGCCGAGAAAAAGGCAACCGATTGAGGCAAGTCTTCAATGCCCATTTGCTGGCTGAACATCGCCCTCGTCCAGAGATTGCTAATTTGCAATGCCATTGCGGCACGATAGCGATCTTCTTGCGCCACGAGATACCGGATTTCATCATGCACCGTGATAGCCAGGCGGGCGTCGAGGTTGAAGCGACGGATCAGGTAGTCCATGCTAATTATCAGGAGGTGCAGGTAATCAACACCCGACGATTGGATGGCCCAGTTGATGCGAGATGTCATGAACGAGCCTTGATTGATGAACCTCCGCATCAGGGCTTCTGTAATCCCTGCTCCCAAAACAGGCGTGCGAGGACGTTCTTGCTCGGCGAATTCCTCGAGTTTATTGAACACGAAAGATTCGGTGCCTCCACGCCAGAAGGTGCCATTGCCAAGCACTTTGCGTCGCGTGCGAGTGCCCTTTGTTTCCTTGTACAGCTTGGATGCGATTTCCATTGTTTGTCGCTCGGATAGGCTCGGATTGAATTGACGGAGTAAGGTGGCGGCGAATTTCAGGCCGGCGCCGTAGATGCGGCCGTAGTTGAAGACCTTGGCGTCGTTACGGGATATGCCCAGGATTTTGGCCGTCTTGGAATGAAGATCTGTGCCTGCAGCTTTTGTGCCTTCCAGCGTCATGAAGCCGATGGCATTGCCGCCGTGGAGTTGGAACTGGGCATCTCCAACGAGAGACGCAATCCAGAGCTCCTCGCTATCGACGTCTGCTCCAACAAAGCAGTAGCCAGGTGGTGCCTTGATCATGGCTTTGAGTTCAGACCCCACACGGTTGGCTTTTGCGTTCGACGCCGTCAACCAGGTATTCTCCACTGCGCGCCGCGTAATGGTGCCCATAGGGATGATCTGAGGCAGGATGAACCCTTGATCGGATTTACCAGCGAGCGAGCAATCCCGATCGGCTTCCTTGACGACCAACTGAGAGGTGATTCGGTCACGGGCCGAGATCCAGTATGAGCATGATGCATTCATCTCTAACGCTTCTCTCGCCAGTGGATACTGTGACGACAAGGTCCCGGATTCGAAGTATTGCAGGTAACCCTTGGCAAGAGGCGATGTGCAACGCGCGGTTGGGCCGTCCTTGTGCGGGAGTTTGTAGTAAGTGTGCGCAAAATCGTCCTTGAGCTTGACATTCTCCTCGTTGGTCATATCGCAACTGACTGCATTGCCGTGCTCGTACTTATGCACCTCGCCACTTGGAACCCGGAAAGTCCAGCCATGCAAGTCGGACCATACTAGGGGGTATCCATCCCAGCAGAGATTCAACAAGAGCGGTGCGATTCTCGTTCGAACAGTCAGGCTCATAGGCGAGGAGTTCGAAGTGAACAAATCCCGGTACCAATTGGGCGCACCAGGTTTCTTCTGCCGAGCAACTGGAACTGGCTCCTCGCCCTTTTTCTTCGCCTTCTTGTACCTGATCTCCTGTCCTGACCAGTCTAGCTGGCTAAGCCAAGGGTCGCTGTTGTATACTTCTGGCTTGTCTTTAGCGCCTAGCGCCACATCGCAGAGTTGTAGAAGTCGGGTTTGGACGTCTTTCAATCTCTGCTGGTAGGTACCCTCGGCCCTTTCCAGGTACTCGTCCCAAGACTTGTCGACAGGCAGAATGACGGAGGATATGTGCCGAAGCGCCCCAAAATTCACTGGGTGAGGGCAAGTTTCCACAAAGTTGGGAAAGACTTTCTGGAAGACCTTGTGGGTGATGGCGACGTCCGCGGCACAGTAGTCCAGCAGTTCCTCGATTCGTTGCATGATGCCCTGCCGGTCTAGCTCGCCAAAGTAATCCCTCTGGCTCTTGTCAATGGTGATGCCCGTATGGAACTTGGCCACATCTCGTAGTGAGTTGATGGAACTCCGCCCGACCCACAGTTCTTCCTCTTCCTCGCTTAGCATCTTACTTTCAAGCATCCTCTGGAGCTCAATCGAATTGTGGTCGCCCGACATTTTGTCTCGCAAGTCCCTGTTCTTCTTGTGCTTCATCCAAGTCGGCCGTTGTCTCGAACACATTCCATTGACGGCGACATGCAATGACATGGTATCAAGGAAGAAGTTCCGAGACTGCTTCAGGTCGTATTCTTCCTCGACTCTTGCGCGATCATATCCGACGTTGTGGCCCACGACTATCCGGGGTTTTGTGGGATCGCCCAACGGTATAAGCTGTCTTGAGTTTTCCGTCTCCCCGAGCAGCCACGGAGATATCCAGGCATACCAAGCCGTACCACTGGCGGCAGTGGCCATGACGGCAAACGGTGACTCTCGCCACATGGTCTCGACATCGAATGACAGCATCGTTTCCTCTGGCGCGTCCACCTCTTCCGTAGTCATGTCTGAATGGTATTTTGTCCACCCACTCCTAATGACCCATTTCCGAGGTCTCTGCGGAATATTCGCTCGAACGAAGGCGTTGGCGTAGGATAAGTAGGGCTCGGAGGCATCCACGGCCAGCTTGGTGAAGTGTTCGTCCAGACTACTTCCAATGACCGGAGGTACGTCAAGCCCGATGGCGGCACTATTGTCCTGATTTTTGCCCAATAGATCATGCCGGCGCAGATGGTCCTTAGATAGTTCGACTAAATCCACACGCGGTCGGGTCGCCCTCGAAGGAAATACTTGCGGATGGAGGTGATCGCTCAACTGTTGCACACCTATCTCATTGTATCGCGCACTGGCGACCCGCGCCAGCGACTTCCGCTCGGCATTAGAATTACTGTCGGAGGCATAATGTCGTCGTAGGATCGCTGCTGCCCTTGCAGCAAACTGTGGGCGTAGCCTGAATTTCTGAGAGGTTCTGATATAGCCTCGCGCACATTGCGCAGGCGTAGGAGGCCACAGCATTGATGCGACCAGCTTTTCGTCACCGCGACATTGCAACAGGAGGTCCGAGCGGGTGGAAGAGGCGAAGGGGAAGGGGACAGTCTTGACGTCGTCCGCTCAGGAGTCGCCCAAAAAGACGAGGCAAGCGCGATAAGGCCTTATCATCACGTGACAATACGGGGGAGCAAATCCCCTCCATACGGCGCGTGCTCGGCGTGTTTTCGCCAACATCCGCCTCCAACGCCGTCAACGCTTCAACTCGGTCAGATTGTGCAGCTCGTCTTAGCACCGGTTCCTTGAAACGAGGCATTAGAATGGCATTCAACGCAAAGAACCTGGAATATAACAAACAAGAACCCGCCTTCCTCCGTAAACTAAAAGGGGAGTTCGGCGGCGTTGATGGAAGACACAATGTTCAGATCGCTCGACCAAAGAAAGACCGGTTAAAGACCGGCGATGACGATGAAGATGAGCCAGTGATCGTTGACGAGCAAGGCGAAAGGATTGAAAAGGCCGAGTTTGAACGGCGACTCAAAGGGGAAGATGAGGGAGATACGCCAGCCACGACAGAAAATGCCAAAGCCTCAGTTCCGGAAGCCGGGGAAGACGCAAAAGAGTCTGAGAGGCAGAGAGTCACTGAAATTGGCTCCTCAGCAAATGCAAAGAAGAGAAAGGTTGGGAAACTTGTCGGGGGAGACGGCGAGAATCAACAAGGGCAAAGCGACGAGGACGATAAGGAGAAACGCTTAGCCAAGGGGCAAAGCGACAAAGCCGATTCGACCAAGAAAGCTGCTGCCTCGCCAAAGAAGAAGGGGAAGAAGATTAAATTGTCCTTCGACGAGCCTGAATGATGATATGCGTATTCCAGGTTAAAACAGCCAGTAAAGGTTCAAAACCCTATACTTGCCGAAAACACACCGGCTCCCATAATGACAGCGGCCGAGATGACTTCGAAACCACAACGAACTTCACCACTCGTCTAGTGCCCTAGAGGAAGCCAGACAAAGAAAGCAAGAGAAGACTTTGCCATCAGGCAAGAGCGAGCCGGTGGAAATGGCTACGAGAGGAGAAGCCAAGCAATGGAATCAGTTTTGACGGAGCCCTGAAGAAAACCGCCTTCAACTCCAGCAGTCGTATAGTCTGTCACATATCGACATGTTCATCAGCGAGGGCAAAATGACGACAGCGCAGATACCAGTCCCGGCAATCCCGCAAGGACCAGAGAGTGTACCACATGGCTGATTTGTACATGTTGGATCGCGCCTGCAATCATCCTATGTACAATCCCGCAGAGACACGAGACAGGAGGTCACCGGTTTCATCCGTCAAGCATAGGCAGCCCATCCACAATACAACACTGCCAAATTCCGTTCATCTGTTGCCTGCCGAATCAACTCGTTAACTGTTGCCTCCACGCTCAATGCCTTGCCCAACTTCTTCGCCACTACTGTCAATGCCCGGTCCGCTTCGCTTGGCTCCGTCTCTTCCCTTCTCGCCGCAATCAGACCAACAGCAGCAGCGTCATTTGGAAGTGACGCACTGCTGATGCTTGTTGCGGCGGTGCCACCTGCAGCACCGTCTGCGGTCGGGGCTTGTCCGTTGTTCTCCTGCATCTTTTGGAGGCGGAGTGGAGAGACGGACCACGAATATAGAGGATCATAGCGAAGAACGTCGAGGATGGTCATTATCGCTTCTTGATCGCGACGTAGGGCTTCAAGGGTGAAATTGCAACTGCGACGGAACACGCCCTCCACGCCAGTAAGTCCCATGCCGTCGACGAGGTCGCGTGTCAGGCGGAAGGGAACGACTTCAGGCACTGGTAAAACCCGGCCAGCCTCAAAAGCTACGCCTAGGTCGATGTGCACTACCTCTCCGGTCTTTTCATCAAGCAGTATATTGTGCCCGTGTCGATCGCCCAGACCTAGCACATGGCCTAGGATGCTGATCGCAGCTGTGGAGCGGCTGTAGTTGAGGCGCTTGTAGAACCAGTCGTCTGGGTCGAGGAACTTCTCCATGAAGAAGAAGCGCATGACCGGGTGGAAGTTGGCGGCTACCGTGTGGTAAGCTCGTACTCGTTGGTCGACGGTCTTCCCTTGGGCGTCTGCAATATCCTTTCTAGCTTTGTTAGATTTGTAGTCCTTGGGATGGTATCGCGCGTGAGCCGGGAGAAGGTACTCGTTCAACGGGATTGTATTCTGTACGAATTCGATGACTCCCGAGTTTTTGGTCAAGGGGACCACTTTGTACGTTCTGATACCGAGATCCCGCTGTCGCGTGCTGCGGTGCTCTTTGAGGAGGTTGGAAACTTGCCCGAAAACCTGTTCCATGATTGCGTCTTGTCGAAGGTCGTCGTTGCCACCTTTCAACAGCAATTTGTGTCGAGAGCCATCAGAGGCCGTGATTGTAGCAATCTTGGGCGCTGAGACACCGCTTGCAACAGATAGCTCCGGGCTGATCGAGACAGATGTCGGTACCTGCGAGTAATCACGATCTGCCCGTAAAGAGATACTCATCGTCGGTGGGGGTATCTTCGAAGTCGGTTTCGTGATTTGCGCCTCCAGCCCTGGACCGCCTTGCAGCTTCCGTAACTGGAGGGTTTTGGAGTCAGATTTGCCATGCTTGTCCGGCAGCGGTTCTACGGCGACTTTATTGAGGGCGACACAGGTGTTGTGGACAGCGGTCCAAATTGCGGAGGATGTGCTCTGTTGCCTGATACGCTCGGTCAATTTGTTTGCTGCCGTCCATCTAGATGCAGCTATGTCATCGCCTGCTGGTGGCCGGGACTTGCTGGTTGCGAAGACTTGGTATAGACTGTGGTATGGGTGATCCGAGCAGATCCGAAACATGAGGTCCTTCAGAAGCTTCTGGAAGTCGTCCTTCAGGTCCAACAACCGCGACGTCAGCTGATTGACCAGTGGCGCGAACTTGATTGTTGGAACCGAGCTGAGGTGCTTCTGGACCGCGGCATTCGCCGTCGGGCTTTCTGCCTGGTTGAGCCAGAGAGCAACAAATCGGAGCGTATCGTTAGGATAGTCATCAGAAGCCCTCATCGAGAGAAGGTAATTCTCCAGGCACTGCAAAATCAAGTTCTCCCGGTTCTCCGACACCCTTTTCCATTCTTCCTCGTCCAGTTTAAGCCAGTTTCGCGCCCTGGCCCAATGTGACTTGACCTTCTGCTTCTGCTGCTCCGTCTTGCTGTTCCTCACCATTCTTTCTAGCTCATAGACCTCTCGTGTCTTACGCTCTCGGATCTTGCTGATGCGTGTAAAGTCGTCGAGATTGTCGTTGTCTTGCAGCTGCATATCACAGAAGGCAGCAAAGTTGTGGAAAACCCGGCCAGCGGCAGATCCTGTTCGAGGTCCGTGTAGCTCTTGGATCGCTGGGGCTAGATAGCGCTCGATGATCTCGTCTGGTTTCTCGAGACGAGCCTCAGCCACCTTGTGCCCGAGGTCCGTCAGAATGTCAGCTCGTGTTACAACAATGGCTTGTTTCACAATATCTTTTCGACTTCTTAGACCTTCTAAAATTCCAATTGATGCAGACGCTTCTTCCTGTTCCCATAAAGTCCTAGCAAGGTCGTAATTGGTGGCAACGTCGACCTGCAATCCTACTTGCTGAGCCAGGCGATTAAGCTCGGACAGATACATCGCTCTATTCAAGCAGAATTGAGGCTCGTCATAGCTCGATGCTACTTCCAGAGATTGCCGAGTCACCCGAACTTCGAAAAGCAGCGCCTGGTGGAGGTTCACGAGGAAGGAACCTTGTAAACGCTGGTTTCTTCTGATCGCGGCAAAAGCTGCCTCTCTGCCTGCTAGCACTGGCGAGAGCATGTCAAATCTGCTGTTGTCAGTAGTAATCCAGCAATATGTAAAGACACTCACTCGGCGAGCTTGAAGTTCTTGTTCCTGGCCGCTAAAGCTGCACAGGCCGATTCCAGACCCTCCGCCGATGTTGCGCCAAGAGTCTGTCTCGCTTCTGCAAGGACTGCCAAATCCGAATAGAGGCGATGGAAATGGCTCCTACTAGCGGAGTCGGTCTTGATAGCGCCGCTCACGTCGAGCAACGATTGGTCCAGCTCCATGAGGAAGCTCTCTTTGTTTGAAATGCTATGCATGCCCCGGAACAAAGACAACAGGCCCATCGGTGACGGGGTTGATTCATTTGGAGCCGGCAAATCCCATCGACCTTGTGCAGATCTACTTTCCACGGAATAATCCTTCTGGAGGACTTCATAGTGTTGTCTCACAGCCTCTGAGATCCCCTGCATATTCGCAGAACTCAGGGTCGACGCGGTAGCTCGTGCCACCGGGCCTAGTGCGGCTGCTTGCTCATTGACCCTCAGTTGAGAGTCCAGCATCGCACTGTGAAATGACAAGGATTTCTGACTCGCGCCTTCATGGCCTAGTTTACTGATGACGGACTGCAAGTCGTAGGTCTGATGCTTACCATAGAAGAAATCAGGATCATCAACACTCTCGTAGATCTTCGAGATGACCTCGGTGGGAATGCCTTCAGTCATGACAAGCGATCTTCGGGAAGAACGACCCGTTTGCAATCGAGCCTGCGATTGATGAAGCTCTAGGAAGAGGAGAGCTTCATGCCACATTTGACAGTCGCTTGCAGCCATAGCAGCATGGTGGAGATCTACTTCAAGCCAGTAGTTTCGCTGCGCCATATTGTTCTCTCGTGGAAGTTGGCATTTTCTGAGATAGAGCAGAGTCTTTAGCACCAAAGGCCGCGCTGGGTTGAGCGGCTGAACTCCTGGCGAAAGAATATCGGAGAACATTTCTGATAATCTTTCCCGAAAAACTTGGTGAGAGTCGAACTCGCCGAGGAGAATCAGGTGGACACTGTATGGCAATAGGGCCTCGGCTGACTCGGGGATTGCATTGATAAGTGGTTTGAGAAAGTTCAGCACAGGGTCACTAGCCGCTGCGTCAGAGATCTGAGCAAGGAGTTCTCCAGCCCAGTGCTGCGCTTGCGAACGCGAGTCGTGAGATTCTTCGCGTTTTGTGTCTGAGGTCCCCGGAGCAAGCGACAGCGGGGTGGTAGGACAGGGGCAATTCATGAAGCTCATATCCCGCACAAAGACTCTGTCGAAATCAGGCTCCAGCACACCGTGTTCGCCGGAATGGCTCATGTTGCTGAAGATCAGTTGTAGTGTGTTCTCGGCAAAACTCGTTGCAGGATAATCAGATGTCCAAAGCAGATTCGTCAGATGGCGCACGATGCTGGTGTAAGATGAGACTGCCCCAAACCCAGGGAAGCCCTCTTTTGAGACCGGGATTGCCACTTGCGTCCGCAGTGCCTTCTTGTTCCCTCCAGAGGTGAGCCCACGCATGACGAAACCTCGACCCATCACCTGAGCTGCCCATACCCGGAACGACCGGTCCAATTCGAGATTCCTCAGAAGACTTTCCAAGACAGGAAGAACTCGGGAAGCATCCTCGTCATTCGCAAGAATGTCATCTTGCTGATCTGGCGGCGAGGAGAATTGTTGGCATAATATTGTGACAGAGAGCTCAAAGTGAAGGCTGGAGAGAAGGGTGCTTTTGCTGCTTTGGTCCATGACCAGATCATAAAGTAGCTGGCCTTCACTGGTGCTTTGTGCGCTAGTTCCGGGTTGGGTTAGGGCTCGCGCATGTTGGATGACCCGTGTGTATGTCTGCACGGCGTCGTCTGTTATATTCTCTAGCTGGAGAGACTCCAGGGACTGGCTTAGGAACATGCGGAACTCTTGGGCCTTGGTCATCGTAGCCAAGAAATGACTTTCTTGCGTGGTGCTGTCCTGCGAGGAAGTGATGAAGCCGGTCACCGAGGCAAAGATGGCGACACCAAGACCAGCGATGAAGGAAGGCCGAGTCGAAAGATATGGCGCTCCATAGCGAAGGAGGAAACGGTAAATGCCCATCGCGTCCCCTGCACATTCGAACAGGGTCAGATAAGGTCGTAGACTGTGAAGCATCATCTCCAAGGGATAGCCTTCCAACGCAGCGGGGCCGGCGAGGCTGATCACGATGCGGATCTTGCGGATGATGCTGCATGTATGCAGAGGTCCTAATGCTGGCCGCGCTTTGTCCAAAAGTCGCCTGAACAGATGCACCAGGAGGGCTGGTGTCCAGATGTCCTGCTGCTGCATGTCAAGTCGCGACAACAGGTAATTAAGTTCCTCAGGAAGACAACGTGCGCGGAAGCATGGCTGCTGAGCAAGCGGAAGCTCGCTACGGTGCCCCGCCTGGTCGACCATCTCCTGCCAGAAGCCCAAGTTTGGAGAGGGCAGGGCCTTTTCAATGCCGCGGTCGTCTTGAAGCGATAGAACGAGCACTACAATAATGTCCGGGAGACACTCGCGAAGCCGCCGAATGTATAGTTGGGACCCGAGTCGTTTTCGTACCAATTTCTCTGAGCCATCATAGAGGCGTTCTTGCTTTGGCACGCTTGTTTCGGAAGCAAGTGTGTAAGCTTCGGCACTGGCAAAGTTCTCTGCAAGCAGGTCGGTCCAGTCCACACCGACAAGTTGTGCCAGGTCTACTGCATGAGCCATCCCGCGAAGAGCTGTTTGTCCCGTTAGCTCAGCGATATTATTCTCGACCAACTCCCGCAAAGAAGTGTACCCGAAGGGTCCGAAAGGCATGGAGGAGAGACTCTCAGTTGACAGCCACGTAAAGAAAATCTGAGGCGCAAACAGCTTGAAAAGTAGCCTTGGCTGTTTGAGGTTGAGCAGTTTGCAGGTTCGATGGATGCAGTCTTGCGCGAGTTTCGTCGTAGCAGGCACATGAGCGACAGTTTCGAACACGTGGTATGTTGCTTGTCGCAAGACCGTGTGCCATCGGGCACCCAGATGCGAAACGATGTACAAGCGCGTTGCGATGCCTTCTTTTCGTCCAGGATCGGAAGGCAATTTGCCGACGACGTCTTCAAAAATTGCATCGTGCTGCGTCAGAACGTACTTGTCGAAAATGTGCGACAGCTTATCGGCCATCCTGTGCTGGTTCGGAGGATCGCTGACCTCAAGAATCTTGAGGAGGCTTGTTCGAGGAGATGGTACATCGTCGCCACCATAACTTGGGTTTTTCAGAAGCAGCGAGTCCAGCAGATCTGCCAGGACGGACAAGACTCGGGGCGAAGCAATCCCCTTCTTCAGTGCGGTGTTAAGGAACCAATCGTACACTTCAAACGATGCTTCTGCGAGGTCGTCGTCTTCCTCAGAACTCCAGAGATCCACCAGGTGGCGAAGGGCGTCGAGACATAAACATAAGGCAGGTTCGCACCTCTCGAATGCTTCTTCCTCCAGAAAAGCCTTGCCGAGTTTGTCGATAAGACGATGTGCGTCTGCCCTGGAAGTTCCCATCCGCAGAGAGAGAAAGTCGCTCACGGCTCCTCGTGCGCCAATCAACAAGACCGGATCAAGCTCTATCAGCTCGTCAAAGACCACAGCTGCTGCTGCAGAGTCTGGCAGTGCTTGTGACTTTACCATTTGGAGAGCTGTTGTTAGCTCCACCGCATATCTCGCCAGTAGCTCATGCGTGTCTTGGCATATAGGTATATCAACTCGCAAGACAGTAGTTCCGGCGCCTGCCTGACTGCCCTGACTTGCCTGCGAGTTCAACTGGTCCTCATCCAGGAATTCCAGGTCGGAAAGATCGTTCGCAATGCTTGTCGCCATGGCTCGATGGGCAACGTCCAATGCAAATTGAAGTACACCCCAATACTCGTCATCGAAGTTGCGATTGTCACTGCGAGATAATTGAGCGTGTGTAGCGACAACGCAAGCACATATACGCTTGGCCATTTCTCGACAGGAGACAATATTCTTCTGACTGTCGATGAAATCACTCATGATGCGACGGGTTTCAGATAGTACTGAGGGTGGCTTGAATTCTGACTCGTAACCGCCACAACGCGCAAATATCGCAGTAGAGACCGTTGAAGCAACAGCTACGATCTCTACGATATCGTTGCCAATGTTTGAGCTCCTTTCTGAAGAGATAGCTTTCCAAGACAGAAGGAATTCTCTCGACCGGGTTGTCAGAAAGTCTGTAACCGCTCGAAACAGGCGGGTTCTTACGGACATGTCAAGTTGGCGGGGTCCGGTATTTTCGGGGTCGGCAGCCGTGGGACTTAGGAAAGGGATTCCTAGGAGATACTGTATGAAGTCGGCGTTGATTTTCGCCATGATTGCCGCTTTGAAAGTCGAGTGTGCCGGACTCCAGTCGCCTATCGCGATTATCGAATCCGAGAAGCCGCAAACGGAGCTAAGCAAGCAGTATAAAAGCTCCGGCCGGACGTTGGAGACGATGTGTGCATTGTGAAGTCGATCGAGATTCGCAGCTGTGAGAAGTCAGTACTCCGGATATATGGCAACAATCCTGAACATACGCAAAGTCCAACGGAGAGTTAGCCAACCGATTACCTTCAAGCAGAGGGCCTCAAAGTGCCTCTCGCTGTCGAGAAACTTGGAGCCTAGTATAGTTGTCATCAAGACCAGAGACGTGTCTGTCAGACTGCTTGGGCCATTGCTGCCACCACCAAACACGGTGCCATCAAGCAGACTTGCGCTCATCGCTGTATCCAAAACCCCGCTCTTGAGGAGTACAGTGAGCACATGGCACGAAGCCCTCGTCGTTGGGACAACAGCCATCGCTCTTCGCGCAGCGTCCCAGACCTGAAGCCAGACATCGGACGTTTGCGAAGAAAGATATGGTTCTTGCCCCAACCTGGAAAAGATCAGGAAGACCCATGTCTGAATGGTGGGGTCTTCGTTGTTGAGGTCCGGCAACAACCTGTCCAGTAGTCGGCCCCATTCCTGCTCATGGGCCCCGGGTTGGTCAAAAAGAAACAAGACGATCTGCAGAGCGGCGAGCTTTTCTTGCCCAGACCCTACTACCGCGAGCTCAATAACTTCGTCTAGGTGTTTTTGGACTTTCCGTCGTTTACGCGGAGCGTCTTCCGAGTCTCTGCTAGCGCTCGACGGCCGTCCTTTGCGACTCAGCCCAATGATGAGGCTTGCAATGATTTCTAGTGTCAACCAGCAACTTAAGGCTCGTGGTGAATTCCTAGGAGGCTTGAATTGACTGACTTGGAGAGGTGTAGTTTCTGAAGCGAACAGCGGTTGCATCTCGTCGAAATGTAACAAGTCCTTCCTCCCATAGTCGGACATCAGGGTTGTCAAAAGGGGTTCCAGAATTCCCGCATCAATCGGGGTCCAGGCGCCAGGCGGAGCAACGAAGAGATATCGGCATGTAAATAAGGTGATGAGCATTTGTTCTCGCAGGGTACCAGACCGGCTCGCCCATAATCGGCGCATGACGGGGATGAGGTCGCATAGTAAGGTTTGCGTGAAATCCACATTTTGGCCTAGAGAGACAAGCATAACGTTGTTTAGAGTCTCGAAAGCATCCTCTTGACCTGTCGCCGCAACATTCAAGTATTCTTGGATCTTCTCAGCAATCGCTGGGCCCCTGGCCATGACGTGGACGTTCGCTACAGAAGTCAAGCTCTTCAAGGCAGCGACGATCTCTTCGGCAAGCGTAGCCTTTTCCTTACCAATGCTCTTGCCGCTTCTTTGACTGGGGCGTATAGACAAAGACCGATCATTCCTCGAGGCCATGCTGGTATTTCTACTACTCGCCATACCATCTTCAACGACATCGTTCTCGAGGACGGTCGATAGGCAGTCCAGGGCAAAGTCCACATAAGCCTGCCATTGCTTTGGACGCATATGTTCTCCATGTGGTGGGTAATTGAGGAGCATCCGGAAACTTTTGATGTAATCATTCTTCAGAGGCTCACACAGTGACCCATCCGTCAACGGGAGAGTGTCAACAATATGGTCCAGGATCGACAGGGCTGTCTTGAACCTGAGCTTGGGCGTCCCTACCTCCAAAGTCAAGCGAAAGGCAGCAGCTGTGACTTGCAAGCGAGAAGCAGCAAGGCCCCTGGTTCTTTCGGCAGTGGTCGACCGAAGAAATACCGGCTTCTCTTTAGACACAATCCGGTAGAGAAGCTCGAAGATCTTGTGAAATACATCATCGTTGAGTGCGTCACTATACCAATAGGTCAGTGTGCTCCGGAAACCAAGTTGAGGCTGACCACATTCTCACACGTCCGGAGTATTCCCTCGCTCTCCCAAAAGTCTTTTGAGATCTAGAGCACGCGTGTTAGGAAAGCACAAATCTGAGGGATCCAGCTTACCATCGAGACCCTCGTTTCTCAGGGCTATCGTGCCGCCCTCTAGCTTAGCTACGTGAGATTGTAAGCGGGGGAGGCTGAGCAATGGAGAGTAACGAATTCATACATATCGCCGCAGCGATGCTAGCCTCCGCCATACTTCGCTGTCAGTGACACGACGTATTTTGCCGAGACGGAGACTCATGATACATGAATACAGGGTCGTCGTCTCTGATGCCAGAACAAATCACCCAGCATCGACGGAGCAACCAAGAGAAAAGTGAAGGAAAGGTGAAGGGAAACTCAGGCGACATATCACTGAGGCTAGCCTAACCGCTTTCGGAAGCCGCGATTTCATTCAATTTGGCAAATTGCGACCGCAGCCAAAGTTTTGGAGAGCGCAGAACGGCCTTCGTTATTGGGGATGCCCAAGAACAGTTTTGTCGCGTGCTTCTAACCACCTGCACCGCCGTCACGGGTGGCAATTCTACCATGGAAAGTCTCGAGCGCCTCCAGGGGCTGCATGCTGATCTCGTCGCGTTCAGCGAGACGCGTTTCGCCAACATCGATCGCCTGTGGCAGGAGTTGGAAGGGAGCCTCCAAGATTTCAGGCAGTTGCTGGACAAGTCTAATGCGGCTGCCAGCGACCGCGATGCCTACAACAATGGTCTGCCCCCTAGTCCTTTTCTACAGAAATTGCTCATTCTGACATCAGAGCGTAGGAAAACTTAGTGTTGCCGACCAGGAGTTCGCCATCAATGACGAATTCAAGCATATCAGCCGCGCAATTGCGACCACGTTGGACCTGGACGAGATCGAGGCTGGCCGGCTGGTCATCCAAAGTCAGCAAGATCTGACCCTGACACAGGATTCTCTGGTCATGGATGTGGTCAGCAAGTTTCACAACCGCAGAGATCTGTTGCTTCAGTGCCTACGAATTACCCTGCACCAGTCACTCACATTGGAGGCCGATAACGAATACAGAAGAGTCTTTGAGACCACCGTTGGGAGTGTTCTGGATATCGACAGAGGAGTTTCTGGCAACGGATCTGTCTTCACGAGAAAATGCCTGAGGACACTTGAAGAGATCGAGAGGTTCCAGGCCAAGGTTGCAGATGCACTGCAGAGCAAGGCGGTGCTCGGTGGGCCTCGCGGCGCCGAGTTTTACGCCACTCTTGAGTTCCAGCGAGACAGCCTGTTCAAACAGCATGAGGCACTGGCTTGTGTTCTGGCGTACTTGTTCCAGGGTGACTTCGCGAACCAAGAAGATCTCCGAAAGCTTCACGCTGTCCTCCCACACTGGAACAGCCTCGACTTCAATCTGATCCACTATCTTCCCGCATTCTCAGCAGCATTCCGCCAGTTCGGCTCATCGGGAAGTCATATATCTCAGGAAAGCACAGCCTCGCTCAACGCCTTGTTCGCTCCGCTGCCTCAAGATGCTTCCTCGACCTCCATTAGACCACTACAAGCATTATTAAGCCTGTGGTGGACTGCAGAGTACAGCGGTCAATTCCGAGACTCGATCGACCAGGATCCGGGCGCAGGAGGCAGGGCGGACGCAGTCAAGGCGGCATTGAAAGAGGATGCATTGGAGTTCATGCTCGCGATTAGTACAAGCACCAATCTGGACGTGTGGCGGCACCCGGCCAGGCAAGAACTTGTGACCCTGCTTCTGAGCGACACGAATCGATTTTCTCTCAACGAGGCTGAGCTAACGTCCTCGTATTTCCGCTTGCAATTCATGGAATGCCTAGAGAATTTCATTGAATCTTTCATTTCCAACATGCCGGATTCGATCCGGAAACTGAGGACGGAAGAAGATGACCAGAGGTTGAACCTATTGACAGCCCTGCAGGACGGTCTGCCGTCCACCCATCAGGGCACCAACCCCAGCAAACTCCACCTAGAGTGCTTTCTCATTCTTATCTCATTCGCTTTTGAGGGAAGACCCGAGGCTGCGGAGCTGTGGTGGGAAGATCCGGACAGCAACCTATATGGCTTCTTACAGTGGGCATCCCGAAGACAGACTGTGCCCCGTGTGAGCGCCTTTTGCGAGCTTCTGTGCTCCATCTCAGAAGGTCGGGACTGTGCAGAGGCGGCGCACAAGTTCTTACTGGATGAATCATCGCAGGCTACGACCAGAGGCAGACGTATCCCGTCAATGAATTATCAGCAAATCTTCGCCGAGCTTGAACTGTACTCGCAGAAGGTCCATGAACGACCTGCTACCTCGCAGTTGCCGCACACACATAAAGTCCTTCCAACGGACATGAACGAACTGGAAAGTCCAGTCATGCTGTCTTGCTATCTCCGCTTACTGGCGCACCTCTGTCGCCAACCCAGCGGCACCCGCCAGCACATTCTCGAGACGGTCACGCCGACATTCCCGCAGGCTCTGTTACTTCTTAGCTCAGGACCCGTTCCGAGTTATCTGAGAGCGAGTGTGTTCTCGACCTTGGATGCGCTGCTCACAGACAAGAGTGCACAAACTGCTGCGATAATGTGGCATATTCTCGACAACTGGGCAGCGAACAGTCACGACAGAGCACGCCCGGCAGCTGTCGCCGCAGCTCCGCCACCCAAGCCGACTCTGCTCAACTTGCAGAACACGCTCAATTCCATAGCGTCGTCCTTCGACCAGTATGACGCATGCGTCGCCTTCCTTCGCGACTTGATCGTTACTCTACCGTCAACTGGCCTGAGTGCCGATCTGCTTCCTTTTCCAAAAGACCTGGGTTCGGACTACAGAAGCCCAGGGATTGGCCCCTATATCGATTTTGTCTGCGGCCAAGTCTTTGCCAAGCGCATCCCCGAAGTTGCGGATGAGCTGCAGCGATTGATCGGGTCGTTCCATTGCCTCGAATTCATGGCTACCGGACTTGAAGGTGTCAACGAAGACTATGTGGCGATGCTGGACCGCGCCACTTCCATCCATGATGCGTTGCAGGAGGCGCCCGACGCACTATCGTACGCCCAGCGCAGTCCGTTTGCCAGACTCATGCAATGGCTCCTCAGCAGCGACGTGAATAAATTGTTGCTGGAATGCTTGCGGGCGTCCGGCGAATCAGTCGATGCTGCACTTCCAGACTCGCCCTTGCTGCTCACTTTGCAACGTTCAATTGACATCATCAACCGAGTGCTCGATCTTCAGCCCACTTATTTTGACATGGTGAGGCCCCTGGTTCAATCCCAAATGCCTCAGGACGGGCCACCGCCCCGCTCCAATGTTGACTCCCTAGAAGAGGCGCTCGCTGCCCACCCCGAGCTTGTGCTTAGCCTTTGCCAGTTCGCTGCTACTGGGCACTCTGAGCTGTCACTGCGGGCACTTGCGTTACTTCAAAAGCTTTCTAGCTCACCGAAGCTCAACAACCACTTTCTGACGACGGAAGACGTCCGCGGTCGAACAAGGAGAGTTGTCGATATGCTGGGTCCAGACCCGGCTTTCGAGCTGCAACCTATTGCCAGGAACTTATACTCGCGTTTACAGTTTGACGTCCGTGAGCTCGAGCAAGGCTTTGAATCGGTCAGCTACCTTCTCAAAGATGGTATCCTGGCTTTCTTCAACGCTTGCCTTGAAACGCAGCCTGACCTGCCAAACATTGCTCATCTCCTGATAGGCTTCAACAGGCTAGGCGAGCGACTGGCCATCTCAGATTCGGTGGATGCGGGCGTATCGGTCTTCAATTCCATTGCCCTTCTGGTCCAAAGCTACCCAGATGACGAGGGCGGTATAATGGCTTCCTGGTTGATACACATGAAGGCGGCTGCTTTCCGAGTCCTGAGGCATCTGTGGTCGTCTCCATTGTCGAGCAGCGTCGTCGTCGGGCAGCTGCGGAGAATTCAGTTTTTGCAGTCTTTATGCCTGATCCAGCCTATCGTCAACCAGCAGACACTGTGGGACGCCAACAGTCTTCTGCAACAGGAATTCTGGTACACCACCTCCGCCGAAGCCCTAGCCGAGTTCCTTGCTTTTCGAGGCTCCCTGTACAATTACATTGTCACCGAGATAAGAGCAGCCTCCAAGGACGGTCTGTCGACAACTCTGCGTCACATTCTATCCACTCTCCAGGGTAAGACCAGCGACGTGGATGGCACCGTCATTATCAACCCGGACATATTCGCGCTTCTCGACTTTCTCGACCTCGATCTATCGGCCAATTTTGAAGTTGAACCTCAATATTATATGGGCATCGACTTCAAAGTCTACCTGGCCGATGCCACGGAAAGTCAGCCAAGTGTCTACGATGTCAAGATGATCCGCGAATATCTCAATGCCTATCGGGCCTCGATCATGCAGAAGCACGTATCGGCAACAAGCAGCCACAAAATCGACGAACAGGACCTGATCGATGAAGCCGATCTTTTGATTGCCACAGTTGAAGCTCGAAACAGGTCCGAAGTCGTGCTCAAAGCGAGAAGCGACGCCTTGCATGAATATACGGAGATGGTCATAGCCGTCGTGGAATGCTGCCCTATGGAGCCAACCGTGAAGGTGCAGTTCATCCTGCACATGATCCAGGTCATGCTCCCCAAACTCGACGTGTTCATCGTGGACGAGAGAGCCGATATGATTGAACTAGCTCGAGCAGCTGATGCGTTGCTTTTCGCGCTCTCCCAAACGGCCTTGACGACCACCCACCTGGACAACCTCGCCACAGAAAAATTGTTTCAGCTCTTCCGTGCCTCCATCGAAGGCATCGCGGCCGCCAACTCACGTCCAGCGCTGAGGACAATTTTCTACAGCATCTGTTCGCAATACCTTGTCCGCATCACCTCGGCGACTGCCGCGTCGGACGTGAACATTAAAGCCCGGCATAACAGCATGGACTGTATTCGATCGGCTAGCCAGCGTCTTGTACAAATCATGTGCGATGACGCTGAGGACGGAGTCGACGAATGCCGACTCAACGCTCTCGCCCTTCTCGCCCTGCTCACGTCTCTGGCCAGGATGGAGGAATCCAACTTGATCCTCAATTCGCTTGTCAAGGCCAACATGCTGGAGATCGTGATTGATCCACTGAAGCATGTCGCGCTGGAGTTTCAAGACTCGGAACCTGGTTGTAAGTGCAGAATTCATATTTCCGACTCTCTAATGGCCTGTTTAGTGCTAACAAATCAACTCAGACCGGGCATCCCTACTCTCAACTTTCGAAGCGCGCATGCTCCTCCTCCTCCAGATTTCACGAACTCGCGACGGCGCAGGAGCTCTCCTTGACGCAGGAATTGTACAAGCTGCTCGGGACTCCCAACTATTTCGAGCAGACCCGGACCTAGGCATCTCACTGCCTTCCTCCAGCGATAACAACAACTCCCCCTATGTTGCTGACTCCGCCACTTCCGCGTTACACACGTATTACGTCCTTCTCTCCTCCACCCTTCGAGTCCTCCTGTCAACATTCCTCTCGCGCGGTGCACAAAACGAACAGATCCAGTACCGCGCTCGGACATTCCTGATTGACTACAGACCCAACATGGTGGGCGTGTTCAAGAAATTTGCGGGTGTCAGTGGCAAAGTCGATGAGAGAATTAGACCTCTGATTGCGGAGAGCATGAGGTGTTATACCGGGCTGATTACCTTGTCCGGATTCGTGGACTTTGAGGATCAGGCGGCATTAGAAGACACAAGGTTCAGTGGGTTTTCATGACCGGGACGATAGATGGACAAGCCGGAACACGAAAATGAAGCATAGCTCGATTGTTGAATGAAGTGAATCATCTCAATGTGATTACAATCTGGCTCCTGCTTGACATTATCCAGAATCGTCATCTTTCCATCAATCGTCTTGGTACCGACTCCCCATGTTCTGTCAAACGTAAGTACCTCAATTCTTGCCAATTTCACATCCATCTAGTCAGTGTAAACCAGGTCCACTCCCACTCTCTTTCTATCCGCTCCGGTGCAAACGCCGTGCCGGCCTCAACGCAATGACCCACCCCTTTTGGTTTCCTCTTCCTTTCGACGTCAGCCGTTTTTCGCGCCCATTTATAAGTACTCTGAACCTAGCAAAAAAAAGCATCCACGGTAAGGGATCTGATTGAAAACACGATGACGCACGCAGTGCGAGGCCCTGTAGTATTCGCCGAGGCCGAGAGTAGGAGTAGGAGTAGGAGCAAGGATAGCATTCCCAACTCCCATCGACGTACTTGGTTCGGATCCAACCCGGTCCGGCTCGGTATAGTCATGAATACGTGGAATGGAATCGAATCGAATAGACAGCACGCCATTAGCTGGGCGGATCACACCCCGTAAGTACTCACGATGCGTCTGGTCAGGATAGCCTGCGTACCCTACCCTGCTAGCGAGTGATATGTATGCCGTGCAACGACGATGAGGAGGGGAGTACGTCCTCGCCTAAAGCTGGCGGGTATGTTACATTAGGGGGGTGGACGATCGGTAACGACGTGCTGTGATGGACAGGCGGGCGGTCGGAAGGGCTGGTGATGGTGGCAGCGACAGCGAGGGCGATGTCAACGGCGCGATTTTGGACTGTGGTTTTAGATGGAAGGGCACGCTGTGAGCTGGAGTTCGTCACACGATAGGATGGGCTGACGCTGGTCGCAGCGACAGCGACAACGATGGCGACGGCTCGATCTTGAAATCAGCTTTAGATAGAAGGGCACGCTGTCAGCTGGAGTTAGGGACGCGATAGGACGGGCTGGCGACGATGGGGACTTCAAAATGACAGGCGATGGGGACTTCAAAGTGACTGGCGCTGGACAAGGTCGTGACTCCCCGTACACGCCGTGCCCTGATGTTAGTGAAGCGATGGGGACGGGTCGGGGTCGGCGACAGTGAGATCGGATATCACCACACTTGGACAATGAAAAGAGGCCGTCGTTCGGCTCATGCACTCAGCCAATTGATTTTGGGGTCGCCCCCCTTCATCTCTGTTCACAAAAAAAGCAAGGGGAAAACACCCCCCGTCAAAACACCATCTTTATGCCATCTCTTTGATGGCGCCGCGCCAGCGCGACCCAACACACCCGCCAACCACACCAACCACGCCCACAACCACCACAACACGCCGCGGATCTCACATCCCGGCCGTGCCGGCCACAGCACCCTTCCGGCTGTCGACCTCGGCGGCCACTCTCCGCCCCAGGTCCCGCGCAGCCACCCGGGTGGCTTCAGGAGCGCGAAGCATCCTGAGCACCTCAGGTAAGGCGTAGACATGTCCTAAGATGACCTTATCGGTCAAGCAAAGGACACGGGGGGAGAGCGCCGCAACGAGGGACGACCACAACTCCAGCGCGCGAGCGAAGCGGTTGTTGTCCTCGTTGTTGAACTTGACCGTCGCCGCGTTGCGGAGGACTAGCTGGCGTTGTGTCTGGCAGTCGTAGAAGAAGTCGACGACCGGGGCCCGCCCGGCCTCCTTCCAGTTGCTGGCGAACTGCTCGACTAGACCCCAGTCTAGTCTTCCCATCTTGCCGGAATGCAAGAGGAAACTGTTGGTCGATGTGACCAGGATGCCCTCAATTTGGCCCAACACGTAAGCTTGGAAAGCCGGATCAAGTGACACAATCGGACGAGGCGAAGGAGCATTGGTAGGTCGAGGAGAGGGAGCGGTAGTTCCTGCCATCCATCGGTCGACCTTCTCCTCTGCTGGGACTTGAGACTTCTTCACGTTAGCACGATCAAGTGAATGACACGTGAGAAGGGAGACTTACCATGAATGGGTTCTTCAACAAACTGCCAAGCTTCCCGAGGCTGATCTTGCGTGTGTGCTGCAGAGTTGGCGATTCTCCGGCGGTCCCATCTTCATTGACGCCTTTGGAGCTACTACCCTTGCGCATGAGGTTCTTGAAGGGAGTGAAGACATTGGCCGTCGGGTTGAGGGTCGAAGCTTGAGGGCTGATGGTCGAGAAGTGCGGCTTCTGGGTTGGCGGCGGCAGGGAGAAGGTCAGGTTTCCTTGTTGCACTGTCGAAACAGGAGAGAGGTTCGGGATTGGGGTGCTCAGAGCGCTGGAGAATGGGTTCCCATTTTGAATGCTTGAGTATGTAATGCCACTGTGCGGGTATGTTAACTTCGAATTGCTCAGGAGACACTGAGCTACTTACGAAAGCGGAGGTTGTGCTTGCAGGGGCGAGGTGGGGGAATTCTGCAGACTCGCGAAAGGATTGGCGTCCATCACACTGGAGTAAGTGAGCGCTCTGAAAAGTTGTCAGCAGTTCATCTCCGAGGTTTGAGTAGGAGACCTTACGAAAGCGGTGGTTGTAAGGTCTTCGAGGGGTCTGCTGCCTGATCGCCAAAAGTGTCTTCCAACTCGTTGTAGACTGGGAAAAACTGGTGCTTGTCAGGGATCTCCATCCGCTGAATGGCGTGCGTTGTCAGAGCCTGGAGGTTGTGCTTGAGGTCTGCTGCAGTGTTGGCTCGAGTGATAATAGCAGGATCGCTAGGACGCGGTTGGAAAGCGTTGGGGAATCCTGGATGAGCTGACAACGAGCGGGCGATCCCAGGCGGACTCAGTGGGAGTGGCTTGTTGCGGTCCATTCTCGTCATTCTCGACATTTTCGACGCGATGGTTTTGGGGAAAAAAGGTCGAGGGTCAACAGTGCCGTCAAGTCCTAGAGGATAAGATGGCTGCTCTCGCTGAGCAGGCTGAGAGTTGTCGCTTGTGTGGTAGCTTGGAGGTGCTGTTGAAGGTGTGACCGCAGGCTGAGAAAGATTTGAAGATTCACGCTTGGATTGTCTTGCAGTCTGGCTGGAAGTGGCTTCGGTGCGAAAGAAATTCCGCATGATCTCCATCCAGCTGTGACGTGAAGAGTCACGTTTCTGCCACACCGGCGTAAGGCTGCGTCGAACAACTGATTTTTTCTTCTCGTCGACATGGACCTCGTCTTCAACGACAGTAACCGGCGGCGACGACAGTCTCTTGCGGACTTTCGGATTAAGGATGACACCATCGAGTATTCGAACTTGGCGGTTGTCTGCGCGAATTCTCTTACTGCGCTCTGAATTATCCCCAGCTGGACGGCGGACAAAAGGTCGGAGGCTGTCCGAAAGCTTGCGTGGTCTCTCGACTGACTTGTCGCACTCCACAGAGCCCTGCCCGTCCTCTTTCACTGAGACCTGCAGAGGCTCAGAAACAACCCGGCTGGAGCTGATATTGGCACCACAGTTGATGTGGCTTCGAGGCGTCGTTTCAGGAGTAAAGATACGCAGTGGGCTGGACGTGATACGCGGTAGAGGCGAGTCGCTGAGAAGCGTCTCATGAATCTTGCTGGCCGGACTGCCCTGGGAGCTGACCTGTTGGAAAGTGACCATTTCGCCTTGGCCGCCTCGCAAGGCAGGGTTGGGGCCTTTCTCTTCCGCACGTTTGTTGGGAGAGAGCATTTCAAAAGTGATCAAGAGCGACGGGTCAATGTCTGCATCGAACAGCAACGGATGGACCTCAGTGAGCTCCTGCTGTGAAGAACCTTCAGAAGACTGTTGCACCAGGTCCGAATCCCTAACCGTACTAGGTCTCTTACGTCCTTCTTGCCTCGAGGTTGGGGAACCACGGCTCGAGGACAGCAAGGTTCTGGTTCGTTGATGGCAGTATGTTGTGGCTGGGAGTCGGTATAATGGGTCTTCTTCCGATTGCTGCTGCGTTACGGTGTGGGCGGTTGGTGCAGAAGTGAGTATGTTCTGGTCTCGGGACACTTCGCAAAGAGCCTTCCTCTTGCCAGACGCCACGGCTTCTCGAGCTTGTTCTATTCTGTCACGCTCTTCACTCTGACGAATGAAATTAAGAGCTTTGATCTTGCGCACGTGCGGCAGAGTCGGAGGCTGCAAGATGAAGCTTCCCACCTTCGGGATGAACGGATTGAGGGCATCATCCTTGGGCTCGAGTCAACATCAGTGTATTCTTGAATTGGGAACACTCACATTTCGATGCCTCCAACTGTGTCGCCATGAGCGCCAAACGTCTCCGTCGTCTCCCAGGCCGCCTGCGGTCCCATCATTTTCCAGGAGATCTTGAAGAACGCTTGTCGCATCCGGCAGTCCTGCATACCCATACCGCTCGAGGATCAAGCTGTACACCTCTTCCATGCCGAAAGAGAAGGGGTAGACTGGCACGACCCGCTCGCCCACTTCCCGCAAGAAGAAGCGACATTCTTCTTCGTCAAAGCACCCGAAGTCTTCGAAGTTGTTGGAGTTTCTCAGCAGAGAGGATGGGATCGCTGCCGTCAAGTTACGACGGCGCGTGATGTCCATGTCAGCGAAACAGAAAAAAATGTGAGAATTGAGATGAGACGAAGTGAGTGTGCGACCAGCGCAATCACGACATGTCACAGACAGGCGAAGCGCTTTTCGACAGAAGCTTTAACAAGAAAAAATGTACACGGATTGAATGAGACAAGAAACCGTCACCCAGCTCCGTATCCGGCACGCACTTGAGAAGCTGGGATGTGGTCAACGAGGTCGAAGACCATCCAAGGTGTTGAACGGAACTGAGCGATCTCGCTGTCGGTGCGCTAGAAACTCGTGCCAAGCCGGACCGGAGAAACAATGACGCAACGACAGTGAGGATTCAGAGCGAGGACAGCTCCGGGGCAGGTGTACCGGCAGGAACTGGACTACTCATTGTCCTCTGAGGTATTGCGGCAATGTCATCAACATTGGACAGTTCACTCACTGGTTTTGACCCTCATATGCGACTTCATGATAGCTCAAACAAAGATCATCCACCGAGCCGTGATTTTCAACGATCGGAGTGAAAGGAGCCAGCATACCATGTAGCAAGTCACGTGCTTGCTGGAGAGTGGTTTCTCTCTCTTTGTATTGCTCCGGTGTTGGAGGCGCTGCTTCAGATGAACCACCTTATCATGGACCCATCTCACCCCAATATGCAAGCTCAAGGCAAGTTGCAGCAGCATAAACAACTCATGAGGGCTCCAATCCAACACGTCTAGCGCTTCACTTCGAGGAGCCATTACAGCTTTGCCGGGAGTCACCTGTCCCAGATCATGTACGTCCACACATCGATGTGACTCTCTGACAAGATCTCGCAAGCACTCGGGCGGTGGTACATGTCCTGTTGCCAAAAAACTGTTGCCCACTGAGATGCGTGCAATAGTGCATGCACCGAAGTACAACACCGTGGACATATGCTGGAGCCAACATGTTGTCAAGACAGGAAAGAAAAAGCTGGCCTTTGTGGATGTTGGAAAAGGCGTGCATTCGGGCCAAGGAGCTAAACGATTTCTGGACATCCCGTGACCCCTGATTGTACGACTTCACGTGACAGTCCCAATTCCCGAGATTCACAACCGAGCTGGCCATCGTCCCCGCAACAAGACTTCTCACCTACCATGACGCTTTGCTGTGTCCAAATAACGGCCGTCATGCCGCCACCAAAGCTGTCCGGGGCTCCTCCTGGGAGGCCACGGAGGCAGAACAGGTCGTCCCAACCCAGTCCCTTCTCCAAGGGCTCTGCATGCGCTCGGAATTACTCCCACACTCGCGCCGTTGTACGGCCGCGCCAGTCGCTACTGGCTTCAGCGGCAACCGTCTCGGTTGAGGAGCTCGGAAACGGTCATCCTATTCGCCTGATCTCACTCCTTCGACTGCTGTGCCCGCCCTCCAGACATCTACCATGCTTCATAGCCGGTTGGCTAGATCGTGACTCCGACAGCCCTTGATAAATGGACAGTGTCCGCACTCCCCTTCTCAAACATCATCAACCACGTTCCAGAACAAGAACCCTGAAGCTGTGTCTCTCTCCCTTCGCTGTGCACAACTCACACATCTGACAGCGATCTTTTCATTATCTTCACATTTTTGACTGGGCCTGGTCCTACAAGCACGTCAACATGCCTTCAGAGATACCCTTGTACGATATTGTAATCATAGGAGCCGGTCCAGTTGGTCTGCTACTCTCAGCATCACTGTCAAGATGGGGTTACAAAGTCAGGCACATCGACAACCGCCCAGTACCCACAGCAACAGGCCGCGCCGATGGCATCCAACCACGCTCCCTTGAAATTCTGCAAAACATGGGCCTGAAGCGGAAAATTATGGCCCACGATCCCGCCCGGGTCTTTGAAGTCGCATTCTGGGATCCCGTCCCGGGCGGCAAGATTGTCCGCACGGGAACATGGGCCAGCTGTCCGGAATTCTTGGACGCACGGTATCCTTTCACAGCTTTGCTCCACCAAGGACTAATCGAACGCGTCCTGATCGAAGATCTTGAGAAGAACGGCACAAAAGTCCAAAGACCCTGGACGATCACACGCTTCGAAACAAACCACATCAATCCGGAGTATCCTGTTGAAGTCGACCTAAAAAACCTCGACAGTAACGTGACCGACACTGTACGTGCAAAGTACCTGTTCTCTGGCGAAGGTGCCCGGTCCTTCGTGCGGGAACAACTGGGCGTGCAGATCCGGCACAAGGATCCCATCTCCCACGTGTGGGGTGTTATGGACGGCGTCGTCCGCACGAACTTCCCAGACATCAAGATGAAATGCACGATCCACTCCGACCACGGCAGTATCATGGTCATCCCGCGCGAGAACAACATGGTGCGCCTGTACATCCAGATCGCCAGCTCCACAGACACGGACTTCTCGCCCCGCAAAACCGCCACAGTGGAAGAAGTGCAAACCGCCGCGAAGAAGATCTTCGCACCGTACTACTGCGACTGGGATCGTGTGGAATGGTACTCTGTCTACCCGATCGGGCAGGGCATTGCCGACAAGTATACGCTCGACCACCGCGTCTTTATGGGCGGCGACGTCTGCCATACGCACTCCCCGAAAGCTGGCCAGGGAATGAACACAGCCTTCCACGACGCCATCAACTTCGCCTGGAAAATGCACCTCGTGGAGTCTGGCTTCGCGAGTCGCGACGTGCTCTCCACATACGAAGTGGAAAGGAAATTCATCGCCGAGACACTTTTGAACTTCGACAACCAATACGCGGCGCTCTTCTCGAAACGGCAGCCCAGTGCCAGCGAAGTCTCGGACGCGCATGAGAGCGGGTCGAAAGAGACGAAGAACGAGTTCGTGGAGATGTTCAAGGCGAACTGCGAATTCACGTCCGGGTTCGGCGTGGCGTACAACGGCAACATCTTCAACCATTCCGAGGATCATCAGTTCCAACATCCGCTTATCATCAGCGGAAGTCCAAAACTGCGGCCTGGAAGGATCATGCCGCCCAGCAACGTCACAAGAGTGGTTGATGCGAATGTCGTGCATCTCGAGAACGAAATCCCATTCAACGGCTCGTTCAGGATGTTCGTCTTCGCAGGGCTGAGTCAGAGCCCCAGACCGGGCGGCCATAAAGCCGTTGCAGACTTTGCGCGCCATTTAACGGCCCCGGATTCTTTCTACACGCGATACGGCTATGGAGATTCGTCACGCGACATCCACCATGACAGCGACAACCCGCATTCACGATTCTTCAGCCTTGCACTCGTGCTGGCAGCGAAGAGGCCCGAGATCGAAATCTCCGATCTGCCCCCCTTGTTCCGGGATTACGCCGGGAAGGTCTACGCGGACGATCGCAAGGACATGCGCGTGTTGGAGGCCAAGGCCGCGGCACACGCGAAGGTTGGTCTTGAAGGCGAGGAAGGCGCCGTCGTTGTTGTGAGGCCGGACGGTCATGTTGGTATTGCGATTAGGCTTGTCGAGGGCCGCGGCACGGTCGAGGCGCTGGAAGGCTACTTTCGCGGCTTCACTGTGCGGACCACCGGGCTGGGGGGCGGGGCAGAGAGGGTGAGGAGTCAGTTGTAAGCAACCAGATGATTTGGAACGGCTGTCGCAAGGAAATATGTTTGAATTCAAGCGTGTCAATGATGTCGTCGTGAGCGAACAGGCAGATGAGTTTTCGCTATCTTTTCTTCGAGATTGGTATCCAGCCTGTACATAAAATACGAGTACTTGGTTGAATATGTCGGGCGTTGCATTCCACGGGCACTATGCATTACGGCTTTGGGCACAAAATCGGACACCCTTGGAATCAGCTCTCCATATAGCGAGCACACACAACAGCTCTAGCGAACCGTGAAAACCGTTACTACCACTGAACTAAGCTGAAGCTTTCATCCGAGCCGATAAAATCACAAGCAAGAAGGAATGGAATAAAAGCTGACCGCATCCAACCAATATCTCTTCGGCATACCCGTTTACCAACTGGCCGTCGTTCTTTTCTTGACTTCAAGCTCCGCTGACTGACGGCTTGACTTCCTTCTTCCGTCATCCCTACATCTTACATTCTCGGGAGCCGCACTCACAAGCCACCACCACCGCTACAACCACGACCGCCTTGCCAAGCACTCTCAATCTTCGCCCTTCAATTTCTCCTCAATCCCCTGCAGGTCCTCCGCCTCTGTGATCTCCAGCACGCGATTAACTTCGGCGGTCGAGCGGAACAGTTCGACCGCGCCGGCATAACTCATCCGCATGTTGGGGTTACAGTTGACGGGGAGGTAGTACAGGAGGACGTAGGGGACGGATTGGCGGCCCGATGCCTCAAGAACCCTCCTGTTAGCAAGACAGACAGGGGATGAAGAATGGGATGCACGGGCTCTGGCGTCAATGGCTGGGACTTACCAAGGTCAAGGGATAGCTTAGGAGGATGAAGCGCGGGGAGGAGTCCGGGAGGTCATCTGCTAGGTCGAGGAGGTTGTCATAGGTCTCGTCGGTGGGGGAGGAGGGTTTGATTTCTTGCGTTTTGGCGTCGATTTGGTCTGTGTGCAGCGACAAGAGTGCCGGTGTGGTTAGTTGATAGTAATTGCATTGCCATTCGATTTACGTGCTGGAGAGACTGGGACTGGGCAGCGAATAGCTCGCTTGGGTAGGGTAGGGTAGGGTAGGGTAGGGTATCTGAGATGTTGAGGCCTAGTTCGTTCCACGCTCCTTTCTCGGCTTGATCAACACTCCTCTTCCTGGCGCCGGTGCTGGTGCTGGCGCCTTTCAAAGCAATGCTTACAGCTCACTGGACTCATGCTGAGGCTGATGACTTTTTTCGTCTAGCCTAGCTTGAGGAAGCGTGGTAACCAACTGAATACTGACTTCACTTACATATCTTTGCCAATGGGGTCTTGGCCCTGGACGTTCCTAGCCGGAACTTGCGCAATTGGTCCTTAGTCTCTTGCGAGAAGCTGTAGAGCCTCGACTCTGTCTGGGAGTGTCAGTTGGCAAGCGATGCGAAGGCCATTTCGAAAAATATATAGTTTGATGGTTCCTGGGGTTTTAAGGGACAGAGAGGAGACTTGGATAGGTACCATTCTGTCTCTGATTCTTGAATTCCACGTAGCGGTGATTGTATCCAAATCCGGTTCGATATGTTTAACAGTAACGCAGTTGCGACTGATTTAGACGTGTGCTCGCGTCTGACGTCGCAAGATGGTGGACAAGCGGGAAGATGATTCTCCTAGCAGCGACGTCAAGGCTACAGCCTCGTCCGAGAGACAGCGGGGTATTCCGGATGTGAGTGGGTTCGGAGATGAAAGTGAACTGAAGTTCTTAATAGTTGGGAATAATTTCTGGTCGATAGTTTGCTCCAGGAGGAAAAGAACAGAATCAAACTTCTTCAGCTCTGTTCATGCACCGTCAGCGGCAAGTCTTGTCCTTCTCGTGGTCGATGCTTGTCAGGCACAGATGCGACGAGGTGGGGCAATGCAATCAATCCTCGCTTCCTTTCTCCAAATTGCCGCCTGATGGACCTGCTTCCTGCACCTTTGACCACTTCTCATTGCAAGCGACCGTCGAATAGAGCCTCATAGCCCCGACTGACTTCACCGGCCTTTCCCTCCACTTGTCCGATCAATGTTCGCTCGCCTATCTCAGCTAGCAAGACACTTCTCGCGACCTCTTCCCAACTACGCGCACCGCTCTGCCGCTGCATTTTCCTCCTATTCCTCCAGAATGACATCATCATCCAATGTCGAAACCATATCTCCACCGGAAAAGGGACTTATACAAACGGCAGGATGCCTTATAATAGGTGATGAGGTGCTGGGCGGGAAGGTTAGATGATCCCGTATCTCAAGAAGAGAGACGTGCGCAGGCCGTGGGCGTTGCGTAAGCATTCGAGATACATAACTGACAATAGCTGGCTATTGTAGACCGTGGACACAAACTCGGCCTATTTCGCAAAGTTCTGCTTCTCCCTGGGGGTACAGCTGAGGAGAATAGAGGTGATTGCGGACGATGAAGACGAAATAATAGAAGCCGCCAGGCGCATGTCCAAAAACTATGATTTCGTGGTAACGAGTGGTGGGATAGGTCCAACGTACGTTTGCAGTCCCAACACATGTACAGTCCGGTGTACGCGGCTGACAGAGGTTGCGGCACACAGGCACGACGATATAACCTACCAGTCCATAGCCAAAGCATTTGGGCTGGAGTTGCGACTGCACGAGCCGACCTGGGCCAAAATGAGGAAGTACTCGAGGCCCCATAAATCGCAGCCCAACTGTGACTGGGACGTACCGTCACCAGCGTTGACCGCCAAGATGCGGATGGCACAACTACCAACCGACACCAACATCCCTGATGAACAACAGGTCATCTATGTCAAAGAAGACCTTTGGGTCCCTCTTTCAGTGGTGAATGGGAACATCCATATCCTGCCTGGGGTGCCCAGAATATTCGAGGCAATGCTAGAAGGATTGAAGCCCCGCATTCTCCCACGACTGAAAGATCCAGAAGGCAAGGGCATGTATCGCATGCTTTTCAGTACGCCGTTGGCAGAAAGTCAGATTGCGGACTACCTTACACAATTGGCTGTGAAGGTGGAATCGAAGGGTGTAAAGGTCGGAAGTTATCCGCGATGGGGAAAGAATAGGAATGCTGTGACATTGGTTGGCAACGATAGAGAATACATGGACTCATTAGAGGCCGAGGTGGCGAAAGGCGTTCAGGGGAAGAGGGTCCTTGTCGAAGGAGAGGATGATACTGACGATGAGACCGACGTGAAGAAGGACAAAGACGCATGATTGTGGCGGTTCCTGCAGATAGCCGTCAGCATGGCTCAGTATCAGGAGCCCGGTTGTAGTGTTGGTCCTCTCCTCTTCGCCATTATGCGACTCGTTCCTCGATACGGGTCGTCCTAGCGAGGCCGTCACGTCCGGTCTGGGCCGTGAACCGCACATTGTCATCCTCTTGGATAAGGAAAGCTGCAGATGAGAGCGAGGACGTGGGGGATCAACCTTGCTTCCGGTAAGTTCAATACGAGCCAGGTCCTGAACGACTCCGGATGCAACAGATGGGAAACCACGTGCGCCAAAGCATTGCCACCCCAGGTACGAATTCAGATGCGCCATGATCTTCGAGTCGATCTGTTGCGCAGATCAGCGAATAGTGTTGACTTTCAGATTTGGGTAATCTTCCAGAATGCTACCTTGGGCGACTCGAGGAGGAAGGCCGGAGGATGCTGGGGCGCTTTTCGGGATGCTCCCGGTAAACCATTCCATCCCATGTTTAGAGATGCATGATGGCCACGGAGCTAATTCTTGGATTCTTGCCTCCATATTGCTCGGCTTCTTTCCTAACGTGCCCAAGACTGTCGCCGTGAGGTCGAAATACCTATCGGTGAGAATGAGGACCCCTTCCGTGCTCCTTTTGTGCACGAGAGCTTCAAGGGAGCGTTCTCTAGACTGAATCCGGCAAGTGGCTGGAAAGTATCCAACCGAGGGTACCTTTCTTTTTGACTTCAAGCCATGTCTCTGTTGGTTGCAATTTGGGGTGAGAGACGTTGAAATTAGGCCGGTTCGAGGTGGATTTCGTAGGCGCTATAGCGACCACGGGAGCTTCCACAAGGTGGAAGGATCGCTCAGTGTTCTGTCCTGCTAAATTCACAACAGGGGAAGCACGATGTCACAGAGATCACAGATGACGGGCTCCCTTACCCAGCAAAGAAGCGCGGTGTTAGGTTCGCGCAGGTGAAAACCGGCGCGTGATGGGTCGAAGGATGGCCGAATCAAAATGCAGCACCGAGCCAGAACGCCGCCAGGAGATGCAGCTTTTACCGCCCACTTGGTTCACTGGAGAAGCTGCGATAGGCTCTAGCACAGAAAGGGAGGCATTTTCTCTAGCACTAGCCTGGCACAACGCTAAGGAGCAGGAGCCCCACCACTCGCTGGGGAGCAGCCGTTGTTGATAGGGGCAGCAGACAGAAGGAAGGGAACATTGACGGCGAAGTAAGGTGGCCGATGAGTGGTTTTTATGTGAATAGAAGGGAGAGTATGGTGCTCGACAGATCAGACAAGGAAGGTGCAGCCTGGCACCTGGAGAGGAGCTTGGAGGTGAAGGGGAAGTCAAAGCCAGCATGATAGGCGCGCGTGTCCAGCAGTCGGCCTTTCTCTCCTCTGCGGCACATCCTGTGGTAGATCACATTTCTTCTTCCACGCGACAGCAACCTGTCGGCCGGCACCTATCTTGTGAGCAGGAGAAGAGATAAGTACTGGTATCACAGGAACAAGACTCATATGAATTGACACTTCATATCGCCCAACTCACTTGCTTGTGATAAAGTGGTCGCAGTTGCCCCTTCTCCCCTAGTTAACCCCTGGCATCCCTGCAACTGGGTCTCAGACCACGCTTCCAACAGCCACTTCCGCTACCTCCCTGCCGCCAGACTCTTGCCCTTGAACCTCCTCTCCACTGTTCTCCTCGTCGATACGACTCACCATATCCGTTTCCGCGAGTTCTCGGAACTGCGCACAACAGACCTGAACCTGCACCTGTAGAATCTCCTCAACTGAGCCTTGAGCCTTGCAAGCGAGCGCGAACCCCTCGAACACCGCAGACCTACCGAGCGTCGAAACCTCCGTCCCTTTTCATCCTCGCTTCGCCTACACTTACTTCCAAATCGCTGTTACAAACTGCTCCAAAACATCTGTTTCACTCGGAGCTAGGAGGACGGAATATCTTTCAGCAACCGATCACCAACCCGCTCCTGCGATCTCGCCGCTTTCCTGTGAGCAGTGTGTTCTCAACTGGAGCCTTTCCCTTCTAGTTCTGGAATCCTTCCGCCAAGTGCTCCTGTATCGCATCGCACGGTGCAAGTCCCCAGTGCTGGGATTGACGCCACTTTAACGCTTTTGGAATACCTGTCTCTGGCGAGATTTACTATCCGAGACCCCGAGCCGTGGCTGTAGCTCTCTGTGATGGCTTCAAAGGTGCCTCAAACCCAAGTCCACAAATTTTCCCTCCCTGCAGCTGCGAAAGAAGATGGCCCAACTAACACAACAACCGTTCCAGTTCCTGCGCGAATACAAGCTCGTGGTGGTAGGAGGAGGTGGCGTTGGCAAGTCATGCTTGACGATCCAACTTATCCAAAGCCACTTCGTCGATGAATACGACCCCACAATCGAAGGTGTGTTTGATCTGTCGACGGTCACGGGGAGCCAAGCTGACATCTCCAGACTCATACCGCAAGCAATGCATGATCGACGACGAAACTGCGCTCCTCGATGTCCTTGATACCGCCGGCCAAGAAGAGTATTCGGCAATGAGAGAGCAATATATGAGGACAGGCGAAGGATTTTTACTAGTCTACTCAATAACCTCTCGGCAGTCATTCGAAGAAATCATGACGTTCCAGCAACAGATTCTTCGGGTCAAGGACAAAGATTACTTCCCCATCATCCTCGTCGGTAACAAGTGCGATCTCGAGGGAGAAAGAGTGGTGTCGAAAGAGGAGGGAGCTCAAGTGGCTCAACAATTCGGATGCAAATTTATCGAGACCTCTGCGAAATCGCGAATAAACGTCGACAATGCGTTCTACAACCTCGTTCGGGAGATCCGAAGGTACAACAGGGAAATGTCGGGATACTCTGGCGGTGCGCCTCCCCTGGGTGCCTACGGTCTCGGTCAGAAAATGGAGACGGATAACCAAGCAGAGAGCGCAGGTTGTTGCAGTCGGTGTGTGGTTATGTAAAGTGGAGGAGAGGAAGAACAGGCATTGAAAACCACATAACATACCAGCGCAATGTTGCTGGAGCTCTTTCGCCGCATGGAGTTGAGAGTCCATGTCTCTACTGGAGCATAACTGGACTTTCCTGGACCGGCTTTGGCTTGCATTTTTCTTGGGGTGCCCATAAAAGTCACGGAGAGATGCAAGATTTCTTGAGGCTTGCGCCGCAGAGCGAAAGACTATCTTCTTTATTACTGGTCGGGGAATGGAGAACTGGCAGCCATGAGGGATGGTCTGCCCTGGCGTTCAATTCTACGGGATGCAAGTCTTACACCAGATACAGAAAAGGCACCACAGGGAGGGAGTCTGTCACAGGCACAAGGCTGCCTTCTCCCAGAACTTGAATAAAATCTCCATCAAACTACGCCCAGATAACTCATACCATGGTCCCCATAACGGCGCATGATGCCCGAGGTGAATCATGTACCCTGGTTGAGGTTGATCGCAGCTGTAACCGAGTGAAGCGCCTCAGTCACGACTTCTCTGTCGATCAATGGCTGCCTTGATCCAATGACACAACTACTCACCTCCTGCTCTTTGTCCTTTGCACCAGTGACCAACCCGTGGGATTCTGTAGTGATGGCATCGAGCGCTGCCCCAGAGGAGGGTCAACAGCCCGATGAGGCCCTCAAGGACCAGATTTCTCCTGCACTCGACAAGAAACGCAATGCGTTCTCCGAACTCATGTCTCCGAAAGCTAAGCAGACGAAACAACCACAGCAACACAAGCATATCGGCAAACCCAACAATCCAAAAGACGCGCGTAATGGCCTCCTGCCCTATATCCTGACTCCCGCCAAATTCTCGCCGGACATTGTCATCAGACACAACGAGAAAGCCGTGCTCATCAGAGACGCCTTTCCAAAAGCTACAGTTCATTTACTTCTCCTACCACGAGACGCCACAAAATGGGACCTCAATCCGCGAGACGCGTTTGACGATGAGGTCTTCCTAGCCATGGTCCAAAAGGAGGCCGCTGAAGCCCTGCAATTGGCCGCTTCCGAACTTTCCAGGCTGCTCAGTCCTTACTCAGAATCATGCCAGGCGCGCATAGCAGCAATGGAGAGCGATGATCCTCCGGCCGAACTACCAACGGGACGGGACTTTTCCAAAGAGTTCAAGGTGGGCATTCATGCACATCCGTCTATGAATCATCTCCACCTCCACATCATCAGTCGAGACATGTCCTCGGACCGGCTCAAGCACCAGAAGCACTACAACAGCTTCAATACCGACTTCTTTATCCCCCTTGGAGACTTCCCACTTGCTAAGGAGGATCCTAGGCGTCAGACCAGTTACCAAAACGCCAATCTCAAGAAGGAGTACAAGTGTTGGCGCTGTGGACAGGGATTCGCAAACAAGTTTACCGCTCTCAAAGCGCATCTGCAAGAGGAGTTCAGAGCTTGGAGGAAGGAGTGAATTGATGAGTTTGACCCGACGATTTCAGAAGCTCCACGGTGTCATCATCTTTCGGTGCCAGAGTACCGTGCTCTGTCTCTCTCTCGGCTATAACTTTGCGTCTGAACAATCCGAGGTCGGCGCTGAGGCTCGCTATCGTCCACATCCACAAATATCCTTCCTGGCTGGACTATTGCATACTCGTACCGAGGCTGAGGACTGTGCTCACGCCGCCGCCTCGTATGGCTAGCTTCGCCATCTGGACGTCTGCTTACGACCTCTCTTTCTTCCACCTCTCGGAAGTTGCCACTTATCGCACTTCCCCGTCGACTGTGCACCCTTTCACTTGCCGGCCTCGACCTCACACTGCGTCTTCTGATGCCTCCGCCACCACTTCCGCCACTGCTCGGGCTGGCGCTTCCATTCCTCCCACGACCGCCACGGCCGTCCAGCCGATCCAAACAGCGCTTTACTAGCTCGTCGGTCTCAAACACATCCCTCTCAATTCTCCGAATCTGGATTCGCTGGACTTGATCTAACATATTGACCACGGCGGTTTGGGACTGCCACCTGGAAGAGTCAGTCGAGGTCAACCCATAGGTGCTGACAGTAAAACTCACCAAATAGAGCGATGGGCAAGATCCGTTCGGTAGTAACGTTGTTGGGGATCGGACGGCAGCCCAGCTTCGGCCATATCCAACCGGTCCCTCGTCCTATCTATCCTTCCACGAGCCTTCTCGTCGACGTCGCTTTCACCCCAGTAATCGCCCTTATGGACCTGCTCTGCGCGGACGGGGTTTCTGATGAGGAAGGGGCGCTCCACGTTTCTGAATTCTTGCCATATCTTGTCGACTGCTGACTGGAGAAGATTGGCGACTTCCTTTTGTTTGCGTGTCCGCTTACGCAGGGAAGGAAAGACGTCGTAGCGATCGCCCTCGAGGCAGCGGTAACGAAGGAGTGCCCTCTCTTCCTCAAGCTCCTGACGAAGGTTTCCCAGCATGAGTGGTATAGTGGTATTTGCCGTGCGCATCGTCGATATGAGATCTCGATACACGCCTGCGTTCGCGTAAGAATGTGGGAAGGTGTCCACCTGGCGTCCTTCACATACCCAACAAGGTGGCCAGCGTGATGGCAAAGGATATGAAGCCAATGATCTGTGACGCTATCGCCAGGCTCATTGTGAAGACCAAAGGAGCCGAATCCGAGTATACCAAGCCTTGTCGCCAGCCTTGCACCAAGCCACCATTGGCAGGCCGCGGCGCCAATTAGCGAGATCGATACTCCGTACAGCGAGTCATTAGCTTGAAGTGCCGAACAAGTCGTGTCGAGGGGCGCTTGTTTTCGGTCAATACACCAATCTTCTCGAGCCTTTTCCCCTGAACGAAATGGAATCTACAGATGACAGCAACGACTCATGACGCGGTAACAGACCTCGCATGCAACGTGATACCGCTGATATCTGGGTCATTAACAAGTTCGTGATTGGCAATCCCGCTAGTAGGGAGCTGTTCCGCCTGGTTCCGGAAAAGACTCCCGTAGCAACGCCCCACTGGTACAAGTCCTTGTACAATACATCCTTCGCTCTGCTGCTCATTCTCGCTCTAAACCATGCACACGTGGAATATAGCTTGAGAGCATCGTCTGCGAGAGTTTGTGAGATGCCTTGATCCTCATCACCAGCCCTAAGGCGCCTGCAATATGGCAGGCCCGAGACCAGGGTTGTCCTGGCCAAGATGATTCGCAGGGATATCTGCCATGACGGCATTTTCGACAGAGCCATCTTGATGTCATTCATCTCAACGGGTCAGACAAGGATAAGTATCACGATTGTCTCATCGTCTCCCACCATGGTTTTTCACAAAATCAAGCAGAGCTCTACAGCAACCACTCAACAGAATGTCGAACCAGCCGGAAGCCCCTCCAACGGCTTACCCAGCTTCAGAGCTGGAAGCCCAGAATCAGGAAGGCGGCAAAGGGCTCGATTCCAAGATGACCCCGAGCGCCAACTGGACCCAGCTTGAGTTCTGGGACGACGAAGGGAAGGCTCCATATTTAAAAGACTATGAAGGCCGAGGACTACTCAAGGACAAAGCGGTTATCATCACCGGCGGGGACAGTGGCATCGGAAGGGCAGTTGCCGTCTTGATGGCACGCGAGGGCGCCGATATTACATTCGTATACCTGCCGGAGGAAGAAGAAGATGCTCAATGGACGAAAGCACAAATCGAAAAAGCTGGCCGTCAAGCGCAACCTCTCGCTCTGGATGTCACCAAGGAAGAGAACTGCAAGAAAATCATCGACGCTCACATGTCGAAATTTGGAAAGCTCTCCGTGTTGGTCAACAATGCTGCCATGCAGGAGATGTGCGAGGACATTAGCAATATCGACCTGGCTGTTACCGAGAGGACCTTCCGCACCAACATCCTTGCCATGTTTGCCATGGCCAAGTACGCTGTGCCGCATATGAAACGCGGGTCGTCCATCGTGAATTCCAGCTCCGTGGCGGCGTACATGAGCAATCCCACGCTGTTGGACTATGCCTCGACAAAAGGCTCAATCGTCACCTTTACAAGGGGATTGGCTCAGCAGTTGGCGCCCAAGGGGATCAGGGTCAACGCTGTGGCTCCGGGCATCATGTAAGTTTGCTGACGTTTCTGATCGCATATCTTCTAGTTCACCGTTTTTGGACTGTGGCTGATTTCATGAACGATAGCTGGACTCCTCTTCAGCCTGCAACGAAAGGCAATCCGCCAGAGGCGATGAAGGCCCTGGGTGTCCAAGCAGCGCCCTTACAACGACCCGGAATGCCTGTCGAGGTGGCTACAGCGTATGTGCACCTAGCATCACCTTTGGGGAGCTACTGCACAGGAGAGACCATTCATGTTACTGGGGGGCTTGAGATGCAAGGTTAAGACAACCACACATGCTCAACCCGGAGCCTGGCTGTCTCACGTGGTGACGGCCTGTGCGAGACACTCGATGGTACATCCTCGCACCTCCGTTGGGCGGAATAGACGTTGCGGCGTGGCGCTGTATTTTTCGTGATTGCCGTCGTCTTCAGTCTTCCCTCCATCCACTCTGTCGCGAGCGAGATACTGCGGACAACTTTAGGACTCTCGTCTTGAGAACCTGATTGTTCTTACTCTGTTATAGTCGAAGATCGTGCTGCAAGTCCCAGCCCCCTCGTCTGCGCAAAATTGTCGCGCCGCTCGCTTTCATCTCAGACACATCTTCCTGGAGTATCCCGCGAACTCGCCCTTGGCTATTGACTGTTCTAAACCCTTGCAATCCTTGACATGGTGTCCCCTCTAGAAGGCTTCCCATCGTAATAATGCATTTAGTGATGAGCGACAACTCACATGAAGGTCATTCTGATCTGGCTGAAATGAACACGCAGCCCGCCAGCCAGCCATTAAACGTCGCGCGCATATCCGATGCAACGTCGATCCCCTCGGAAGTAATGTACCGTATGTGACTTTGACGTCTCTCATACATAGGCGTGCCTCGTACATAGTACGAGTCACTTATCCCCTGGTGCCTGAATGGTGCATGACCTCGCTGACACTAGCCCTATCTGCTCCTGCTCGTTGTCACGCATCGACCATTTAAGACAAACACAAAACTTGCGCAACTGTTTAGCGCCACACACGTCGTGATGATTTCTGAAAAACGGACCAGGGCGCGCGCCCTTTGAATTGAGACGTTTGCCATCGAGAATCTCTCTGCCTGGTAGGTGAGTAATTAGGTGCACACATTACCGCACATAGGACGACCGGAGAATCAGCCCAGGGTGCGCAGGAAATAATTATAACAAGAACACCTCCAGTCCTACAAGGGAGGGAGAGGGAGAGCTCTGGTTTCGGATAATCGCACGCAGAAAATCCAGCAATTACGAAATATTATTTCATCGACTGACGACGCCGTCCAGCACGAGTACGATTACGTTGACGGTACTGATCGCAATCAGCATTCGACGACACCATGGCCTCGACACCGTCACCGACACCCACACTAACACCGGGCATCCACGGCGTCAAAACCGACCACCCCTCCTCCGCTGGTCTCATCTCCTCCCTCATCGACGGCATAGTGCACCTCCACGCGGCGTGCATTCTGCACGACCACACGTTAGCCACGTTCCTGCCCCCACTCTCGCACTCGCAGCTGTCCGAATGGTGGGAGAAGCGCCTCGCCGAAGTCACGGCCGGGGAAATGCATATCATCGTGCACGTGTCGAGGGTGGCTGATCGGACGACTAATAGCCGCGGCCTCGTCGAGCCTCCCTGGATTGCAGAGGGGAGGGACTGGCCCGTCATTGCGGTGCGTGTCTCAGCCGACGGGGTTGGTCTCGGTGCCGATGCCGCACAGGCTCAAGCTCAAGCTCAAGCCCATGCTCAAGATCAAGCTCGAGATCAAGGGCAAGGTCAAAGTCAAGCTCAAGAGCTAGCACTTGAAATATCCGGCGTCGTCTCCCTCGGCACCCCGTTCTCGCAGACCGGACCGTTCCGCGCGGTCGTGCAAAAGTTGTTCGTCCACCCCTTGCACCGCCGGCAGGGCATCGCCAGGAAACTCATGGCCCGGCTGGAAACCGTGGCGCTGGCCCACGGACGGTGGAGTCTCATGCTCGACACCGAGGTCGGGTCCGGTGCCGAGAACGTGTATCCCAGGTTGGGGTATGAGAGGCTCGGCGTGGTGCGCGAGTACGGATACAGTCCTCGGGACGGGAAATTGGTGGACGAAGTATGGTATTGGAAGGATTTGAGGAAGATGGTACGGCTGGAGGAGAAGGAGGCCTAGCTGGGCTTGAGAAGCGAGGGGGGGCCGGGTGAACCTCCGCTCAATCCTCAATTGAATCACTATACTCGATTCACGGTTCACGGTTCACGTGGACAATAGATCTACTCTCTGTTCGGTGATATAGCGTGTCGGTCGGGGTGGCCGCACTTCTGGCGGCTTACATATCGAGCATTCGCACACGCGCGCATAGATGAGCTGGCATCTACGATATGGATGCAGGAGTATCCCGTCCCTTGCGATGCGATGGGAGGACGGTATGCGCCTTTACGCCGACCCAACTGATGCAACATGGGAGGATCTTCCTTTCGATGGTGCTCCGCGAATGTGCCTGGGAATGATGGATTTTGGCGTGACTGAGGCGGCATATAGTCAGTGTCTTGCGTCTGATTCAGAGATCCTCTATGATTATTTGAGGTTACATGCTAGAGAGAAAGTGGGGTTGGTTGACGAGAGAAGAAGACAATGACTCCCCAGACACCCTCTCGGCCCACAAGATGATGCGAGAGTTAGCTCTCAAGCGCCGGACAATGCCCTGTTCGGAGGAAGCAGTGTGCTCGACGACAAAGGCAACAAGGGCTATCGGCAATACAGTACAGTATATGGTCTAATCAGGAGAACTTGCACCACATCCAAAAGGTGGCAGACCGATCTGTCCGCGCCTTTAAAACGTTCCCGTCTTCCGCGACTAGAGGCCTCAACTTTTGCCCTTGACCAGTCTGATGGTGAGACACAACAGTGTCCGGAGCAGGTAGACGCTGGGGGCAGCAATCTGGACCCTGACTGACGGTTTGGGCTGGCTGTTTTGGGAAGAACGGAGGGTTTCTAATGCTATCATTCCCGATACTGGATCTGCTCACCTCAACCTTGCAGCTATGGTTTATCGAAACCTAGTGTTGTATCGGGCTAGCTCGTCACTGGTGGTCTTTGACTTGTATTCTGCCGAGCCTCTTCCTGCGTTGGCAAACAGCTCGATAGTCTCCCCCTTCCGACCTTCTCAGGATTTCTTGTAGTGTTAATCTCCGCCGGATAACGGGGTAATGTAGAGTAGGCAGATGGGTAGCCAAGGCTGTTAAGAGGACGAGGCTGAGTGTGTCCTTTTCCAAACCGGGCCTAGCGTCTCGTGTGAAGCTCCGAATTTCAATCATCGCTCTCGATGTCTTGCTTCTTTGTAGGCCGAACTCGACGCTGTTCTCAACCCACCGCCCCCGGTTTCTTCCCTGTGTTTGCTTTGCTCCCACAAGCTTCTCTTTATTCCACTGGAGATGCCACCCATTCCGTCCCCCTTCGCGCTACACGCCCTCCGCGCACTCACGCGCCTCACAATCGCAACATCAAAACCGCGACCCTCCATCCTCTCGAAGCAGCGCCTTCCCTCGCCCTCGACTCGCTCATTTTCCTCCACCTCGTCCCTCTCGGTAACTCTCAACCAACTCCGCACGCGCACCAATGGCCGCCACGCGAAGAAAGCCCGTCACGCAGTGTCCCCCGCTCTCAGTGCCGCAAACCGACCGGCCATGAAAGGCGTGTGCCTGAAGGTGGGCATCACCAAGCCCAAGAAGCCCAACTCCGGACAAAGGAAAACTGCAAAGGTCCGATTGAGTTCAGGAAGGGTGGTGAGCGCGTACATCCCCGGAGAGGGCCATAATGTACAGCAGCACAGTGTCGTACTTGTCAGGGGCGGGAGAAGTCAGGATTGTCCTGGTGTGAGGTACCATTTGGTCCGGGGAGCTTTTGACCTGGTAAGTCCTATTGCATCGTTATGTCTGCTTGCTTGCTCCCAACGAGTCGGAGGAGAAATCCGTGGCTTGGGCTTCAAGCCGAAGCTCAAAATCGAACGGAGGGAGCTACGGCTCGGGAAGCGCACACTCTCAAGGATTCTCATTTGAAGCTACGGCTGCAACGGGCATTAACTGACATTATCACGTCGTAATCTGCAGGGCGGTGTTCCCACACGTATGACAAGCCGATCGAAGTACGGGACGAAGAAACCGAAGACAGCATAATCAGGATTCAAGCACTACGTATATCCATAGCGCAAGTCGGTCGATCTAGACGCCTGGCGTAGCGACCTAGGCGAGACAGGGCAGGCAAAGACAAACTGGAGACACAACGGGCCGTTGCTGTCTTCGAGAGAGCGCAGGTTTCTTGCCCTCGCGGGCCTATGGCTGTCAAAAGGAAACAGACCGGAAACCATACTGGTCTGGTCCTTCCGATGGATGAGATCCGGTTGCACTGTTGTCACCTCGTCACTTCCGCGCCCGCCGTTATCCAAGGCCATGTCCCAACGTCTCAGCTCGGCTCTCCAGGTCAAGGCTCGCGACATGGGGCACGAGCGTGTAACCAGAAGAGTACTTAATGTGCTGTATTTCCCCCCACGGATCGAGGAATCAAGCCCAGAGTGCTCGAGAGAGTGGAGAGTCGACATCGTATTGCAGACTTGGGGGCCGACTGAAAGACACGAACGCTCATCCCCCATGGATGAACTGTACCATCATATACTGTATAGGGGCACGCGCAGAACAAAGGACAATATAGAAACAAATATCGAGCTCACACGTACTGCCCAAAGCTTACAACAAATTATTTCATCGTTGAATGCGTTCATTGCTCCGTGCTGGAGTTCAGTTCCTAGGTGTAAACTGCGTCCCCGATGGCCATCGATGGCGCTTGAACTATTGCCAATTGCAGCCTCTTATTCCTACAGGAGCGTAGTAGCTCGATTTGTACCAATCGCCGGTTGATGACATTTCCGAGTTCCAAGTGCTCGCCCATTTCAACCCAACGCCGCTCATGCAAAAGTTGTGTCTTGAATAGCAATACCTCGCCCCTTGCGCCCTGAGCATCCCATCATGTCCTTGTGTCCCGTGGAATGGAGCGCGACACTCAAATTGATCTCGGTTGTTTGTACAGTGCAAGCGAACTTGTATATCAAGGGCCGCCTTTTAGTCGGCGTGCCGAGTATCTGATCAAGACCGATTGTGAAGGGGCTTGCTTCTGCTGCTGCGGCTGCTGCTGCTGCTGCGGCGGCGGTTGTTCGTCGATGCTCATCTCGTCCCTGTGATCCTAGCCTAAGGTGTTGTCGACTAGTTGACTTCGAAAGGGCTGGCGTGTTCGTCCTCAGTCCTGCGCCTTCTCCGTCTTCTTGTACCATTGGTCGTCCTCAGGTTCGTGAATCCCACTCTCGTGCCACTCCGCCATCTGCTCCGCCCAAGAAAGCAACTTCCGCCGCGTTCTTGGAATCCTCATCAAAATAATCGTCAAGACCAATCCAACGCTAAATGAGATGCACGCATATTTGAAGATCTCCCACGCCAGAGAAACGCTCGCTTCTTCAAGCTGATCAGTGCCGGTTTGGCTTTTGCCTTTGTCGTTTGTGGTAGTCTGGTGGCTCACACCATTACCGGCGGCTGATTGCTATACTTGAGATTCCCACCCAGCAGGCTTCTTAAGCTTGTTGAGGTCGAAGAAGCGAGATGTACAGCTGTATCCTTTCCAGTCAAAATTGTCGGCGGGGTTGCAGTGGCAGCGGAGTTTGAGGCGGACGTCGTCGCCCGTCGGACAGTGCGTGAAGGGGACGTGGTAGTATGCGATGTCGTTGAAAAAGTGAATTTCATCTTTTCGGAGTAGCAGACCAGCGGCAATGGAGTGGACTGGTGCGTCACCCCAGCGTTCGTAAAAGAAACCGCCGTCTTTGTCGAGGGTCTCGAAGAAGTCCAGATATGCCTGTGAGCGCAGCCAGTCTAGATTGCCGATTTCGAAGTTGGACCACTACAGCAGATGTTAGCACAACAGGTCTCCGGAGTATAGGATGTGGCACTCACGAAATGGCACTTATTGTACGTGTCTCCTCCGTCGTCGCTCAAGAATGCCAGGGAATTGTCAGGGGAGATGTGTTCAGGATGAGTCTGGACGAACTTCTTTGCACTATCCCACAAAGTCGGGATAGTCTCGACGTATTCGTACAGGCTGAGGACGAAACTGTACTTCTTCTTGTTCTCCTTCATATAACGGAAGGGATCATAGTGGATGTCGCAAAACAACTCGACGCTGGGCTCAACTCGCCAGTAGTACTCGAATTGTTGGAGCAACGGATGGCGGAAGAAGAAACCCGACTCGAAACGGCACATGTGGCGGTAACTGATGGAGTCACCATATATGATCTTCCGTCGTCGCATATCCTCGCGCACAGCCTCTGCTTTCTTCTGGTCAATCCACGGCGGGAAGGACCAGTGCTCAACGGGGATCTCCCCATAATGCGTCTTCCCGGACACTAGCGAGGACGTGACCTTTTTGAACGTCTCGTCAAACGGCTTGTCATTCAGGAACACCCAGTCGTAGTTGTAGTTGCGGTTGAACCGATCTTCGACCTGTCTAATCGAGCGTGCTATTTCCCAGATATCGGTGTTCCTTGCCAGGGTTATGAAGGTCGCATTGACACGTTCTCCGGGCGCCGGAGGTGAGAGTTCGGAGGGCACTGTAGGGACGATGTTCGGAGTCGTTGCTTCCAAAGTTGGCAGCGCCTCCGCGGCGGAAGAGGTCTGAGGGAGGTGAACGAGGTCGCCTGAATCTGTCACTTCAGGACTCGGTTTCGACTCTGCGGGCCGGTCCCAGCCAAAGGTTGCGCCTTGGGTCAGGGATTGGGCAGACTCGGGTAGAGACGATGTGGAAATAAAGTAGAGAATGGCAATCCCCTTTTCATGTCAGTCATTATGCGATGTCTCAGACCTGGACTGCCCGTTGTTGTGTAACTTACAAACACCGCAAATAGTATATAGCGCAGATATCTCCCGGAGCCTGTAGCCATCGTGTCGTTGTCCGGGGGTATTGATATTAGGGAGATGGCGATCAGGGAGGAGGGGTGTGAGAGAATAATATCGCACTCCTCTGAGTAGGAGGGACTAGGGTGAATAACAATCGGTGACAATTAGTAGAAGGTGCACCTGTCCGGAAGGCCGTGCGATCAACACATCAGGCCAGCTACGTTGAATGGGAAATAAAGTCGTCCAAGGCTGGCGGTGGCAGGCGGCAGACGGCAGACGGCAAGAGGACAAGAGGATTGGAACAAAGAAACCCCTTCTTGCAAGAGAAAGCTGTCGAAAGGCTTCAAGGTCCCATCAAGATCGGAATTGTGGAAAGAGAGTGACGAGGAAGATATAAAGCGACGCGCAAGCTGAGTCGATCGGCGCAGCCCGAACTTTTCTATCTGGGTGAAATAGGGACTTCACTTTCAGTCTAGCATGACGCGGAAAGCTGGAGGCGGTGCAGTGAAGGCTTGCCTCGTGTTTCCTAAAACAGGCGAGCGCCAGGCCTCACTGGCCCCTGCGATGAATGGACGCGTGGCTCGGCTCCGGGGCCAGGGCCGGAGAGCACGCAATGGGCAGGTCAGGCGGGCCACTTATGCACATGGGACACCTAGCCAATCGCAGCTGGGCGCACCTCGCGCACGATCGAAACATTCCTGCGTCACTGATTCAGTGTTCAGCATCTTTGACTTCACCTGCAATTCACTTGCGGCTCACTTGAATCCCACCGTTGCCGATCTGCTTCAGCTACGAGCAGGCAAGCACGCTTAATCTGGCATGTCATAGCATCTGCGCTTGTTGGTCTTGATTGGATCATGCAAACCAGCCCCTCTTGGTCGACAAAAGAGGTGGACGGTGGCGGGGTGACACCGATGTGAAGTCGAGTCCTTTCCACACATATCAGATATTTCCCACTTGTTATCTTTCACAATGTCTTTCTTCGGCTTCGATACGGCTCTCCCCAGGGACAAGCCTAGCTCGTCAGGTGGAGGCATTTTTGAGCACACAAACCCATTCAACGAGGTCGCAAAGGCTCGAAAGCTACAAGCCTTCCAAGACAATGAGGGAGAAGTGTACGTGATTGTTGTTTTGTGTCCGCATATTCGCTTTCTGACTTCTTCTAGTCTCGACTTCGAAGACACCTACGACGGCCTAGGTGACAAGCTTGAGGAGACGGGCGACGACTTGAACGATGACACTTTCGGTGGTGGCGCCGAAGGCGGAGTCAGCGAGGGCAACGTGGGCAAAGACTTTGACTTTTTTGGAAACACCGCGCAGGTCTCGAATGCCATCAGCGAGGAGAACATGCGCTACAGCTTACAGCACCCCTCCCATCATGCTGGTCCCGCCCAACCCCAGTTGTCGAGGCCCAAAAAGACTGGCTACGAAAAGTATCAGGATCCTGGCTACATCCCAGATATTCAGGCAAAGTCTAGTGCATGGGGTTCAAGAGCCCCTCCTACAGCTGCTCCAAAGACGGATAACCGCATCAGTACGGCTCGGCCTGCTGTCTCAGCTTCAGTCCCTGCTCCTGCGCCTGCTCCCGCTCCCGCGCCGGCTCCAGTGTCACAGCCTCCTGCCATGATGACGTTGGAAGAAGTCGAGGCTCTTATGCTTGCTCAGTCCCAGGCACGACAACAACAAGCTCCGTTTCCGCAGGCCCAGTCATCTCCATTCCCGACCCAGCATTTCCAGCAACCACCGCCTCCGCATTACCCACAGATGATACCGCCCCCCAACGTACCAGCCCAACAGCAACCACAGCCACCTTTGCCCGGACCCGGAGGCCATAATCGCATGCCCTCAGCTTCTCGTGGCCCTCAGCAGCCTCTGCAGATTCTCCAGAATCCTAATAGAGCTCGACATTCACCACAACCAAGTCTCGAACGAGTGCAACCAGTGCAGCCACCCACGTCCCAGGGACCTGGAGCAGTGCCCATCATAACACACCCTCAGCAGCTGATGGAATTATCTGAAGAGCAGCGCCGTGCCTACCTCGAAGAAGACGCTAGACGAGCTAAGAGGAATCATAAGATCTTCTTGCTGTCTCGAGGGAACGGTTTGATGACCCCGCAAGACAAGAACTTTATCACTCGAATTCAACTTCAACAATTAGTTGCAGCCACCGGGAGCTCTACTGATTCGAATCCCGAGGCTGCCCTTAATGAGGACTTCTACTACCAGGTCTATAGCCAGATCCGGGGCGCTCCACGGCAGCATCCCACCCAACCTCTCGGCCATTTTGCTCAGACATACCTGTTCCAGACCGGGACACGCATTGGTAACAGGAGACAACAGATCAACGGGGACAACCACATGCAAAGAATGCAACAGCAAGTCCAACGAGCCGTGGAAGCGGCCAAGCTCAAGCCAAAGAACAAGCAGCTGATCATCGAGGGGAGTTTGGGGAAAATCTCCTTCAGCAACGCCAAGACCCCCAAGCCTCTGCTCAACATCAAGAGACCAGAAAGTTTCGACAACCGCCCTGCTAGCGCGAAGAATGGTGATGGCGTCAGCACAAGCGACCGCAAAACCATCTTGAGAAACATTGAGGCTGTATATACGACGCTGATGCGCCTTGAGGATCACGAACGCCAAGCGCCCCCTCCACCGACCGAGGGCGATGGTGATTCCATCCAAGCACATCATGAATGGCGCCAGAAGCAGCGCGAACTAGTTGACAATCTTTGGCAAAGTCTCAAGGTGCTCGACCCAATAATGCCCGGCTCGACTGTTGCCCACCCGTTTATCGCGTTCTTGTCCTTCGCGAAAGGGAAGAAGGCCATTCCCCGCGTCTTTCATCAAATCGACCAGGACAAACCAATTATCATTTTGACAATGGTTGTGGTCCATCTCGATCAGCTGGATGTGGTGAAAGACGCTCTTTTGGCGCCTGGTGCATCCCAGCCTCCTCCTGTGGTACGAGAGGAAATCGAGCTTTTCTCTCAAACCGTAATGCCGTGCTTGTTGTCTTGCGTCACAGAAGCACCAATCAACATTGTCACCGGGCTGCTCGGCCTTCTCATCGATCGCACAAATATCTCGGTTGTTGCGCATACCAAAATCGGTCTCGGCATGATGACGATGTTGTTGACGCGCGCTGAACTGGTGAAAGAGGCTGGGTCAGTCACTGACGAGGACTGGCAACAGTGGACAATGTTGTATAGTCGCCTCTTTGATATTTTGGAGCCTCTTCTTGCTACGCTGTTTCCCGGCCCAGTCAATTCTGGGGACGACATGTATGTTTGGCAATTCTTGGCAGCCATTGGCATATGTGCGAGCCCTGAGCAACAGCAGAGGCTGGTTATCGGCGTGAAGGACAGAGTCATGGAGACAGTCCTGCAGAGCAAGACATTGCCTCCGGAGATGTCGGGTGCTCGGCTCGGTAATGTCAACTTGTTTATGAGGGCTATCGGTCTTGACGTGGAGATGTTGGGTTGATAATCAAGTCGACTCATGATCGTCGCACGAGAAACGCGGTCCCAGAAGTTGGTCTTCCAGCAGTTGCGCGATTAGAGTCACAGGCAAAAGAGATGAGCTCGGGTGATGAAGACTCAGGACCGCGATTTCAGCACTTCGTAACCGCGGATTTCCATGCATATGGTTCCATGAATTTTCATGACTCGAAATGATCTTATGTGAGGAAAATGCGCCTGACTGGCATTCTGGCGTCCTCCGACACTAGGACAATGTTTCTAGTTCATTCTACCTCAATCCTCTTCGTCCAAGTTGCAATGTCGGCGATGTCTCGCAATCTGTTCGGTTGCGAAATTCAGCTGCATTCTAAGCCTGTCGCACTCCCTGTCCAACCGGCTCCTCTCAGATTCTACATCGCGTAGATTGTTTCTCAGGTTGGTGGCTTCCGTTGCCCTTTCAGTACCAAACAGGCGAGATTCAGCCAGGTCGGTTGTTCGTTGGCGGATTTCGTCGGCTTTTTCGTCTCTCTCGCGGGTCAAACTTGCTATCCTGTCGTTTTGCTGCTGAACAAGTTGTCGCTGTGTGTCGAAGCTTCGTTCGGCACCCGCCTTGTCTCTGCGAGCTGCTTCGCACTCTTCAGTCTTTCGCGTAAGGTGGTTGCGCACATCCTCGAGCTCCTGCGCCAGGGTTTCGGCTCTGTTGTCTAGGGCGGCTTGTTCGTCTTCGAATTCGCGAACCTTGGAAAGCGGTTTACCCAGGTAAATGTTTAGGGATCCTAACAAGACTGTAAAGAGGATGATGGTGCTGATGATCCCAAATGATATCCACAGCCCGACCTTTTCTCCATCTGCGTTCGACCACCTCCGTTGGAACGTGTGCGTATGTTGAGGTACTGGGGCCATCTCTGGAACCTAACGAAACCAGTTTGCGGGATCGAGCACTCATCAATTCTTTTTGGCGAAGATATTGGGGGGTACGACAACACATCAGGCTGGACACCTTGAAGACACGCGCCTTGGGCAGGCAAGAATCTGCCGAGAAAAGCGAGTTCAGTACGTCACACGCAAGGTGCATGAGTATATTTAGATTTCAGCCCAACGCAAAAGTCCGTTTCACATGGCCGCGGGCTTCTTTCGACATACACTCAGACCGGGCGTCGACGTGGTCCAGAACGAGAAATTCGGCCAAGGCCAGACTTCTCGGCGGTGGAGGCTTTGCCCGACACGCCCGACCATGGACCATGAAAGGCTGCAAGGCAGATCGAGCAGGCGTCTTCAGCCTCATGGCACCCTTTGTGACCTTGAATGTCTTCTAGCCATTACTACGGATAACTCTGAGAGAACAACGACGTACAGACCACAGTGATACGCAACATGGCTTCGAACGGCTTGGGCGGAATAATATCACGTTTTCGGGTGCATCAACCGTCCGGAGTCTGCAAACCATCGACAACAGTCTCACTCCTGCTGCTTTCGCTCTGGGTACCGCCGGCGGTATGCAGTCTCATCTGCGGCTCAAGCATCTTCAGACGGAGATTTTCTCGCACCAAAAAACAGCAGGAAGAGCACCTTGAATATGTCAACAGGTTCTACCTTTTTGTGTCCTTGTTCGGCAGCTTTTCCTTCCAGGCCGTCGTCTTCACAATCGTGCAGGGTCAGCTTCTGGCCGACGATAATCCAGATAGCTCGATCTCGGATCTTTATTGGGTATGGTTGATCAGGCCTTTGCCGGCGACATTGGTGCTGTTCATGGCGTACATCTGTCCTACGCTCTACCTCGAGAACGCTTTGGAGATGCAATGCGTGGAAGGAGTGATGGGCATGTTTACCGTTGGGATCTACAACGATATCCGGAAGGCCGTCAGTGGAGGTGATATTCTTCAGCCCGGGGTGAAGCATATCCGCGATGGAGCCAATTTGGGGTTCGCATTCTGGATTCTGTCCTTTTTCGTTGCTCTTGGCGCCGTTACTCTACTCATTAAAGGGATGCTGCGCGGAAAGCCTCTCGACAGCACTCCGCTTCTTGTATGGACTGGATGGAGCATCGTTTTCAACACGATCAGGATGATGGCCGGCTTTTTGATATGGGCTGGTGTTGCTCAGGTGGACAAACAAGTCTTCTGTCCAAGCCTTGCCGCAACAGGAGGCATCGCCGCAACCGCCTTCGCGAGTACCCTGGTTGATCATGGCTGGAGGGCTTACTTCTGCGTGGTGCATGGTACAAGCATCGGCTCACTCAGCTCAATATTTCGGTGAGTGTCACCCAGGCTATTTCACGAGCTTCTCTATGCCTTACTAACTTCTACCACCAGAGTCCCGCTTCTTCGTTCCTACCGCAAAGCACCAACTGACGAAGAGACAAGTGGCAGTGAGACGCCGAGTACAAGGACGAGGGGGTCGTCGAGCTAGAGTGGTTCAACCCTCAGGCAGCACTCTAATAAGAGCTCGGCTCAGAAAACTAAGGCGTTGTGTCGAAGTGTTCATGCAGATTGCGGCCTCCAAGTCAAACATGGGCCACTCGTGCTTTGCATTCGAAGACTTCGTCGAGAGTGTGATTTAGGGAGGCCATTTACATTTCTTCCCCTTCAATTTCAGCATGGACTGGTTCCTTTTCATGTCCACGAATCAGTGCCAGAATCACCTGCCTCATAATCAGGATCCTCGCTCCGTCCTTCTCCATACGATGAATCTCCCTTCTCAGGGCGTGGCGCCGTCGCGATGGCTCCTTTCGCCTCATACCTTCCCCCGAGCATCGGACAACCTGAGAGGTGTCTGTACTCGTACCTCCCGTTCTTGAGCGGGAATATCACCTTGCACTTCCAGCAAAACTTGGTTCCACACCCGGCCAATCCAGCTACGCGCAACAGTTAGCAATCAGGACCCAGCATGCGGAAGGTGTGTGAGGAGAGTCTGGACGCACACTTAACACACGTCATATGCGTGCAGCCTCTGATCTTGTGGATGTATCGGCGACAGCCCTTCTTAGGACATCGCTTACACCTCTTTCGCTTGGCGGCTTCCACTTCGTCGCGTTGAGGATTGAGCTTGTGACTCTGTTCGCAGGTCTCCCCACGGTGCCCAATCTCCTTGCATAGAAAGCAGCTCAATTTTCCACAGCGAGAGCATTTCCAAAATGGATCAGAGTCTGCCATGTTAGCGACGGTATCGTCCTCGGCAGCAGGTTCAAGGAGGCGACACTCACGTTGGATGTCGACTATCTGCCCGTTGCCACACAAGCGATCATGGCAAACCCGATACTTTGGATTTTGAGATAGTGCTTCGAACGTCTTCTCTTTGTTGTACCTATAACCACTCTGATCAATATCTCTCGCGGGTGCCAAGGGAAGAATGGAAAACTTACGCCATGAAGACAGCTGGGGAGACAAACTTGTCGACATCCCGCGGAGTCAACTCTTCGTCACAGTCCGGATGCAGACATTTGATCGTCCGCCAGTCCCCTCCGTTGATGCGGCCCTCGAGGTCTATCCGGAGGCAGTCGCGGCAGTGGACTGGATCATGCTGGCATTTGTCCGTCGTTTGAAGCCCCGAATACTGCTCTGGCGTAATCTCCTCGCAATAGCAGACCTCGCATTCGAGTATGCGGTGCTTATCAACCAGGGCGAGGTACCTCCCGAGCCAGTCAGTTGCTTCGCCTTTCAACAGTCGATGCAGTATTGCTTACTTGTCAACGACAGCTGTCTTTCCCAACCTGCGGATAACACTTTCTGAATGAACCAAGGCGGTCCGTCGGCAACCCTTCGCAAAGCATTGTTGCCTCCGTTCTGTTACTCTCTGTACCAATTCCGCATCACAGTCGAAGCACACCCCGAGCATGTTGTCCGGATCGAAGTCCGGAACATGTCCCGCAGAGCATTTCACAGCTGACAGAGCAAAATCTGAGCGCATCAACGAAGTCGAGATCTCTTCCTTGTCGCACCAGATGCATTTGAATTTCCCCTTTGCGAGGAACGAAGTATGGAAAAGCACATTGATCTTCCAGTAGATCTTCCAGTCCTCTGCACCATCACTGTTGGCCATTGCAACAACCCTTGTTGGAAGTCAGCAACCGCTATAGGTGAGGTGTACTTCGACACAGAAGAAACAAGTGCCTTCAGCCTGATCGAAGTTCCAAGCTGTTCTGGGCGCGCCCGACGCCCGGTCCGACAAGTCCGCCTCACAGCGCCCAATGCAATAGTCGGTCTTGGCTCCGTTGCCCGAAATGATACAGTGGCAGCCTCGCAGAAGCAAGAAAGTCGAAGCAAAGTCCAGCGCTTGTCACTGCCTTGCCGAAAGCTAAGTATAGCAAACTCATGTGACGCCTTCTTCGGACACCAGGCTGACAGGCATTGGGTGGGCATTTCCGAAGTTGCCTCGCATGAATACCTCGACTCACATAAGGGCGTGCCATACTCTCTCAGCCGCAGCATTGATCCTGGCGGGTTTTATATCAGGCTATGCCATAGACGTCTGTATCTTGTCATCCATTGAGAGCATTCAAGATCGGAACAGATCGCCTCAAGACCAACCCGGGTAGATCAGTTGGCCCAGCAAGACGAAGATGGCAGAAACATTCGGTTCGATCAGAGTTGTCACACAAGACGGATCCCACGAGCTCGAAATCAAAGACGTCCCTCGCGTGCAGAGGTTCGAGAACTTCAAGAGTCGAGTGGCTGTCGAGCTGGGCCGCTCGGAGAGAAAATATGTCAACCCGGGCGACCTCGACCTGTTCGTCTTCAGCGAGAAAATGGAGGACGGGGGTATGTTGTTTTGATTCTCCGGTCCTGCGACCGATGCAGAATAAGAGGTGCTAACCTGAGGCCAGACCGCACTCTCGCCGATTACGGCCTCAAAGACGTATGCCTCACCAGACCCATCCACGCTGACACGATATATGCCCTTTCGGGGCCCTCGCACCACGAATGGAACACCGACTGACCCCGTCGTGAACAATGCAGGGCGCAATCGTGACTCGAATCGACCACTTCAACGGCACCAACCGCCGCACCCAGGCAAATACTACCCTCAACACCGATCAAACCAACCTGCCACCCTACCCTGGCCCTCCCACTGGCAAAGCGCTGGACAACGTCTTCGTCAAGCTCGACCATCGAACCATCAACCTGCACGGCCTCACCACCACCAGCACGATCCAAGAGCTGTACGACAAGTTGAAAGAAGAAGCCAAGGTCAGCCAGGCCAACACCGGCCTGATCTTTGGGAGTAAAGAGTTGAGACCCAATCTGAGTAAGTGCCGCGTCTTCTCGCGTTGGTGATGCAGGCACAAAAGCTGACTTGATCGGGATTTGTAGCTTTGAGGGACGTTGCCATCGACAACGTGAGTAAAGTACCGTGGCTTTTCATCCCCTCTCTTCTCTTCTATCTTCCAATCATGGCTTGAACCCGTGACTGACTTGGCCCATTTCGATGCTTTAGAACAGCACGATATTCGTCTTCGACAAACTCCCGGGCGGTGGGTGCTAAATGGTGCGTGCTGTCCTACGAGTGACATGTGTAGGAGAGACTGCGTAGACGCCACGATGTGGGTGGTACCAATTACGCGAGCGAGTGTTGAGAGTCTTGTCCTATGGCACTGTACTGTGATGTATTGGAGGAATCTGGTCTCTATTGCGGGACGAAAGTAAGTGCATAGTACTGTAGCAGAGCGTTCGGTCCTCATACCATATCATGTCATATCATACCGCATCGCATGATGCCATGTCGTGTCATATCACATCGGCAGTGGAGTATCGCACACTTATGTATCCTTCTGTCGTCGACCTTGTCCTCGTTCTTGTTCTCGTTTTCGGTCTCGCTCAGTTCTAGTCCTCCTCATCATCGATCGTCATCCTCGTCCTCGTCCTCATCCTCATCCTCATCATCATCATCTTCGTCGTCCTCGTCCTCATCCTCACCCTCAGAACAGCCGCCACAATCCACACAGGCCTTCCAAGGTCCAAGGACTCGCTCCCTGATGCTATAGTAGATACCTTTGTCCAGTGCGTCAAGCCATTCTTTGACCGCATATACCAAGACTTCGTCCTGGCACTTCTCCACTGCGTATGCGAAGTCGACGAATCGTCGGTACTGCTTGACGCACAGTTGAAAGCCGGGGTGCAGACTCTCCATGGTCCGGAAGTACAGGCGGCGGAGGATGGTCTTGTCCCGCTCGGCGAGAAGGTCAAAGTAGAGGGGATGGCCGATCGCCGGGGTGAACTCTTGGTTCCGACCAAGAATAACTTCGGGGAGCTCGTAGCATCGCCAGAGTGGGACGGTGTGGGAGTGGTGGAAGCCCGAGATCTCGGCGAGGTCTCCGTCCTTGTTTGTGAGGATTTCGTCGGCGGAGATCCACGGATTCCAAAACACGGTCTCGGTGACGGAATCGATCTCGGGGAAGAAGACCTCGGGGATCTTGGCCTCAAGGCGCCTTGCAACGGACATGGTGAGCTTTGCCGCCGTCAGAGCGTTCCCTGATTCCGTCCCTAGCCTCGGAGCTACAGCCACGGAGAAGGCTTTGATGATGCCTTCGAGTTGCCAGTGCATCCACTCTGAACATTTGTGGTAGGGGCCAGCCGGAATGTGGTCCTCCCAGTTGCCAGATGTGAGGCTCCCTGGACGGCTCATATTGCCAATGTAGAAGGAACCCTTTCCGTCCGGGTTTTCTCGCGGAGATGCAGGTGCTGGTGCAGCTGAGTGCCTTGCTTCCGCCGATGGGGATGGGTTAAGGCCGAAGTAGTTCTTGCCAATGCTTTGGAATCGGTTCTGCGGTTCGAGGAGTTGAGCGTGGCATTGAGCGAGGGTCACGACGAGTTTCTGCTTGGCTGGCCACGATATCTCGTACCAGAGACGTGGACTAAGGGGCTCGCCGTCAACGCTCTTCTCGAGCAGCCAGTTGTATCCCAGTTCATTGTCGAGGCTGTCATCTGACGAAAAGACAGGGCTCCCTGGCAGCGTGGTCTTCTGTGGAAGCCACCGGGCAGCTGCGACTTCGCGTTGAAATTCCTCCGGCGTGTCGCTGGGCACCACACACATAGAACCCGCTTTGTCCTTGTTCTTAAGGATGTCATAGAGCTTGCCGTAATTGCTTGTGATCGTGAGCTTGGCATGAAATGAGTCCTTCTTTCCGAAGTGGAGGTGCTTCCGAGCGATCTTTTCGATGACGGCCTTGTTGGGCTTTGGCTTGCCATGCCATGCGGGGCTGTCGCTGGCCATGTTGCTGGATTGGAAGACCGTGGGTCAAAGGGTGGATGAGGATAAATGAGCCAGGCTTGAGGCCAAGGCAGGTCAGTTGGAACTCACGAGCGTGATCGAAAGAGGATGTGGGGAGAGAAGAACGACAAACCATGAAGCGCTCTTGTAATTAAATTGTTCAAGACAGTCAGGCCAGCAAACAACATAAAGGGAACTTTCTGATTTGACGCTGTAGGTTCTGACTTTGAACAAAGAAACGATGAAGTTTTACATATGCGCAGGCAACGCATCTAACCGCGAGGATGCCTTCATCGTAGCAAATGGTATTGAGAAAGGCATTGCAGGAGAGGACTGCCAGTGCAACGAGTGGGAGCGTTGGGACAGAGTACGGAGGACTCTCGTCCCAGCGTCTGATCCATCTTCTAAAATGCAGGAAGTGTGGTATTCCAACTGACGTCCTTGACCTCAAGAGCCTCAGTTGGTGATGAGGGATGCCGCTCTGGCCGCTCCATGTGCCCCATCTGGATGCTATATGGCACCTGCGCTCTGCCGAATTAGCGCCTTTACCGGCCTGCATTCCGCCGTAGCGACTCCTCCTTTGAAGCCTCTCAGTCGCTTTACTTTTCGGCCAGTGACCAAACACGTTTTCGACGTCACGTAACAAGGACTCAGCTGGAAGAAACTCTCTCGCCCGGACACGAACAAAGCAATTGTAGAACAACACCCACGCAACCAATCCGCCTCTAAACTCTTTGTTACCGCCTGCGCATTCGCACCCTCGATCCGCTCTCCTCACCACCGCTTAATTTCCCTCGCATGAGACCAAATCTCCAAGCGACGGGCTACGCCGATTCACTGCTCGGAATCCAGCTCACTCCGGACAACACCAGCTGCCATAGTTGCGAATCTCTACGCATCCTGCCTGCTGGAAGTGCTCATCTCAGCCTCCTTATCTGCCTTGAGCAGTAACCTCTCTACGAGACGGTTGCCCGCCACCCCTCCCAAACCGATGCACGAGACGCCTTGTACACCACTCACGAAACATGTCTGGCATATATTCGGTCGAGGATCTGTTAAAGCTACGCGCGTCGCCGCTAATATGTAAACCTCCAAATCTGCCGGCGATTGAAGAATGGATGGGGTATGAAGCATCACACCAGCCACGGACCAAGCAGGACTGTGATAACTGACACTCAGCCAGACCACCTGAACCGAGTGGCAGGAGACCTATTCCGCGAACGGGCAAAGATGAAACGCTCATCCAAACCGAAACTTTTCAAAAGAGGCCCGCACTGCTCGATTCGCAACGTCGAACAACTACCGGTACATCAACCAGATACATGGCCACCGCTATAATTGCTAACAGAAAAACTCGCAGACCCCGATCGCATAGTACTCGGCCCACCTCGCCGCTCCTTCGCTTCATCTAGTGCACGCGCCACGGGCAAGACACAGGATGCGGCAGACGAGAAGGATCGCACTACTTTTGGCGACAGATCGAAGACTGGCGAGGAGCTAGAACGACAGCACGAGCGCAGACATACCCAAACAAATGGCCGTTACGCCAGTCGCCAAGAGAGCGAAGGCCCGGAGGCCGAAGGCCGTCGTGACTACGACCGTAAGCCAAAATGGGCAGGAAGAGATAGGAGTGATCAGGACCCGGACAATGACCAAGCTCTAGAAGAGTCGTCGCGTGGGCCCCGGCGCGATACGCAATCAAGAGCTAAGCTGTCACAGTCATGGTTCAGAAAGGACACCGGTGACGCCGAGGAGGACAAGGCTCCAGATTGGCGTCGGGATCGAGGCAGAGACCGTGATTGGGATCGGGATCGGAATGCCAAAGCCGAGGCGGAACCTGAATGGATGGACTCGGCCGAGCCTGAGGAACCGTTCCAAGTCCGCACTCAAGAAGACTTCCAACGCTGGAAGGAGCGCATGAAAGCCGGTGGGACAGCGCCTCTTGAGAAGATCGAGACCGCTGTCGCCAGTCTGCCACCCGAAGAGAGACCCTCAGCCAAGCGAGTCGTCTCCGCCGAACCAGACGACTCGATGGACAAATTCTTAGCCAGATTCGAGTCCAAGGTCCCTGAAAAGAAGGCTGCAACCGTCAAGGCGCATAGCAAGAGCAAATTTGCCTCGCTTTTCAGTCCCGACTCCGAGCACAACAGGCAGGTCGAGTTTCCTCTCCAGCAGCATGCCCCATCCACAGAGAGACCTTCGTCGGCCGAAGCAACTGGCCCTGCCACCGATGCTGACCAGGCTGGATTCGCCCGCATTCTGGAAATGCTACAGACTCGAAGCAACAATCCTACTCCACAAAGTCAAGAAGCACCGAAGCCGAGAACGCCACTCTACGCTAGAGCCACCGAACACAAAGCTGAAGTCGAAGCGAGGCCCCCTCAGGCCAGTCTGATCGCACTTCTGGCTGGCGAGAACGAGGCGGCACAACAGAAGCGGCCAGAACAACACCAACCAGCTGCACCACAACATCGATCGATTGATACCAAATCTCCTGTGGAACAACCTACACACATGCGGCAACAATCGAGCATCAACAAGGACGAAGTGCTCTTGAGTCTCCTCCGTCAAGCGAGTTTGGCGCCGAAACCTCAACCACCACCTCCCACGGGAAGTGGTATGATGTTTGGGTCAATGTCTGATACCGGCAATCGACCTATCAATTCCCGAGGAGTTGCGATTTCTCCCATTCAAGCAGAGCAAAATGCCTATAGAGCAGCTCCTCGAGGGTCAATGTTTGATGAATCGCCAGTGTCCCTGTATTCGAGCGACCAGCCGACAAGAGAGCAGGGCACAAGACGGCCAACCAATGGTGCTCAGCCTTCACAGGAAGACCTTCTCATTTCATTCCTTCGAGGCCAACATCCTCAGCAGAGACCAACGCAACCCCCGCAACAAGCTGCGCAGGGTTATCCTCCTGGTTTCCACCGACCTCCTGGATTAGACCAAATTCCGCGACCGAACCCGAACTGGGTTGCCCAGCAGGCGCAGGCGCAGGCGCAGGCGCAGCAGCAACCACCGCGCCAGCCATCGCTTCCTCCAGGGCTGGCTAACGTTCCCCGTAGCATGTCAGGTGCACCGTACGGACAACCGCAGCAGATTCCGATACAACAAGTTCAACAGCAGCGGCCGCAGCAACCCCAACGCAAATATACCGCAGAATCAGCCATGCCTCCTCCAAATCTCCCTCCGGGGATGTACCCGCCGCCAGGGTTCATGAACGCCGGTCCACCGCCTGGCTTTCCTGGTGGAATGGCGAACCATCCGGCCGCCAGGTTTGGAGGAGATCCGGGACCACAACAGCGCGCATTCATGGAAATGTATGGTGAAGTGGGGGGTCGGGGTTTAGGATTGAGAGGTGGTGCCGGTAATGGTGGCATGCCCCCTTATCGGTGAGAGGAGATGTCGACGCTCTCGTGGCAGCGATAGGCGAAGGGTAACGCACAGAATGACGCGAATCTGTGGGGGATTGGGGCACGATATTAGCTGGACCAAAGTCTGTGGACTGGACAATTATTGCCCACTGGATGTTCCGACGTCATGGTATTGGCAGCGTTCTTGTTCTGCTGACAACTCGAGAAGGACGAGACAGAAAGGAACGTGCCAAGGGAGTTGAAATATCGCAGGACACATCGCGCGCAACACACACTGCTTCTGGACAAACAGGACAACAGAGCAAGGCAAGGTAGTCCGGGGGTGGGACCTGTGTTGGATTGGGGATGGGGAGAGTGAGAGAATGAATCAACGCAAAAGGCGATCGGGAAAGTGCCGTCAACCCCATCAGAGACAGCAAGTTCAGATAAATGCGATCGATACCTTGCAAAGCGCCATGACCGTTGCCAGGTTGACATGCGACCTCCTCGAATTATACGCAGCGCGGGTTTTCACGGGAGTTCTAGGGATGTCAACTGTAGGGACAATATCCCTGGCCTATACGAATCCCGACCGCATCCAAAGTGAATTTCTACTTTATCAAGAACCTGGGTCATCTCTCAACTTATCCTGGCGCGTGGCTTGACATTTCTAATTGTGCTATAACCGTGTGATCTAGAGCGTATGTGTGTCGGCTGTCGATGCTCAGGTTATGTAGCACTTTTATCACTCCGCACGGTAGTCGCATGACAGGCTGACTGGTGGAACTCACGTTATTGATTTGTGCGAAGGTTGTTACAGTAGTCGCGTGAGCATCACAGTCTGCCTGAGACCGAAAGCGTCTCTCGATCATCTTGTTGGTGATGAAGAGAAGATTTTGTCGGTGACGGTTCATCGTGTTCTCTCCAGCGGCAAGCTCGTTCTGGAATTATACCTATGATCCACACGTCCCACTGTCTAAACGATGAATAACTGAACTAGTATCATTATCGTTATCCCGGCCATGATATTTCAAGCAACGCGTAAACAAATGTCTCTGGACTTTCCCCTCGCAATCCCAAGCTGCCATTTAATCAAACCTTTGCTCGCTCGCTCGGTCACTCGCTTGTGACTTGTCCATCCGCATCCTCCTCATCCACCACACCACGTCCCTCGACCTAGTACATATCCACCAGTCTCTGTCCCGTCCCGTCCCGCGTGCTCCGGTCCGGTCCGGTGTGCTAGACCAGAGACAGATACCCAACGCCCGCGACCTCGACGCCGCCCCGTCTATCCGGATCCATCAGCCATTGGAGTTCCTTCTGTGAAAAAGATGAAGATCGTCAGTCAGCAAAGCATCCTCGCGGGAGAGACACTCGTCAAGTGCGATGTCAAGATGAAATTATGCCGGGAGGGCCAGAGCTTTGGGCGAGAACCATGTGATAAGAGGAGCGGTTCAGAGCTCGGGCGAAACCGTTGTGCGGAAGTGACATGAAGCGATCGAACCAAAGGCTGACAAGAAAGGTCTAGTTGCGTACATAGTTAGGAACGTGTTTATGGACTTGCCTTTGTGGGTTTGCGTGGCGCCACGACGTAGTAGTGACTATTGTAGATCTGAATGGTAGAGCACGGAATCAGTATCGCCCCGTTCGTTCTTTCGTTCGTTCGTTGGTTGCTCTTCTCGATATTGAGAAAACCATCCACAATGAGAAAGATAAGCAGTGAATCAGAGAGGGGGAAACGTGGCATTGTACGATATCCAAAAAGGAGTCGAGTTTCGTCTGTGAGTCCAGTCCAGTCGAGTCACAGATCAGGAATCGGAGATCAGGGAGATCTCAGCCTCGTCGCAAGCCAAGGTGCGCAGTCGGGAGGGAGTATCCAACGTCCTGACAAGGTACTGTGGCATAGAATACTATACCCCACTCAAGATGCATCGACCTCACCTGAACTATTTTCAGATCCGTATAGAGTAGGCTGCCGCGGTACCGTGACTAGGAAGGATGTTCGGCGTCCACCTTGAGACTGAAAAACGATCAACGACGTACGTACGTACGTACCGCGTATTTCCCGTTCCCCGACCCAAACACCGTCCGTAACCAAAGCGACAATTTCTCCGGGCTGAGGTATCGGTCTTCATAGTGGAATCGCACGCCGCTCGCGGGCCAGTCGAGTTCGTTGACGATGCTGGGCCATGTGCTCGTGGATGCCAATGACGCGGAGGACGACATGGCGGCAATGACACAGTAATGAAGTAATAGTGGGACAGTGGGACGGTTGGGACGACGATGTACTCGTGTTAAGTAAAGAGGTTGTGTCGGGTCGGGTAGAGGTGGGTCCGCTCGAGGTATGAATCTGTGTATGTATCGAGGTGTCGAGACCAAACCGACGTACGGAGAGTGTGCTCGGTTTGGCACACGGTCGAGGTGATCTCTCCGCGAATGGATGAATGTTCTCGACAAGGACGGCGAGGCGAGGTACGACTGTTTCCGCAACGAGGTATCGTTGTATAACGCAGTTAGGTATGATTATATCAACGAATCATTACGATCATATCCGCGACGAGGGCCGCTCAACGTCAAGATGCAACATACCGTAAAACGACAGGAATGCCGCGCCTTTGAATGGGTTTGCGCCGTTGCACGAATGTGTCCTGAATGTCCAATGGTATAGTACATGAATGGATATGCATATGCCGACTCCGCCACACACGGGGAAAGCCTGATCAGGCAGACTCGGTGGCCACACGCCACACGAAGCTACTGGACAGTACGAGCGAGTACTCGTATTGTCAAGGATCTTTTGGTGATGCGCAGGGGGCCTATTGGGCTCCAAGTATGTACATCAACATCCAGTCAGCCGGCCAATATGCGCGTCTTGGTCGTCTGCTGCATGGGTTGTTGGGCCTGTTGGAGTTCGAGGTCTCAGCGTCAAACGACTGGTTGAGACGTCCGGGAGAAGAAAGCAGGAAGAGAAGGCAGGAAGAAAAGGCAGGAAAAGAAGTCGAAGAGCATTCAAATTGGTGGTGCACTATTCAATATGTACCAATCCTCGCTATATCTCGGGTATCGTTACGTCTAACTTCATAACGTCGTAGATCAGAACCCGCCATTGGTCCCAAGTGCTCGAACACGGAGATAAAAGGTGAATGTTCACCAACTTTTCGACGGCTACTCACCACCAGTCTCATTTCCCTGGAACAGCACAGCTTCAGACCTTTCCTGGTCGTCTCCACCATAGTCGGAAACTGATATGCTTGGAGTGTTGAGGCCTGTCTCCTCCTGATCAGCGTTTGCAAGGCTGACCGAGTGTCTCCATTCTTGTATGTCTGTTCGAATTGTGCCCGGTCTGCCACGAGCATCCGAGGTGCTATGGTGCCTTGCGTGTCCGAAGTCTGGTCTCTGTCGGGCAGCTTGAAAGCCAGAGGCTACAGTGGACCGTCTGTGGGCTCGTGGTTCTGGAGAGAGTGTATTTGAAAAACGCGCCGGGACTGGGCGCTCGTCGATACTTGGGGACCTTGAGAGGCCTCCGTCTGAGCCAGTAGGGCTAGGTGGAGCCGCCAAAGGGGCCCTGTCCAGCGGACCGCTCAAATAGAAGTCTTCATCCTTGAGGTCGTGATTCAACTGTAGGATGATTGCTTTGAAAGCGTTGGTCAGCTGGGAGGCATCCATGCGTTGGCGAGGCTCGATCGTCAGCAGATTTCCCGTCAGGTGCACCAAGTCCTTGAAAACACCGCGATGTTTGCAATGCTCTCTCAACAACTGCAATTGATTGACCACAACAGGCTTGAGCGCGATACCGGGCTTCAGATGGACCTCACGCGGCTTTACCTGGTACCAGAACGCAGTATCCTCCTGGTCACCATGTGCGTTGGCAGGCGCTTTAAGTCGCTTGTCCTTGAAGCTCTGCACGTCATTCCCTTCGATACCAACCATCCACGTGATCAATTCCAGGAGGATGCATCCCATAGACCACAAGTCGTAGGGGCGGGAGGTCTTGCCTTCCAGCAAGGCATCTGGCGCGCCATAGACGTGATCCCCCGGGTGGGGATTTTTGGTAAATTGACTTGGGCGCTCGGAGCCCGAGAGAATCTGACCGATCTTTGCCGAGCCAAAATCACTACTCGACAACAGGAGCTGCCCAGTGTCTTTGTTGTTGGTCACCAAAATGTTTTCTAGCTTCACATCGTGATGATATCCGGCTTGATGTGAGCGTCGATGACCAGGTCTTGTTAATTTCCCCAGATCATCTGGCTGGAGGCTGGTAGGTCCCAAGTTGTGGATGTAGCTCAAGCCATCAGCAAGCCCTGCCATCTGAGGAATGATGGCGAGTAGATTGGACCTGGTCTACTTCGGCGACGGGTTCTGCGTCATGTATGTTCGCAGATTGCAGTCCGCACATCGGAATAACATGTAGCAGCTTTCTTTCTGTCTCCAGGATGCAAGGTGGGTAGTAATGTTGTCGTGGGGAGCATCCGCCAGTTTGGCGAGGACTTCTGACTCGGCTTCGACGTTTGCTGCAACGTGCGCATCCACGTCACGGAACTTCTTGAAGGCAAAGTACTCATCGTCGCGGTCGGAGAACGAGTGATGATCTCTGTCGATGCGGACCCTGTACACCACTCCAAAGCTACCCTTTCCCAGGTGGCAGTGTGGATCTTCCCGGTCGAAGAGAATGGGTACCACAGCACCATCGTGTAACTGTTGGTGGTCCACAAGTCCCTTGTCATTCCGAACAAATTGGTAGGCGGCGAAACTCCCGGAATTGTCGACGTTAGCTCGAAATTCCGGATTGTAGGCGCTGTCTGGACAATCATCGATCGTAAGAGGAAGACTGGCGTCGCCCTTGTCCTGTTTCAGCATATGGTAGAGGATGACCAGTGGCAGACGAGAGTAGACACACCACGCCAACAGGCATACGGCCCAGTTGTATATTTTCTTGGCCAGCTCATCCGAGTCTACCTGGGCTCCGCCGTTGAGCCTCAGGGCTTCAGGCGAACGAAGGCTCTTGTCGTCGAGAACGAGCCTCTTGATGGTGTCTTCGGTCATAATCTGACGAAGATCCTTGCGTGGAATGTAGAATCTGCGTTCCCAATTGACTCGGATCTTGTCGTCAATTGCGCGGCGGATAGTATCAGCGTAGCGAATGCCAGGGACCTGTTCGATATGGAGGCTGGAAAACTCCCAGTCTATGTCGACATGGAAGTCGACTTGGAAGTTATGTCCACGGAATGCTTGAATCTTTCGACTCAAGCTTTCGATCCAGTCATCCTTCCGCCTCGGGCGGCCACGGACTGGGTTTCATCGCGGACCAGTCGGAACCGACCCACTTTCAGATAGTAAGATCCTGCATTCTGCTGGTACTGGTCTATAAGGGCCTTAGTAGCTATTGTTTGCAACTCATCGAAAGCCGCATCCTCTTCGAATTCTACTGTCAGCTGCTCGATACGAGTGACCTCATGGCGGGACTCTTCCACGAGCGCCTTTGAGCCTTTGTCCCTTGAGCTTTGGTGCTTTGAGCCTTGGTGATATGCAACAATGAGGGTACAGCGCACTTGGCTGGCATTGAGACGGACAGTGCTCTCGGCGGCAGCGGCTTGTTGTTGGTTAGGAAGGCGGACATACCGCTTTCGGCTGATGCTGGAAGAATGTCGGTTTCTTGGAGGGACAGACCGCGTTGCCGATCGAATGCTTTCGGCAGAGGAGGAGGGTCTTGACGAGTTCACTGGATCCCTGATTCTGTTGGGAGATAGAAGCTGTTTGTTGTCCAATCGACAGACATCCTCATGGTTTACAACAGAGACGCTGGAAGGAATTTTGGAGCTTTGTCCATCGTTACTCCGGGAGGATTTGAGGCTTTTCGCTTTCCAAACATGCGCGAGATTCTGAAGGAACGCGGCATGCTTGACGGTCTTGTGTTTAGAGTTTGATCGAAGAGACTTAGGCATAGCAGAAAAGCTTTAGAACAAAAAGGTGTTGGTGGGCCACAACGGTCTCAAGCGGATGGGCCAGGGACAGATATGTGATGCTGCCCGGGCCATGTCTGTGATAAGTACTCGGTACTAGCAGACAACAGGCGCATTGGCAGAGCGAGGCGCAGTCAAGGCATTCTTCTCGTATTTCAGGTTCGCTGAGCCGCAAAGAGGCATCAGGCTCTCGAGGTGTTGGTCGGCACGCTTTCGCTGCTAACCGGTGAGGCGTCAGGAGCGAGACAACCAGGCATCGATTGAGGAAGTTTCGTACTGGTTGGAGGAGAGGTGGCTGCATTAGTGACGCAGGGTACATACGGTGGCTGGCTGGCTGGCTGAATCAGGACCTATGGCGACGAGTTCGCCTCGGAAGCCCACATGACCCTGGCAATACGACTCGAAGGATTTGCCTGGGGATTTTTGGACAGTCGGCAGACTCGCCCTGCAACGAGCCATTCATGCTTGAACCTCGAAAAGGGCTCAGCAGAGTTCAGAAAGCGTCCTGCGCAGCGCGTGAGGGGCACTCTCCGCCCTTATTTCTCCCGAGTATGCAGTCCCAATATATGCAGGATGCCCCGGTTTCACTGTTGCGTTTCCATTGTCAAATGTGGAATCTGGAGCCTCGCCGTTCCATAGATGAATGCCGAGCACATATTTCCACCAAGCCTGCCGCCGTGGGTTCGCTTGCATGCGCGTCCAGACAAGCCAGATGTATATGGTCAGTACGGTCAGCGGGACCGAGGCTGCGAGAAGAATCCACCAGTCGCCGGTAACGGTGATGTTCCCAATGCCGCTCGCTGAAGTCGTCGCGCTGACGAACGAAGTCGAAAAGAAGTTCGAGACAACGGTGATGGGTAGATAAATCAGAGTGAGAATGGTCAGCACTTTGACCGCTGCGGCATCCTGTGTACTTTTTTTGGCCAGTTTGTGCATTCTGTCAGTCAGCCTGCGCATTTCTTCGTTCTCTTTGCCTGACTCGAGCGCAAGTCTTTGGAGAGCATAGCCACTGCTCAAATCCAAGAAGCTGGAGAGCAGGTTGGTGATGCCAGCAAGTTTGGTCCTCAGATGAGTGACCTCAGTAGCAAGGATTCCCAATGACCTTTGGTGATGGTCAAAGCTCGCCCGGATGAGATCGAGATAGTCGGCATTTGGTGCTTGCCAGTGCCTCACCAAGGACTCCCAAAAGGACGATAATGCAGATGTAGTATCCATTGTCGCACTGATTGCCAACATCGAGTTCAGCAGCTTTTCATCCAGCATCAGGAGATCTTGACGCCTGCCGGACTGGTGCAGACTGACAGGGCCTTTATCGTTGGGCGACGTGCCTAGTATTTGAGCATATTGTGCGTCGGTCTCTTCAGCAAGATCGATCAGGTACAGCCTCCAGCTTGTAATCGCAGAGTCGAGAATAAGTTGATGCACCTCGAAGGGGTCAGCGTCCTGGCGAAAGTCGCCTGCAAGCGCGGCCACGTTCAACCTCTGCTGCATGTCCGCTGAGATGGTGATAAATGCCCATGACGCGCCGTCCTGTTTAGGTGTATAGCGACAGGAGACTGCGCATTGACGAAGAGACCATGCCTTCAATCCCGCTTGCATGTTATGGCGACGGTTGCGCTCCACAAACCGTAAGCCATAAGTGCATTCATGGCTACCGTCGAGAGACGCCTCCGCCGCTTGCAGCCGCATGAATCTCAATGCTGGAGGTGCGATCTCGCTCTCACGTTCCCTCGTGCCGAAGAACACAATGAAGCTCTTCAACCGTGGCGGCACTCGAGCTTTTACCATCCATTCATCGAACAGTTCACTTGCGATGAGCAGCGGGTCCCATGAGTGCGTTTGGTGTATGAAGAACAACCGGCACTTTGAAGTGTCTCTGATGTAGTCGGACAGATCTCCAGGTGAAGTGAGTGCAACTAAATGCACCGACGTGGCTTCCTCTTCGTTGCCCGCTTTGCAGCTCTCGGTGTCTGTAGTTGCGCCTGCTGATGTTTGCACCTTGTCCCTCTTCGCCTTCTGGTGATCTACGACCGGAGATAGGAGCAGATGTGCTGGAAATGCTTCTACTCGCGAACGCGCATCACCTTGGTCTAAGAACAAATCCTCCTCGACCGACTCCCATAGCCCGCTGTCTCCATCGCCCAATCTTCGTATGATATTGCCCGTGTAGGCTTGCAGACCTCCTGTCATGCTAGGAATGTCTTCAGACTGTCCAGGCTACTCTGATTGTCCGTCGGGCTTGCTGGCATAGTGCATGAGAAGCAAGTCCTGACTGGGGTTTGCGGGCCTTTACGAGTGGTGGTAATGAGGTGGCAGTGCTCGGCGGGGCTTCAAGCGAAATCAGCTGCGCCATGCCGTGGAATCAGAAGTACAACCAATTTACCCGCCACTTTCCGATGCCAGATGTTTGGGCCAGACGAGCAACAATGTTTCGCACTTCCCAGCGCATTGTGGCCGCGAAGAGGCCAGCATATGTCGCCGTGGCGCACTCAAATTCTGCCGTGTGGCGACGTACTGTGAGACGTTCACCGGTTAGGCGCCCTCCGATGGGCATATTAAGACGGACAGTTCCCTGAGACGAGAATTCGGTTTCCTGTATTGATAGACTCATAATCGGAAGCTCTGACCCTTGTCGCATCTCGCACTGATTTGCCGATAGCAAGATGTATTCCTGTTCTTCATCATCCCGAACATCGACCCAGAGCTCTCTCGACAGCATCCAGACTGTGCCAGTACAGCTTTTGGATGCCCGCTTCGTCGACTCCGCTAAAATCCGCCCTCGACTCGACGAGATCTTCCAGAACCAGTATTACGAACTCAAATTATGTAACGGGCAGTGGCACATTCTGGGAGCCCCCCGGCTCACGAAGCAACACAAGTTAAGCTTGTTGCTGTGAGCTCGCTTTTCGGTTCACAAAAGACCTACAGAGCCATTGCAGATTCAACCATGCGTCCTCGGCCCCTGCCTGAACTGGGGGGGTTCGGCGTCGGACGACCAGCGCGGAAATGTCGCAAACGAAAATTCCTGGGGATTCGCTTCGAGGAGGAAATGCGTCGACGGTGAACTTTGATATGCTCCTGGAAACCGTTCATGCGCTAGATGATGGCCTCGACGGTGTATCACGGCTGGTTCGCGTTGCTTCCGTTGCTAATATCATTCCTCATGGCATAAGTCGAGGTGGAAGGAGCCAACATTGCATCTGCAGCAGGACTGGGTCTTGAGCGTACCAACAGCATGGACTGCGAAAGGGACCTAGAGTCAAGAAGAAGTGAGGGCATTCTATTGTTATCATACTAGTCAAACGCTCGCGACAATCTCATGAGTGATGGCCGTGTGGTGGCATTATACATCCTAGTCTTAAACTCGCAGCGCTGTGACGCTTCACTGTATTCCTCGCCACTACTAAGAGTGCTGCTTGATCCCATCCGCGCAAAGTAGATCGTGGAATACGACCAGATGCCTGTGTTCGCCTCGTCCAGCCTGGAGAGGGAAGCGGGAACCCGTTGAACTGATGTTCCTCGTTCTTTGTTTCTCGTAACACAGACCTGTTGATACACAGTCCTTAGATTTGGACGAAGTATGGCCGAAGCTCAGCCTCCGCCTCGCTACAAGTACTCTATACTACGTGTGTCTATAGAGCATCGGGGCTGTGGTACAGTAAGGCCGCAGTGTCCAAAGGGAGTAGCCTTCCTCACCAACCTCCTCCACGAGGAGTCGAACAGTTCAGTGCGGCTGACTGAGTTTGCTGTATGCGAAAACAGCGAGCTAAACGAACACGAGGTCCATGCCCCTGCCATGTGTGTGTATCTCACCCCTAGGCAGAGTGTCAGCTCCCCTGCCGCCTTTTGATCTTCTCCACTAGGCTCTTCGCATCGCTCACGCCCTCAACCGCCCCCTCGTGTCTCTTCGCCTCAGTGGTTCGTCCATCCCGTGAGGCGGCTCTTTCAGTACTCTGTTCGGCGTCGCTGTTGTGCTTGTGCTGGCCCTTGTCCTTCCGTTTCCGGCCCTCGTCCAGCAGCAACTTCATGTTCTTGGTGGCTTTGAAGCGCGGGTTCGTGGGGTCGATGGCGTACTCATGCGAGGAGAAGAGGCGTGCAAAGCGGGGGTCGGAGGTGTCGACGTTGAAGTCGTCCGCTGGGGTAATTCCACCGATATCGGCTTGGACAGCGTCGGATTTTGACTTCTTCTTGAACTTGTTCTTTTTGCCCTTCTTGCGAGCTTCCTTTTCGGCGCGCTCGATTTCGCGCATGTCGAAGTGTTGGATCTTGCGTTTGCCTTGGGCGCCCTCGTCGTCATCGGCGGCGTCATCCGCCATGAGAAGTTCGAGCTCGGCGCGCTGCTTGCGGTCTCTTTCTTCCTCTGCTTCACGCTGTTGTTTTTTCTTCAGCCGTTCTTCCTTCCTCAGTTTGCTTGACGTGGATTTGGAGAGCTCGGCAGAGGGTTCATTCGAAGCGAAGAATGGATCGTCGAATCCCAACTCGTCTTCGTCTTCGTGCGGCTCTTGGATAAGCTGGTCAGTCGTCTCTGCTATGGTATCGGCGCGGGAATCGTGCTCAGGAACTGCGTTCGCCGATTTCATTTTTTCTTTCCTTTTCTGTTTGCGTTCTCGTTCTTTGCGGACGTACTTCTCTAATGTCGTCTCCTCTGGCTCTGGCGAGTTTTCAAACACAGAACGTTTCTTATCATCTTTGAGGGGGTTCAGACCGGATGTAAACGTGATTTGCATGTCTCCTACAGGTGCCTTGTCTTTGGATTTGGAGGGTTTGGCGGTGTCGAGAGGCAGGCCCAGGAGAGTCCGCATGCGTTGGCGTTCGGCTTCTTTCTTTGAGAGGCGTTCTGTGGGAGCGTTTTCGTGAGTGTTGCTGGGTTCGGCTTCAAGTTCCAGTTCCTCGGAGGCAGAGTCGTCGGAGTCGGACGCGAGATACGCTCTGAGATCATTCTCATCCATCATTTCCTGCATGCCCTTCTTACCCTTGGCCTTGCCGCCCTTGAACGCCCGTGCAACGGCTTCCTTCCTCCCTGTGTCCTCCGCGTCCCAGGTCAACTTGACTTTGCTGTGCTGCAAGGCGTCCGTAACGAACTCATTCGGTCTGTAATCATCTGGAATCCGTTCGCAGTCTTCCCTGGGAACATCTGTGCTGAAATCGGTGTCATCGGGCACAAACCTTAGGTCGAAGAAGTTTGCAGTACGGAGGTATTCTGTCCCGTCGACGGCATCGTATATGTGTTTCGCCACAGATGGAGACGAGAAAGTAAGAATGGCGTAGAAATAGCGCAGACGTTCGAGCTGGTATTTCCGTAGGGCCGTTGAGTTGAAGTCTTCATCGCCGTTTTCGTTTTTGAGAATTGAGGCTTTGATGTCTTCATCGGCCTCTTCCTCATCAGACATAATGTCGTCGTCATTGCCTTCTTTTGCAGCATTGGCGAAGATATCTTTTGGTGGTCCTTCCATCTCTTCTCGTTCGAGTCGTTCCTTACCGAATTCGCTTGGGTAGATGGATACGTTGACGAGGGATCCGCCGGTAGAGGGTAGAAAGCTGGAGAAGACGGCCATTAGGTCCGCGGCGCGGATGTTGTCCCAGTCCAAGTTGACAATAGCGATGCGAGAGGTGACTTCTCCGGTGGGCACATCCTGCTGTTGGGTTGCGCCGACGTCGAGTTCTTCATCCACATCTTCTTCTTCGGAGTCTGAGTCGGTGGACGTCCCGTCCGACGAGGTTTCGGATTGGGAATCTGTCTCTCTCCCTTCTCGTAACGGGTCGCGAATCTTCTTCTCAACTCTGCTCAACTCCTTCTGTACCTCTTCGTCGTCGTCGGCCTCGTCGCTTTCTTGCTCTTCATCCTCATCAAACTCATACTTCCTCTTTAACCGTTTCTTCTCCACGTTCGACTCCAGCGGTCGTCCATACCGATCAACTTTGGCTCTCTTAACGAAGTCCTCATCTTCGAGGACTCGCGCGAACCGCTTGTCAAGTTTGACCTTGTTCTTCTTTCCGGGCAAGCGGTATCGTGGGTCGGACTGGATATTTGCGAACCGAGGGTCTGTTATTCGTGAACCTGAGGGCGCACCCGCTGCAGTCTTCTGCTTCTTTGCGGAAGGTTCGCCCATCCTGCTCGATCGCTGCAACGTGCACCGCTGCGGTCGGACTGCGGCGAGCGGAATTGGAGGCGGAGAAAAAAAGTTGTTTCCCGCCGACAAAATTGTTGGTGGCTCTGTTGTGGGGAAGCCACGGGCGGCGTTTCCCGCATGTGGGCCACCAGGAGCGTCAACGGGCGCGTCCCTGGCAGCTGCCAGGTTGGAGGCTCGTTGCATGCAAGGGGGAGCCACGGGAGCTTCACTGCAACTGCTATTGTAACGTTATATCAGGGTGGTTTTCTTCGCTTTTCTCGTCCATTCAAGTCGCTCTCTAGCATCGCATACCAAGTGTACAGCATAGTCCAGAGCGAGGTCTGGCATATTCCTCTTGGACGAGCTCTTCAAAACATATTTACCCCGCCTTGACTCGGATAGCGACATCAAAATGCCTGTGGGCAGCTGCTTAATTACTGGGTGCGTCAGGCCAGACTGAGGATAATTGAGCTCGACAAAAGAGCTGACACGCATCTGCCAGTGGCACTGGCTACATTGGCTCCTTCACGGCCCTCGCCCTGCTCGAGGCCGACTACAAGGTCGTCGTCGTCGACAGCCTCTACAACTCATCCCCCGAAGTGCTCAACCGGATAGAACTCATCTGCGGCCGCCGGCCTGAATACTACAAGGTCGACATCACCGACGAAAAAGCTCTCGATGATGTTTTCTCCAACCATCCCGACATCGACAGCGTCATCCACTTCGCCGCCCTCAAGGCTGTCGGCGAATCTGGCGAAATACCCCTCGAGTACTACCGCGTCAATGTCTACGGGACCCTATGCCTGTTGAGATCCGCCGCGAGGAACAATGTCACGAACGTCGTCTACTCCTCCTCCGCGACTGTCTACGGCGACGCCACCCGCGTGCCAGGCATGATTCCCATCCCAGAAGAATGCCCTCTCGGTCCCACGAACCCGTACGGCAACACCAAATTCACTTCTGAACTCATGATCACGGACCACATCACTGCCGAACGCGCAAAGGCGCAGAAGAACGGAGATGCCACACAAGTCAAGAAATGGAACGCCGGTCTCCTGAGATACTTCAATCCCGCCGGCGCCCATCCCAGTGGCATCATGGGCGAAGACCCCGCAGGAGTCCCTTACAACCTCCTCCCACTTCTCGCCCAAGTCGCCACGGGCAAGCGAGAGAAGCTCCTAGTCTTCGGCGATGACTACGCCTCTCATGATGGCACTGCCATTCGCGATTACATCCACATCCTCGACCTGGCTGCCGGCCATCTGGCAGCACTGGACTACCTTCGTACCCACCAACCGGGTGTTCGAGCCTGGAACCTCGGTACCGGCCGCGGCAGCACCGTCTTCGATATGATCAAAGCCTTCAGCAACGCTGTGGGCCGAGATCTTCCCTATCAGGTCGTCGGACGTCGTCCTGGAGATGTCCTCGATCTCACAAGCAATCCGACCCGCGCCAATCGCGAGCTTGGTTGGGAAACGAAGAGAAAAATGGAAGACGCCTGCGCAGACCTCTGGCGTTGGACCGAGAACAACCCCGAAGGGTATCGACAAGCCCCGCCGCAAAAGTTCCTGGACGAGTTGAAGAAGAAGAATTAGGAGTCTTACAAGGAGATGGCCTTTGAGCAGGCCAGCAGGGATAGGGACAGGCGGCTTTCAGCTAGTGGGCCGTATTACTGGCAGAGGAACTTGGCTCAGGTGGCGTCGCCCTCCCCCAAGGATAAAGGCAAAGCGAGAGAAAGCGACAGGAAGGCGCCTGCCGGTGTGGCTCTGGTGTCGCCCAAAGGGAAAGGAAAGAGGAAAGCAACAGACGCAGAACTCGAATCAGCCCTGGAGACTGCAGGCGGACATTGGCATGTTGGAAAATTGGGGAGGAAGGATGGTCGTTATATCCCGTCGAAATGTCTGGAGGTGAGGCCTGGCGGGGAGGCGATCAACTCGATCGAGGTGCGCAACGGCTTGAAGTATCCAGACGTACTAGATCAGCCGCGGAGCTCCAAGGGCATGGATAGGCCTACAAAGCATTGATTGAACGACATGCATAGACAAGGGTTTGGAGAGTCTTCAAAATTAAAGCCGACGCTCTGTCCAGTTCCGTCCTCGACATGAAATCTTTAAGCACAGACTCGGCAGACGGGACTCCAAAAATGACCTTGTCCACCAGAGTTCGGAGATCAGCCTTCATCTCGGTGCCTCATCATTATACCCTACAAGTAGCCCAAGGGGAAACGGACACGCTACAGCGGGTATCATGATAATATATACGCACGTCAATCATATAATTCGAGTAATGCACAGTCTTTGCTGGGTACCACTCATTCGCGGGGCCGACCTCACACCATCAAGTCGAATAAGCCACACTCACACCCACATTGCCTGTCCATCGCTTAATGCCGTTTCCGTTCCCACTTCCGTCCAGAGACGCCGGCCTGACGGTCGTTTCGCCCCCGCTATTCGCGGCACTAAACGTCGAGACACCGGGGTTGTGCATGACGGGATTGACCGAGACGCCGACCTCGACGAGCAGGCTCTTGACCCGGCCGGTCCAGAGGGCCTTTAAATTCCAGGTGTCGTCGACGCGGAACTTGAGGACGTTTTCGGCCTCGCGGTCCAGACGGGACGTCTTTAGTGCGCGTTCCGCGGGGGTGAACCAGTCCGAGGTGAGCGTGCGGGCCCATTGGATGGGGTCTGCTTGGGTGGGCGGCTTGCGCTTTTGAGGGCGCCAGAGCTCGCCGCCGACGACGTAGCGCGACTCCCAGGAGTAGAAGTTGAAGTCGAATCGGGACGACAGGGCTAGGTATGGCGTCGGACGGACGGAGTAGGTCGAGGAGATTGACCCGGTGAGCGGCGTTGCCGTCAGGGTCATGGTGTATGGAAAGGAGGAATGCGGGACGTTCGAAGGGGTCAGGAGAGAGTGCCCTGCTGTTGAGAGGAGAGAGGCAGACGTGCCGGCGATGGGTTTGCCTGTCACAGGGTTCTGGTGAGGACCCGGTGGTTCTGCGGGCGTTATGTGTGGTGCGAGGGTGGTGAAGCGGAGGCCCGTCGAGAGGCCGATGACGTGGGAAAAGGGGCTGTAGTAGAATTCTGCGCCGGCGGAGAGGAGCGACGGCTTGGATGCGAGGCGGTTGCGGTAGGCTGTGAGCGAGTCTGGCTGCGACGGCAGGGGTAGTGTCCCTGTGAGACTTCCTGCTCCGTGTATGCCTTCTCGCGGTCGAGTTGAGAGTGAGGGCGCATTGTCTGGTGGCCTTAGCGGGGCGACTCCAAAGTTCCAGAGGCCTCGCACTCCAAGCAGACCGTTGTCCGTGGAACCAAGTCCTTCGAGAGAGTATTGCCCGTTGTCATGCTGTAGGTGGGCGAGCAACGAAGCTGGAGGCGGACCGGAAGTGACGGCTGGTTTTGTTGTCGATTGGCTGTAGAGGGACAGCGAGAGGAGCGTCTCTGGACTGATCCGTCGGGCATACAGGGCCGTTAGGGTGGACGGAGGGGGGAGAGCCAGAGCCGCGTGAAGTAGGATTGGTTTCCGCCCATCTTCGGTAAAGAACCTCCTCCTATCCTTATCCCCTTGCACGATAGGTACCGGGAGCCTTACTTCTCTATAGCCCTTCGTCAAGGACTTCAATGGTATAGTCGGTGCTTCCGACGGTACATGGCCCAGTGCAACGCTCGAATAAAGGTATGATATTGAGCCATCTATCTGCCCCAACGTCGAGAGCGTGTATGACGAGGCAAAGTTCGGGGTGCTCAGAGAAGAGATATGCAGGGACAATGTCGAGGGGGTCTGGAAGGAGAGGAGGGCGTCGGATGTCGCCGTGAGGGAGGAATAGCTGTTGTCTGGGTTCCAGTCGGTGGACGTCCCGAAGGCGTGGACGATATAGTCCATGAAATCGATCATTTTGCAGGGGATATGTCTTAGAAGCGCGCCAGGCGCTATATCAAGTCGTAATGCATTCTCGACGGTGACGCGCGCCTCCCCAAGTTCAGCTTGCTGCTGTTCCTCGACGACGCTTGATATTCAGAGATCCCGACAATGAGCAGAGGCAGCGCAGATCGCCGCGCTTTGAGAGCCATATGGTTCGCCGTAGCAAGCGTAGAGGTACGGTGGAGCGCAACTCTTTCCCAGAATCTTGTCTGCCCCTCCGTCGAAAGCTTGGAACTCTTGGAAAACCTTGTCTAAACCGACTGCTCAATTCAGCATCCCAAGAAATATGGCTTCCTTCTCATCAATCTCCGTCATTATGTATGAGCACTGCGAGCTGCATCATATTTTCCCATGCGCAACACATGCGATTCGCAGCCTTCGCGGTTACGGTCGAGTCGGTTGATGGTTCCGCTGCGGGAAACTGTATCCTAATAAGCTCGCCCGGGGTTATTCATCACGAGAAAGCTGCAGCTGCTTAGCGGTCAGTTTCTTTCCTTCTGAGATGCAGCCTTGTTGATGCCACAAGCCTATAATTGCGACAGCTTCGCTGCCGAGGTTTCCTGTTATTTATTACCGCAGGAAAGAATTTTTATCGGTGATTCATACCCGATCACGAACAACCACGTCCCAAATTGGTTGGAGCATTCACTCGTCCGGCGCCCAGAAGTTGAGGTTACAGCCGACGCCACGAAGGCGAGGCTGCCAGACCCACGTTTGGGTCATGCCCGACTCTTCCTCGCCTCACGCTCTAGGCTCGGAATTCCCTGTTCCAGCCGCTTGATACTAGTACATTGCTTCTGCACGGGAACTTCGCAGCCACATGCTGATTTGGAAGCTAACAACCGCTGCGATGGCACTAACGCGTGGGACAGTGGAGGCCTGGGTTGCCATGAGATATCCAGGCCAGCCTATCACAGCTCTTTGCCCTTATCACGCCATGGAAGCGAAGAGGAGCTGCAACAATACACAGTAAGCTGAGATCGCATTGACAGATAATCTACCGCTTGGCATGGCTGATTCCAGATTGCCAGTGATCTGTGTCTGCCCTATAAACCTGCAGGGGCTCGCAGGTCAGCTGCAATGACCCCCGCTCCAAGTCCTTCACAGTCCGTCTTGATACAATCACGTACGTCTCGCTCACGATGGACGACAAACTCGATCGCAGCATCTCCAAGACGCCGTATCCTGAGGAGAAGTCTGCTGATGCAGGCGAAGGCGGAGAGTATGGAGAGCACCGTCGTTTGTCGGTTCAGATCATCCACGATCTGGTTGCTGAAGGTGACAAAATTCCAACTGCCGCTGGTTGTATGGCTTCCTGACAATTGTTTCAGACCATACCCATGAGATCAAGCTCCGGGCAATGTCATGGCAGAAGGCCGCTTGGTTGCTCTGCGGCGAGCAAGTCTGTCTCGCCATCATGGCTCAGACAAGGTCGCTATCTGTGCTCGGTTGGGTTCCCGGTCTCATCGCCATGGTGGCTGCCGGTATTCTCTTCTGGATTACTTCAATCACCATGCACAAATACATCATGAGGTACCCTCAAATCAGGGACATCTGCGACTTTGGCTATTACGCTTTCGGTCGCAGCCGCATTGCCTACGAGTTCACCGGATTCATGCTGCTCACCAACAATATTCTCCTCATCGGCTTCCACGTCCTCACCGCAGCGAAGATCCTCAACACCCTGTCAGACCATTCCCAGTGCACGGTGGTTTTCTCGGTCATCGGCACGCTTATGGGTATCGTCATGTCGGTTCCGAGAACGCTGCGTCACGTCTCCTTTATGTCGATGTTCTCTGGTGAGTGGTATTTTGTAGACAATCTTGAGACTATAGCTGACGACTCAAGCCTTCTGTATGGCCATTGCCATCCTTCTCTTCCTCATCTTTGCTGGTATTGAGGATCATCCTGGATACGGTTACTACGGCGACTACTCTGCAGCTGGAGAAGTCAGGACGTATCCCTGGCCTCTGCCGGGCACTACCTGGATCAACTGTCTTAACGCCGTATTAGGAATCACGTAGTTGGAACTGATAACCTGCATGTATGAAGGACTATGAAACTATGGAGGGCTTTTTGTCATTGTCGTCGTCTGGATCCTAGGCTTTATCTTCGCCGAGGTCATTCCCAGCATGGGCGACTTCCTGTCTCTCCTCGGTGCGGGGTTCGACTCATTCTTCGGTTTCATGTAAGTGGCTCGTTTCTCGATGTGTGTCGATCACCGCTAATAGCTAGAAATAGCTTCTTCGCCGTCGCGTACTATCACCTTTACAGTACAACGCGGGTTGCAGGGAAATTTCCCGCCGAATCTGGCGGTCAATACCGCCGCTTTTAGAGGATCTCTTCCCTCGATGCCAAGATCCACACCCCGGTCCTTTTCCACATCGGCCTCGTTCTAGTGTATGCCCCGTTCTCCCTACGTCGTCTGCGCCTAACTTTACCTGCTCATGCACCACACAACTATACAACTATCACTAGGGACCAGAAACAATCCCCCTTAGGAAATAGAAAGGGATCCGTCTAACCTCTCGAATACGATAGATTTCTTTAACTGCGCTCTTATAGCTATAGCGCCTAGAGGTCCTAGCGGGGCGGTGTCTCTAGATTTCCTCACTATTCTAGAGGGAGGACGTCGTCTAACCTTTATAAAATTAACTCGACTCGCGTCCCTTCTCTCATCTCGTCTCCTATATTCTAGTAGCTCTACTTAATTTTTACGTCTAGATTAGATATTAATAGTTCTATCATTTTACTCTCCATAAGGGATTCTACTCCCGAGCTACCTAACCTCGTGTTTATAACGGCTTTACATTAACTATCACTATTAGTAGAAGGAAGGATTTTAAACTAGAAGAATATTACTAAAGGCGTTATAGGCGTATAGCCTCTTAACTAGAGGCTAGTAGCCTAATATTCGGCTAAGCATTATCATTAACATTATTAATAACTTACTAAAAATAGTATAATAAAGAAATCATATATAGAGTCTACGAAAGAAAATATTTAGGGAGTAGCGAAGAAGTAGATAGGGTAAGGGAATACACTATATAGAATCGTACTAGAAGGAGATATTACTAATAGTACGACTAGTTATTATACGCTTCTAGGAGAAGATAGGCTTCGCTTCCTTATACGTGCTACTAAAGAGGATATTATAACTTTCCTTAAGTAGATATTAGATATCTATTCTAAAGTCTAAAAAAGAAGTACCTTAGATAAATACTAGAGAGTATAGTATATATTATATCGAAAATTAATTAGGAAGAGTTTATATACTAAAGTTATAGAGGAGGTCCGCGATATAAGAATAGAGGTATATTTATTACTTTAAAGTAATCGCTAATCTATATAGTATATTAATAAATACTTAACTATTAAGTATAATCTTAATATATCTATATAGGAAAAGCTAGTTATAGACATTAACGATATATATCTTATCCTCTATTATCTCTAGATTTTAGATATATTAGTTTTCCTAGATAAATAGTAGTGATTATAGCTTACTTTCTTAATTCTTCTCTCTATATATATATAGTAATAAGGCTAGCTACCTTAGTCTATAAGGTAATTAATTAGGTTAAATAAAGAGAGCACTATATTAAATAGGAGAATAATAAATATAATAACAAGGATAGAATAGAATTAGATTAGGAAGATATTAGGACTCTCTACTATAAGGATATAATACTTTTAATACTTCCGAACCCTAAAGGGAAGCGAGATCTTCTCGTAATAGAAGTTACTCTAAAATATACTAAGGGATAGAAGAAAAGGCTAAATCTATAAGTACTAACTAATATCTATATATATAAAGTCTTCTAGACTAATATTTAAGGTAGTAAAATATATATCCTCACTATTATAAATCGCTCTATATAAGGTAAATCTTACGCTTCAGGGTTTTACTCGCCGAGGAGTAGTAACGTAATACTAGCCGGAGGTAAAGGTACGCGATTACTTATAACGGCGTAAAGTGGAACAATACTCTTATATCTAAAGGTAGGGGTTAGAGTATAACTAAGATTAACTATAGAAGGTATCTAGGGACGGGCTACTAGCCCGTATATATATTACTTAGTGCTCACTATACTTAGTGTGCTCACCTACTAAGTATACTAAGTACCCCTAAGCATAGTGCTCTATGCTACTTAGTCACATAACTACTAAGTAGAACTAAGCACCCTTAAGTATAGTGCTCTATACTACTTAGTTATATAACTACTAAGTAGAACTAAGTACCCTTATCACGTAACCCTATATAACTTCCTTAAGTAACCTTCTATAGTATACTTAAGGCCGCCCTAGAGGTTAAGTTATAATACTTTCCCCTCTTTAGACCTATTCGCTATCCTAGCGTATATAAGGTAAGTTCCCCCCCTAAATTCTCTTTCCCTTCTCTAGCGACTAATTATACCTTAGTTCCGCGTTTCTAAAACGAACTATTCTTCTACTACCTATTAACGCGATCTTATTTCCCGAATTAAGACTCTCGGAGCCTAGAAATTTAATATAAGTCGCTATACTCCTTATTAAAACGCGAACACTATCTATTTTACGCTAGATAGTTACTTAAAGTATTCTTCTTATACTAAGAAGGGAGTACTATATTATAACGGGGTCTTTTTAGTAGACGAGTTTAATACACTTATCGCGTAGTATAATCATCTCACTAAGGCGGCCTACTGTAAGGGCGAGGAACTAAAAATAGTAGTAGCTGAAATAACCTATATATAAGCGAGCGTAGCTCGTACCTAAGCTAAGTAGAAGTAGCTTTATCGTAAAGCTAAGGAGTTATTAGAAAAATAGAAATAAATATTAGTTTAAGAGGCTAACGCCTTAGATGAGTTAGATTATATTAATCCTCCTCTAATCGCTTCTTCTACTATCTTTATAGCCCTAGACGACACCTAACTTAAGTAGATATTTAAGCTAACGCTAGATTCTATAGCTAATTTCGAAGGCCCAATCCCTATTAACTATCCCCTAGCCTAACTTTTCGCTTCTAGTAGTATTATCTAATTAGGCTCTTTAGTAAGTTTTCAGTAGGTTCCTATATATTCTTTAAGTCGTTATATCCTAACTACTTAATTAGATATTACTTTAGTATTTTATTAGAGTAGTTAAGGATACGCTCTATATTATATAGTAGTTCCCTAGTTTCTTCGTAAATTAGCACTAGTCTTAGTTTAGCGTTTAGTAGTGCTTTCTCTAGTAGTAATTTATAGAAAACTAGATAAATATTTATATTAATAGGTAATTCTATTTTAAATATAACTAGTTCTAGCTTTCTTTTAATTTTATATAGTTCGATCTTTATATAATTAAGTTTATTTAATAGCCTTATTATTTTAATATTTTTTCATAAGATATAAACTTTCTCCCCCTCCTAAAAATCTAGTCCCTTAGATCTCTTCTTATTTACTTATTTAGTAATTTTTTATTAAATTTATTATAGTTCTTTCTTAAGTATTCTATATAATAATTATAGTTTCTTTACTAAAATTTTTACTTTTTATATAATTAGTTTTATTCCCCTTAGGTCTTTATTAATATTTAGGTGTTTTCTATAATTTACGTAGAATAGTAAAATTCCCGTTACTAATATCGAGTTATTATAGATAAATTATACTATAGGTAATAGTTCAACCTAATTATTTTATTAGTAATTCATATAGTATTATAAGTATTATTCTAATATTTAGTTTATTCTCTCTATTTACCCATTCGTCTATAGGTAGTATACTATTAATAGCTTCTAGTATATACTTATTAGGTCTATAAGCGATTATTAGAATTATAATATAAAGAGCTTATCTCTATTCGATTTAATCATATTTAGTATACTATATTATATAATTACTATTTTCGTTAGGGCGTATACTATATCCTCTACTATACTAGATTCCTTCTATAGCTAGAAGTATATATATTTAGTTAATTCATCTCCTATAACTAGTATTAAGTCGTACTCCGCTCCTATTAGGGGTTCTTTAGACTTTAGTAGCTTAACGATAAAGTCTAGTATAATTACTAACTATACCTTATTAGATAGCTTAGCTATTTATAGTAGCCTATAAGGTCTATACCTAATATATTTAGCTTTATAGTATATATTGTAGTTCTTAATATATTCCTTAATTTCCTTTTTAAGTTATAGCTACATATAGTCCCTAGTAACTAGCTTAATCGTCTTATTAATTCCCTAGTAGCCTACTACCTTATTATCGTATCTTACTAATATAATTTCTTACTATTACTAGGCTAATAGCTCTAGCTACTCGATTATTATTATAATTATCTAGAATTCTCCTTAATAGACTAAAACTTCTTCCTTCTACTCTAGTAGCGTAGCCGATATAGGTTTTAATATTCCTATATAATCCGCTCTCTAGCTAAGAGCATTAGCCCTTCTATTCTCTATCCCTTAAATATAGTTAATCCTAAAGTTATATAAGGCTAATATTTTAGCCTACCTAACTTATCTCCTATTAAGTTCTTTTATAATAGTCTAGTATAGTAGATTCTTATAATTTATAAACATCTATACTAGATATTTAGCACCTTTAAGATATACTTACTATTACTAAAATACCTCTACTATAGCTAGGAGTTCTTTATTATAAATATTATACTTTAACTTTAGCTCTATTATCTTCTTAGAATAGTAAGCTACTAGCCTAACCTTATTATCTTCTCCTTTCTAGTTTAGATATACACTAATTACCTTATTAAATATATTAGTCTCTAGGAGAGCTTCCTTTTTAGGGTTAAAGATAGTAAGAATAGGGGCGTTAATTAGGCGTCCCTTAATCTCCTTAAAGGCACTCTCTTCCTTTATCCTAAACTTAAAGTATATCTCTTTCTTTATTAGGTTAATTAGGGGCGCAGTAATTCTTAAGTATCCCTTAATAAATTATTAGTAATAGTTCGCGAGGCCTAAGAATACCTATATCTCCTTAACCATCGTTAGTTACGACTATTCTTTAATAGCTTAAACCTTCGCTAGATCTAGTTTTAGCTATCCCTACGATACAAGGTAGCCTAGAAACGCTATCTCTTATCTATAAAACTTATATTTATTAAGTTTTAGTAGTAAATCCTTTTATTATAACTTCCTTATTATCTTTTTAATATATTCTATATATTCCTCGTATATCTTAGAGTAAATAAGTATATTATCTAGATAAGCTAGGATAAAGTCCCCTAAATATTCCTTAAGCGTATTATTAATAAGGGCCTAGAACGTCGCGAGGGCATTAGTTAATCTAAAAGGTATAACTAGGTATTTATAAACTCCCTAACTAGTTTAAAAGACTATCTTCTATTCTTCTTTAGCTTTTATTTATATCTAATAGTAGGCGTCCTATATATTAAGTACTATAAGTTATTTAGCTTTTCCGAGCTAGTTCTATAGCTCCTAGATTAGCGGTATTAGATAAATATTCTTCTTAGTAATTATATTTAGTAATCGAAAGTTAATATAAGGCCTTAGGGTTCCGTCCTTTTTATTCGCGAAGAGCACCTTATAGAATATTTATAGCTTATTATTCTTTTAGATAAATCCCTTAGCTTCTAGATCTTATATATACTTCTATAGGAAGTCTAACTCTTTCTTAAATAGTTCTCTTAACTATCCCTTATAAGAAGGATTTTCCTTCCCTTCTTAGAACTCTATTAAGTAGTCCTAAGGTTTATATTTAGGTAGCGCGACGAGTCCTTCCCGCTCCTAGAATAAATCCTTAAATTCTTTATATTTTAGAGGTAGCTTATACGTCTCTAGTCCAGCTAGGATACGTACCTTTAATCGCACCTAAATTACTTTAATAGGGGCCCTTAGAGGTGATTAGTCTCCCTTTTCTTTTCCATAACTACATTCTAGAAACTCGAGAGTTCTTTTCTTCTAGTTAATTACTAGGTTATGGTCGAAGAGCTATATTATACTAAGTACTATATCGTATCTTAGTAGCGTTATTATATTAAGAGATATCTATTCTTAATATTATCTAATCCTTATAAGTACGTCCTATACCTATTCTATAATTATACTAGTAGTTCGTCCATCTACTATTAATAGAGCGTAGGGTAGCTATTTCTTTATTATATATTCTTATAGCTTCTAGCTTATCTCCTTACTAATATAGTTCTAGTTTACTCTATAGTTAATTAGGGCCTTTACCTTAATCCCTATAAGCGTAACTTAGAATAATATATATTCTATATACTACTCTAATAAGATTATATTTAGAGACTAAGGTCTTCCTTAGAGATAGTTCAACCTCTCTAGTTCGTCTTTAAGTCGTTTTTTAGTAGTAACTAATGCATATATCTCTACTTATCCTATTTATAGTCGGTATTAGAACACTCTTCTAGGATTTCGAACGCCTTAAGGTATACTTAAGTCGTTAGAAAGTCTAGATTTATATAGAAAAGGTATTAGTGCCCTAGTATCCTACTATTATAACTAATAGAGTACTAATACTAGAAGTATTCCGCGATAAAGTCTCTATAGACCTAATAGTCTACTACTTCCTCTACTAACTCTAAGTTATATATCTATTTAGTTATTATAGCGTAATTCTTAATTTTATAGTAAATATAGAGGTATTATTATATAGTGTACTTTAGATTCTTATATTAGTAGCCTTCCTTAATTATTTATTTAAAAGCTTTAGAGTAAATCCTTTTATTATCTATATTAGGGTTAATATTATAGTAGTATTAGTAATTAGCTAACTTCTTATAGAGGTATTCCTTATCGTTATAGGGGAATATCTTTACTAAGTAAAACCTTCTTACTCTATTATTAGTAATTACCCTAACCTTTCTAACCTTTTTTAAGATATAGGCTAGACTATACTATACCTTATACTAGCTCTAGATCTACCTCTCTTTCTCCTCGCTATATCGGATAGTAATTAAGGTTAGGGCAATTTCCTAGTATATATATATCTTCTTAAAATCTTTATACTAGCTATTAAAGTAATAGCGTAAGTCGATCCGCTTTAGGTATTATTATATAAGTACTTCTTTATTAAATATAATATAGGTGTACTATCTATCTATATACCCTAACTAGTAGATTTCCCTAGTTATTTATATATTTATAATAATCCTAATCTCTTCCACTATCTACTCTATTACTATAAATCTTTATTCCTTCTAGTTATTATTCGGCCCTAGTAGTAGGTTTTCCGCTAGGTTAATATTTAGTCTTATCTCTTAATTTATTATTCTAAGTATCTATATTATTATACCTCGTATCTAGTCCTATATTTCCTATAGTAATTCTACTATAATAACTTCCTTAGCTATATAGGTATATAGCCGAGATTCATTATAGCTAGTTCGCTTATAGAATTAGGTTATTACCTAGGCTAGACTTTAAAATTCCCCTTAGGGGTTAAAAATAGTATATTAGTACCTTATCTATCCTTAAAGGCACTTAAGCTCCTCGCACTACTTATCTTTCTAAAAGGGGGTAATAATCTTTATATATTCTATTATAGTCTTAATAGCGATAAATTAGACGATATTATTATCGTCGACATTTATCATTTAAAAGCTATTATCATTTCTCTTTTCTTTAGCGTCTCGTAAATCTCCTTCTCGAGTAAGGGTTTCCTAGATCCCTTTAGTCTTCCTATTACGTTAATTATTCTATTTTCCGAGCGACTAGGGAAACTAGCCTAAACCTATTTTATTAAAGTAATACGTAAGGTAACTATTATTATAATAAGTGGTCTAAGATAGAGCTATATATTAATTAGTTATAGCTTCTTTATATACTTATATAAGAGCTATTATAGCTTCTCTAGGAGTAACTTCCTTAGAGTGGTCCTCCTAGGGTTTACTAAGTTCCTTATGAACTTCCTAACCTAGGTACCCCTACTATACTACTATACCCTAACTATTAGTAGTTATTTAGGTCTTTTCTATAGTATTAGCCTTTTTCGCTATAGAACTAGCTATATTATTACTTATTATATATAGTCCTTAAATTATTTATTAGTAATCTTTTATATAGTATTCGGGTTTTCTATAAGTATAGTATAGCCCTTCCTTTCCTTATTAAGCTTATCGCTTATTTCCTTAACCTTAGCTATAGTGTCCACCTTAGCCTCTAGTACTATTATCTCTATCTCTTAAAAAGAAGCTTTAGTATATAAGATTAAGATCTATAGGATTACTATAGTTTCGCCTCTTACTAAACTAGTAGCCTTAATAGGCGTATTTAACTAGATTATAGCGCCTATTCTATTCTAATTATAGTTTATAGAGCCTATTATTAATTTTAATTACCTTATCTACTATTTCCTTATAATTAGTAAGTAGGTCTATTATCTCTTAGCGAACCGAATCCTTAAGCCTATTATAGAAGATTTATATAAATATATTCTTATCTTCCTAGTTTAACTTCTTAGCGACCTAGTTAAACTTAAAGTAGTACACTACCGTAGATCCCTTCTATTTAATAATATAGATTACTTAGGCTACTATTTATTTATTATTAATAGTCCTAAACACTTTACGGATATAAATCTCGAACTCCTTAAAGTATTTAAAGTATACTAATATATCCCTATCTAGGGTCCTAGTATTTATATAGTTCTTTATAGTTAGTTTAAACTATATAAAGGCTAAACCCTTTAGGTACATTATAGTATATATAACCTTACTAGTTCTAGTACTAAACTTAGCTAGGTTAAGCTTAAATATAAGCTTAAGCTAGATTAGGAAGGCGTTAAGTCTACTATAGTCTCTATAGTATAGGTCCACCTTAAGGGCATCCTTCTCCTTAGCCCCCCTAGTGTTAGCTAGGCTAGCCGTAGATAAGTTCCCTAGGCTTCCTATAACTAGTTAATTAACAGCTAGCGACATTAGTTAGTTACTACTAGATATTCTTATTACTACTCGTTAAGAGGGTAGTTAATATATTATAAATCGCTCTATATAAGGTAAATCTTACGCTTTAGGGTTTTACTCGCTAAGGAGTAGTAACGTAATATTAGCTAGAGGTAAAGGTACGTAATTACTTATAATAGCGTAAAGTGGAATAATACTCTTATATCTAAAGATAGGGGTTAGAGTATAACTAAGATTAACTACGAAAGATATCTAGGGACGAGCTACTAGCCTATATATATATTACTTAGTGCTTACTATACTTAATATACTCACCTACTAAGTATACTAAGTACCCCTAAGTATAGTACTTTATACTACTTAGTTATATAACCACTAAGTAGAACTAAGCACCCTTAAGTATAGTGCTCCGTACTACTTAGTTATATAACTACTAAGTAGAACTAAGCACCCTTATTACGTAACCCTACGTAACTTCCTCGAGTAACCTTTCGTAGTATACTTAAGGCCGCTCTAGAGGTTAAGTTATAATACTTACTAAGGTTAATACTCTTATCTTTAATATAATTCTCCTAATAATTATAGTTACTATCCTTAACGATATATTTAAGTCTAAAGTAATATTAATAGAAGATATATTATAGATTTAAGTTTATCCGCTATAATATAGTTTAGAATTTAGATAGTATATAGAGATACTAAGAAAGCTAGTCTTCCACTAAGCTAAGCGTATATCTACTAGTATTTAAATATTATCTATAAAGGCCTTACACTACTATATCTATCTTTACTATCTTTAGCGACTAGATCTTTAGGTAGAATTAATATAAATCCTAGGAGCCTATATTATCTAAAGAGGAGCTAGTAAGGCTATTAAAGGTATATAGCTCTCGCCTAATATAGAATAATAGAGTTTAATACTAATATTCTATAGTAATTACTATCTAACCTTAGCTTTAGTAAGTTATATATTATAGGGACACTAGGATCTATTAAGTATATATTAATTAATATATTTAATATAATATCTAAATATTATAACTTAACCTCTAGGGCGGCCTTAAGTACACTATAAAAGATTACCTAAGGAAGTTACGTAGGGTTACGTAATAAGGGTACTTAGTTCTACTTAGTAATTATATAACTAAGTAGTATAGAGTACTATACTTAAGGGTACTTAGTTCTACTTAGTAGTTATATAACTAAGTAGTATAGAGTATTATACTTAGAGGTGCTTAGTATACTTAGTAAGTAAGCATACTAAGTATAGTAAGCACTAAGTAATATATATACGAGTTAGTAGCCCGTCCCTAGATATCTTTCGTAGTTAATCTTAGTTACACTCTAACCCCTATCTTTAGATATAAAAGTATTATTCTACTTTACATCATTATAAGTAACTATATACCTTTATCTCTAGCTAGTATTATATTACTACTCCTCAGCGAGTAAAACCCTAAAGCGTAAGATTCACCTTACATAGAGCGATTCGTAATATATTAACTACTCTCTTAACGAGTAGTAATAAGAATATCTAGTAGTAACTAACTAATATCACCAACTATTAATTAACTAGTTATAGGAAGCCTAGGGAACCTATCTACAGCTAGCTTAGCTAATACTAGGGGGGCTAAGGAGAAGAATACCCTTAAGGTAGACCTATCCTATAGAGACTATAGTAGACTTAACGCCTTCCTAATCTAGCTTAAGCTTATATTTAAGCTTAACCTAGCTAAGTTTAGTACTAGAACTAGTAAGGTTATATATACTATAATATACCTAAAGGGTTTAGCCTTTATATAGTTCGAACTAACTATAAAGAACTATATAAATACTAGGACCCTAGACGAGGATATATTAGTATACTTTAAATACTTTAAGGAGTTTAAGATTTATATCCATAAAGTGTTTAGGACCATTAATAATGAATAAATAGTAACCCGAGTAATCTATACTATTAAATAGAAGGGATCTATAGCGATATACTACTCTAAGTTTAATTAAGTCGCTAAGAAGTTAAACTAGGAAGATAAGAATATATTTATATAAATCTTCTATAATAAGCTTAAGGATTTAGTTTACTAGAAGATAATAGACCTACCTACTAATTATAAGGAAATAGTAAATAAGATAATTAAAATTAATAATAGGCTCTATAAACTATAATTAGAATAAAATAGGCGCTATAATCTAGTTAAATACGCCTATTGGGGCTACTAGTTTAGTAAGAGGTGAAACTATAGTAATCCTATAAATCTTAATCTTATATACTAAAGCTCCTTTTTAAGAGATAGAGGTAATAGTGCTAAAGGCTAAGGCGAATACTATAGCTAAGGTCGAGAAAATAAGCGATAAGCTTAACGAGGAAAGAAAGGGCTATACTACACTTATAGAAAACCTAAATACTATATAAAAGATTACTAATAAATAACTTAAGGACTATATATAATAAGTAATAATATAGCCGATTCTATAGCGAAAAAGGTCGACACTATAGAAAAGACCTAGATAACTACTAATAGTTAGAGTATAGTAGTATAGTAGAGGTACCTAAATTAGAAAGTTTATAAGAAACTTAGTAAACCCTAGGAGGACTACTCTAAGGAAGTTACTCCTAAAGAAGCTATAATAGCTCTTATATAAGTATATAAAGAAGCTATAACTAATTAATATATAGCTCTATCTTAGACCACCTATTATAATAATAGTTACCTTACGCATTACTCTAATAAAATAGGTTTAGACTAGTTTCCCTAGCCGCTCGGAAAACAAAATAATTAATATAATAGAAAGACTAAAGGGATCTAGGAAACCCTTACTTAAGAAGGAGATTTACGAGACATTAAAGAAAAGAGAAATAATAATAGCTTTTAGATAATAAATATTAATAATAACGATATTATCTAATTTATCGCTATTAAGACTATAATAAAATATATAAAGATTATTACCCCCTTTTAGGAAGATAAGTAGTGCGAGGAGCCTAAGTGCCTTTAAGGATAGATAGGGCACTAATATATTATTTTTAACCCCTAAGGGGAATTCCGAAGCCTAGCCTAAATAACGACCTAGTTCTATAAGCGAACTAGCTATAACGAATCTTAGCTATATACTTATATAGCTAGAGAAGTTATTATAGTAGAATTACTATAGGAAATATAGGACTAGATATAAGGTATAATAATATAGACGCTTAAAATAATAAATTAAGAGATAAGACTAAATATTAATATAGCGGAAAACCTACTACTAGGGCTAGATAATAACTAGAAGAAATAAAGGTTTATAGTAATAGAGTAGATAGCGAAAGAGATTAAGATTATTATAAATATATAGATAACTAGGGAAATCTACTAGTTAAGATATATAGATAGATAGTACACCTATATTATATTTAATAAAGAAGTACCTATATAATAATACCTAAAGCGGATTAACTTACGCTATTACTTTAATAGCTAGTATAAAGATTTTAGGAAGATATATATATACTAGAAAATCGCTCTAACCTTAATTACTATCTGATATAACGAGGAGAAAGAGAGATAAATCTAGAGCTAGTATAAGATATAATATAGCCTAGCCTATATCTTAAGAAAGATTAGAAAGATTAGGGTAATTACTAATAATAGGGTAAGAAGGTTTTACTTAATAAAGGTATTCCCCTATAATAATAAGAAATGCCCCTATAAGAAGTTAGCTAATTATTAATACTACTATAATATTAACCCTAATATAGATAATAAAAGGATTTACCCTAAAGCTTTTAAATAAATAATTAAGGAAGGCTACTAATATAAGAACCTAAAGTATACTATACGATAATACCCCTATATTTACTATAAAATTAAGAATTATACTATAATAACTAGATAGATATATAACCTAAAGTTAGTAGAGGAAGTAGTAAACTATTAGGTCTATAGAGACTTTATCGCGAAATACTTCTAGTGTTAGTACCTTACTAGTTACGATAGTAGAATACTAGGGCACTAATACCTTTTCTATATAGATCTAGACTTTCTAACGACTCGAGTATACCCTAAGGTGTTTAAAATCCTAAAAGAGTATTCTAATATTAACTATAAATAGGATAAGTAGAGATATATATATTAGTTACTACTAAAAAACGACTTAAAGACGAACTAGAGAGGTTAAACTATCTCTAAGGAAGACCTTAGTCTCTAAATATAATCTTATTAGAGTAGCGTATAGAATATATATTATTCTAAGTTACGCTTGTAGAGATTAAGGTAAAGGCCCTAATTAACTATAGAGTAAACTAGAACTATATTAGTAAGGAGATAAGCTAGAAGCTATAAGAATATATAATAAAGAAATAGCTACCCTACGCCCTATTAATAGTAGATAAATAAACTATTAGTATAATTATAGAATAGGTACGGGACGCACCTATAAGGATTAGATAATATTAAGAATAGATATCTCTTAATATAACGACACTACTAAGGTATAATATAGTACTTAGTATAGTATAGCTCTTTAACTATAACCTAGTAATCAACTAGAAGAAAAGAACTCTCGAGTTTCTAGAATATAGTTATAGAAAAGAAAAGGGAGACTAATCACCTCTAAGGGCCCCTATTAAAGTAATTTAGGTGCGACTAAAGGTATATATCCTAGCTAGACTAGAGATATATAAGCTACCTCTAAAATATAAAGAATTTAAGGATTTATTCTAGGAGCGGGAAGGACTTATCGCGCTACCTAAATATAAACCTTAGGACTACTTAATAGAGTTCTAAGAAGAGAAGGAAAATCCTTCTTATAAGGGATAGTTAAGAGAACTATCTAAGAAAGAGTTAGACTTCCTATAGAAGTATATATAAGATCTAGAAGCTAAGGGATTTATCTAAAAGAATAATAAGCTATAAATATCCTATAGAGTACTCTTCGCGAATAAAAAGAATAGAACCCTAAGGCCTTATATTAACTTCTAATCGCTAAATATAATTATTAAGAAGAACGTCTATCTAATATCGCTAATCTAGAAGCTATAGAACTAGCTTAGAAAAGCTAAATAGCTTATAGCACTTAATATATAGGACACCTACTATTAGGTATAAATAAAAGCCGAAGAAGAATAGAAGATAGCCTTTTAAACTAGTTAGAGAGTTTATAAATACCTAGTTATACCTTTTAGATTAACTAATACCCCCGCGATATTCTAAGCCCTTATTAACAATACGCTTAAGGAATATTTAAGGGACTTTATCCTAGCTTATCTAGATAATATACTTATCTACTTTAAGATATACGAGGAATATATAGAATATATTAAAAAGATAATAAGAAAGTTATAATAAAAGGATTTACTACTAAAACTTAGTAAATATAAGTTTTATAAATAAGAGATAACGTTCCTAGGCTACCTCATATTATAGAGATAGCTAAAACTAGATCTAGTAAAGATTCGGGCTATTAAAGAATAGCCGTAACTAATAATAGTTAAGGAGATATAAGTATTCTTAGGTCTCGCGAACTATTATTAATAATTTATTAAGGGATACTTAAGAATTACTATACCCCTAACTAACCTAATAAAGAAAGAGATATACTTTAAGTTCAAGATAAAGGAAGAGAGTACCTTTAAGGAGATTAAGGGATACCTAATTAACACCCCTATCCTTACTATCTTTAACCCTAAAAAGGAAGCTCTCCTAGAGACTAATACGTCTAATAAGGCGATTAGTATATACCTAAACTAGAAAGGAGAAGATAGTAAGGTTAGACTAGTAGCCTACTATTTTAGGAAGATAATAGGGCTAGAGTTAAAGTATAATATTTATAATAAAGAACTCCTAGCTATAGTAAAGGTATTTTAGTAATAGTAAGTATATCTTAAAGGTACTAAATATCTAGTATAGATATTTATAAATTATAAGAATTTACTATACTAGACTACTATAAAAGAACTTAATAGGAGATAAGTTAAGTAAATTAAAATATTAGCCTTATACGACTTTAGGATTAACTATATTTAAGGGATAGAGAATAGAAGGGCCGATGCCCTTAGCTAGAAAGCGAATTATATAGGAACATTAAAACCCATACCGGCTACGCTACTAGAGTAGAAGGAAGAAGTTTTAGTCTATTAAGGAGAATCCTAGATAATTATAATAATAATTAAGTAGCTAAAGCTATTAGCCCGATAATAGTAAGAAATTATATTAGTAAAATATAATAATAAGGCGGTAGGCTACTAGGGAATTAATAAGATAATTAAGCTAGTCACTAGGGACTACACGTAGCTATAACTTAAAAAGGAAATTAAGGAATATATTAAGAATTACGATATATACTATAAAGCTAAACACGCTAGATATAGACCTTATAAGCTACTATAAATAGCTAAGCTACCTAATAAGATATAGTTAGTAATTATACTAGACTTTATTATTAAGCTACTAAAGTCTAAAGAACCCCTAATAGGAGCGGAGTATAACTTAATACTAGTTATAGAAGATAAATTAACTAAATATATATACTTCTAGCTATAGAAGGAATCTAGTATAGTAGAGGATATAATATACGCCCTAACGAAAATAGTAATTATATAATATAGTACACTAAATATAATTAAATTAAATAGAGATAAGCTCTTTATATTATAATTCTAGTAATCGCTTATAGACCTAATAAGTATACACTAGAAGTTATTAATAGTATACTACCTACAGATAAATAGGTAAATAGAGAGAATAAACTAAATATTAGAATAATACTTATAATACTATATAAATTACTAATAAAATAACTAGATTAAACTATTACCTATAGTATAATTTACCTATAATAACTTAATATTAGTAATAGGAATTTCACCGTTCTACGCAAATTATAGAAAATACCTAAATATTAATAAAGACCTAAGGGGAATAAAACTAATTATATAAAAAGCAAAAATCTTAGTAGAGAAACTATAATTATTATATAGAATACTTAAGAAAGAACTATAATAAATTTAATAAAAAATCACTAAATAAGTAAATAAGAAGAGATCTAAGGGACTAGATTTTTAGGAGAGGGAGAAAGTTTATATCTTATGAAAAAACATTAAAATAATAAGGCCATTAAATAAACTTAATTATATAAAGATTAGACTATATAAAATTAAAAGAAAGCTAGAACTAGTTATATTTAAAATAGAATTACTCGCTAGTATAAATATTTACCTAGTATTCTATAAATTACTATTAGAAAAGGTATTACTAAACACTAAACTAGGACTAGTACTAATCTATAAGAAAACTAAGAAACTACTATATAATATAGAATATATCCTAGACTACTCTAACAAAATACTAAAACAATACCTAATTAAGTAATTAGGATATAATAACTCAGAGAACATATAGGAACCTACTAGAAACTTACTAAAAGGCCTAATTAAATAATACCACTAGAAGCGAAAGGTCAGACTAAGAGATAGTTAATAGGGATTAGGCCCTCGAAACCAGCTATAGACCTAGGTTCCAGCTCGAACATCTATTCTAGCTAAGTATTATCTAGGGCTACAAAAATAGTAGAAGAGATAATAGGAGAAGGATTAACGTAGTTTAACTTATCTAAAGACTCTAATTCTTAAACTAGTATTTTCCTTTATTTCTCTAGTAGGTTATCTACTTCGCGCTAGAGGTGTTCCCATTTAGTGTTCGCCTATAAGAGAGCTAGCTATATACGGGCGGCCTCGGCTAATACTCCTTTAATCTCCTTATCTTTCCGATATATAGCCTCAACTAAATAGTTACACTAGGCGATTAGGGCATTAAACTCCTCGGCGGAAAAGGTTCCGTTATAATCCCTTACCCCTTTCTTAATGTATAAAGAATACTTTATATAGCTATCTAGCATAAAATATAGGGAATTTAAGTTTTAGTAGAGAGTATATCGACCTATAGCGAATTTTTAATAGCCTAAGGACTTAATACGTTAAATAATAGTATAGTAACGAAAAGTAGAGGAATAATTATTTTTAGAAACACGAAACTAAGGTATAGTCAGTAATAGAAAGAAGGGAGAAATATATAGTGCCCATATAGGGGAAGGACCTATCTTATATACGCTAGGATAGTAAATAGGTAAGAGAGAGGAAAGTATTACGACTAGCCCTTTTAGGAGGCCAGGGGTATAAACTATATTAGAAGGTATAACGAGTTACGTAGTTACATTACATAACTAAAAGACTACTTAATCTTAATTAGCCGAGCTCAGCGCGCTTAGTACTAAGCACAACTAAGCCAGGCTAAGCATAACTAAGTAGGTACTCAAGGGATTAGGGCTACTCGATACGCTAGGGGACTAAGTACACTAAGTACACTAAGCACTAAAGGAGTATAAATACGGGCCGATGGCCCGTCCCTAGATACCTTCCGTAGTTAATCTTAGTTATACTCTAACCCCTACCTTTAAATATAAGAGTATTATTCCACTTCACACTATTATAAGTAACCGCGTACCTTTACCTTCAGCTAGTATTACGTTACTACTCCTCGGCGAGTAAAACCCCGAAGCGTAAGATTTACCTTACGTGGAGCGATTCGTAACACCTTTACTATAGTATATTTACTCTATTTAAGAGACACCTTCTCGGCCTTATTTAATAGTAGCTTAATAGGTAACCTAGCTATATTCTTATAGGTAGTACTCGTATAACTAATCTCTATTTTAAGTAATTAGTAGACCACTAGTATATTAAGAAAGAGATTATCTATAAATATAGCGTATTTTATATAAGGATCGCGGGTTCTTAGCCTCTCCGTAAGTCGAATTAGTACTTAGAACGTTAGTGCGAGGAGGACTATACTATACTTTAGTATATCGTTAAATTAGCGGGTCTTACCTTTTTTTAAGCACTCTTTAGACCCGTAACGGCTTAAGTACTATAGCTAGTTATATATAAAGCCGAAAGTGCTATAAGACTAGTACTTAAAGCCTTTATTAATAGGCTTATCCTTTATCTTAACCTTATATATTAAGCGGCCGCGGAACACCACTATACTCTCATTAATTAATAACTAACTAGTAGGCTAAGTAGCTTACTAATAGTTCATCTATATAATTAAGTTAACGAGCTTTAGCTTAGTCTAAATTAGGGTGTTAGAAGGTATAGATTCGCTAGGGTTAATAGTTAAGAAGTGATATATTTATTCCCATTAACTCCGACCTATATATCGACCTAGTTTATACCCGGAGGCGCGCTAATAGTCCGAGCGACACTTCTCAATATAAAGACCCATATAAATAAGTATTCCGAGCTATCGGAGTAGCTCTCCGACCGAAATAGGGTGCTATAGGCGGGAATATAGTTAAGTGCTTATAGGGCTAGTATTCGTAGCTATTTCACGAGCTACGCGCGTATTTATTAACTATATAATAACTACTAGTAATTAAGGACTAAAGAACTTTATAAATAAGTTAATTACCTCTCGCTCTTTCTAATAAATCTTAAGATCCTCGAATTTAACTAGTATTAGTAGTAAAGTAGTAGATTCTTAGTAGAGAGCACGAGCCGTAACTATAAGTTTAGACGCGACTACTATAATAGTCGCGTCTAGGCGCGTTACTTCTTGCGATAGTACTTCTACCTCTTCTAGTACCCTTTTTTAGCGCTTTTTGAGGGGTAAAATTATAGAGGTATCGTTAAAATAATGTTTTGGAATCGGGACTCTTGCAGAACGTCTTTATAATGCCATTATAGTAATGCAATATAGTTATAAAGCTACAAAAGAGGAAGTAAAAGGTATTAGTTAGGAATGCTAAGACCTACTGTTAGTAATCTTAGCTATAGATAGGATAGTTCTTCTCCTCTAACTCTTTTAAAATATCCTCTATAAGATTAGGTATTATAATATTAAGACTAGATTCGCCCTATACTAGAATTTCTATACTTCCTATAACTATTAATTTTATAACTTCTTATAGTTATTAGCTTATCTCTATTATCTATAATACTTACTAATAAACTTTCTATTTAGCGCTATAGTAAAACCCTACTTAGGAGAGTCTAAGTGTAATATCCTACGTAGAGTAGAGTTAAATTCTAAGATTTTAAGTACTTATTATAGTATATTAAAGCTAGGTATTAAATTTCGGCTTATTATAGACCTAGTTCTCGAGGTGTATTTCTTAATTCTAGAACTAGCTACTATTATAAAGAATATTAAAGATTTCTTAGGTAAGCTTATAAAAATCTCGAACTAATAGATAAGAGTCGTGTAAGTAGATAAGCGCTACTAGTTTATCGCGAGATATAAAGAGTAGTTCATAATTATCTCTCTTAAAGGTGTAATTATCCTAAGCCTTTAGTATATATATAAACTAAAGGTTAAGACTAATAATATTATAGTTAAGGAAAAGGAATTCTATATTAGAAGTTTAAAGACTAAACTCTATTTCTAGATTAAGTGAGATACTATAGGGAATTAATTATAGAGGTAGTAGAATTACCTTCCTAATTATTAACTATAATACTATAGTAAGCTCCTCTTAAGGATATTTATTCCTATTAATAAGAAGAAGAAAATAGTATATCTCGATATAGAGTATCGCTATAAAGACTTATTTATAAATTATCTAGGTTCCTTTAAATCTTAGCTAGTATTTAGTAAATAGAGTACTTAAATAATCTCTCTATATAATTATAAGTTTATTTATTTAGTCTTCTAATATTTTTATGTCTAGGGCTATAATTATAGTTAGTAAATATAATATAAGCTATATACTATACCTTTATTAAGGAGAATATAATTTATTAGTATAATAAGGGGGAATAGAGAGAAAATAGGCTTAATAGGTCCTTATAAAGACCTATATTATATCTTAAATAAATATTTAGCGATACTTTAGAGTTCTAGAATTAGGGATCCGAAGAACTATTAATAAGAAAGATACTATCCTATATTAAAGTAGGGAAAGACTAAACTAAAGATTTAAGTAGAACTAGAGAATATATAGAGGAGACTACTATATATATATAAGGCGCTAAAATAGTTTTAGCTAGCTTATATTAGCTTTATTAAATAAAATTACCTTATACTATTTTCTTATCTAGTAAAATTACCCTAAACTACTTTCTCTTTAGATAAAATTATCTTAAACTAATTTTTCTCCCTTATATTCCTTATTTAGGCCTAAACTATTTATTAGCCCTAAGCTAGCGTTCTATCGTTCCTTATATATTTCTCTTTAAGGAGACTATTACTTTAAGTTATATTAATATATTCCCCTAACTTAGACTAGTCCTAGATAAGTCTATTCTTATAATTAATAATACCTAAGAAAAGTAACCTAATCTCGTCTATAAGACCCTTATATCTACTCTCCTAGTGCTTTCTCTTAATAATTAATATATTTAGCGTGTTTAACTTAGTGAAGTATTTCGTCGCTTACTCTAAGTTAAGTGATAAATAATACTATATAGCCTTTATTCTATAATCTTAGTCTATAAGGAAGAAAAGATTAATAAGAGTTCTATTAAAGCGAAATTTTTTAAATATAAAGGGGCCTACGCTATTATGAGTCTTATAGTAATAATAGTAAATAATAATTAAATTATATATAAGCTAGAAGATCTTAAAATTAAAGAGCTAGTACTCTTTTTAAAATTAATTAAGATAATTTAGTAATATCTAGACCTTATATTTATAGCTAAGGTAGTAAATAGAAAATATTTATTAATAATAATAAAGAAAATAAGCCTTATTTAGACCTAACCTTCCTAGGGTACTAAAACACTAAATGTAAATAGCTAATTAAGCTATAAGATATTATAATTACTTTATTAACCTTTATATACCTTTTATACTCATCTAATTAAGCCTTATATTATAGAGGAGTTAAATATAGTAACTTAGGATTATTATCGCCTACTATCTTTAGACTAATCTTTATCCTATTATTATCGCTCTAATATATTGAAATATACCTTAATAGGAAGGTCTTATTATAGTATAGAAAAAACTATAATAATAACTAGACTACTAGAATTTAAATAAAATAGTATATTCTCTCTAGTCTATAAAATAAAAGCTAATCTATAGGAGGTAGCTATAGGATTAATTTAGATAATATTAAGGGTTCTATATCTTCTTTTAATATTATTAGCTTTAATGGTAAGTATTTTAGGATTAATCTAGACTAACTTAGCGCTTTCTAAAGATAGTAATAAGTATAATAGTATCGCTGGAGCTAATACTAATACTAGTAGGCCGTATAATCGTTAATTATTTCCCTCTTTTTAGGCTTATCTTGTCTAAAGTTAGGGAAGACCTCTTATTATAATATAGGATTAGAATTTCTCTAGGGAATATTTTAAGTATAGTAGGTTTAATATATATTATATAGGGACCTTAATAATAGACGAGGAAGATAGCCTTACCTATAGTCTTAAAATTATAATTAGCGATAATATAAATATATATAATAATAGGAGTATACCTCTATATTTATCGCGTTAATAATAAGAATAACTCGCTACCTTTAATCCTAGTGGCTATATTACGCGATTTTAGCGCTCCCTTAATATAGTTACTATTACTCGTTCTATAGGAGCTATTCCGTAAGGATATTGGCCTAGTTAAGAAGTTTCTTTCTAGGCTTATTCGTATTTATTAGGCTTAGTGTTATTTAATAGAGCGATATAATCTTATAAGTAGTAGAGATTAGATTATATTTATTATATTATTTAGTATTATTAAAGCGACTAGACTAAGTAGCTTATATTTCTCGATACTTTAAAGGTTAAATTAAAAATTATATATTTAATTACCCTTAATGGAGGATTCTAAGAGTTTTAGTAGAAAAGTAGCTATAAAGTTTAGGTACTACTTCTTATATCTTTAGTAAAAAAGAGTTAATATTAAGCTAATTTATATAAGGTAAATTACTTTTTACCTTATCTCTTTATCTAAAAGACTAACTTTTGTACTTAAATATAATAATAACTAAGCTCCTAGGGACTAAAAGAAGCCCCTAAGTGTAATATAGAATAAATATTAGGACCTAAAAACGGTCCCCTAGTATCTTATATAGCGCCTCTCTCCCCCTAAAAGTATTCTTAAGTTTAGTTAATAGATATTAATAATAGTTCTTAGAGTTAGTAAGAGGAAGTATTAATAGGTATATAGTTATACCTAGTAGCTTTTACTAAGGTCTATCTATATAAAATACTCTCTATTTTAGCGTTTAACTTTAGGAAGACTTTAAATTCTACTACCTAAGATTAAGCTATATATAACTAGATATTCGAGAAAGCTCTTAGGACTAAGTAGTATATATAAGAAGCCTTAACTATACGGCCTAGAATACTATAATACCTTAGAAAGCCCATCTAGGTACACATTAAGACCCTTTATTAAGGTATAGTACGTATATAGAGGTATTTTAAATATAGATTAAGACACGTAAGTAGAGGAATCTAAGCGTGTAGATATATCTCGATTTAAGCGCCTAAATCGGCTCTAGAGTATAAGGGAGCCTAAATTATAGCCTAAATATAGGAGAGTAATTATCTAAGGAGCACTTTATATATTGTAATAATAGTTTCTAATTCGTTATAAAACTAGATTTAGTAGATTATAATAGACTAATCTATATAAGTTAGTACTAGATACTATAGGCCGAGGAGTAAATATAATTAATAGTTAACCTAGCCGCTTATAACTATAAAAATTAGCTAGGAATTAATTACTAGTATTCCCGAAATCGCCCTCCCCTTTATAGATATATTATAACTTTCTCTTATAGAAAGTTAAAATATAAGTAGATAGCCCTATATCTAATTAGAAATAGTTAATCTATTAATCTAAATATAACTAAGTAGTGGACTTATACTATAGTATTTCTAATATTATACGGAATACTATACTATACTAAAAGGGAAAAAAAAAAGAGAAAAAATAAAGGAAGGTTTAGTTCGATAATAAATATATTATTCTAGTACTTTTAGCGCCCTATATCGCGTCTAAGTATATTATATATATCGCTATAGCTATTAACTACTATAAATATATCTAAGGGGACTAATAAAGCTTTAACTTCTCGAGTTTAGATCTACTTAGCTATACTAGATAATATTCGCGACTATTATAAGTATATAAGTCCTATAAGAATAAACGCCTTATAGTAATTAAAGCCTCTTAGGAGCTAATATACCCCTTTATATAATATATCTAAATAGGTTTAAATAACCTTTACGCTACTACTATTAATACTAGGAAATATAGAATAGTCTAAAGTATATAAGAGTAATATAAACTAATAGCTAAGGTACTTAAGCTTTAAGGTATTATAGTATAATATAGAGATATATTTACTTTAACTTAAGAATATAATAAACTCTAAAAGTTTATAATATATTATATATTATAAAGAACTCTACTATTTACTTAAGTATTATACTTTATTATATTATTAGGGTATACTAATACTAGTTAGTATATTAAAGGAGATCTTTATTTTTATATAGAAGTAGTACTCTTCTCTTACTAGCTAATCTTAGCTAGTTACTATATAAGGCCTTATATCTATACTTATATATAAATCTTATACGCCTTATATAGAACTATAGTATATAGCTTAAGCTATAAGTAGTTTATAAGGACTTAAGCCTTCTATTCCTTAATTATAAGGTAGAATCTTATTCTTTAAGTTCTTAATTACTAATACTAGCTCCTATATTAATAATTTATCTTACTAAAGCTTCTTAAGCTTTAGGGATATATCTATTATACGATTTATAGGGTCCTAGACTATATCTTATAGTACTTACTTAAACTTAAGCTAGATTATAGGGTAAATTAATAAATAAAACTACTACTAGAGAGTCTTATTATAAAGATAAGATATAATAACTATAACTCGCCTATATTTATTATACTTCTTAACTATACTAAAATAAATATTATAGTCTAGAAGGAAGTCGCGAAGGTCTTTAATTAAGGCGCCTTAATATAATAATAAAGAGAAGATATACTTATATTATATAGTTAGATCTTAGGATATAAGTCTCTTATTTAGTAAGCTTCCTATACTCTATATACTACTCGCGAGCGACTCGCTTATAAGTTCTCTTTCTATCTCTTTAATCTCTTCTAGCTATTATCTCTTCTATATAACTATATAAAGTTACTAGTATCTCTCTATAGTTATCTTAGTACTAGCGTCACTATTATTATTAAGGCTAAGCTAAAGATTATAATTAAATTTAGAGGGGTAAAGTATTAATAAGGTACTATAGCGGCTTATACGCGGCTTATATATAACTTAATATAGAGATAAGAGAGATACTTTAAGAATATTAGAAAGAGTAATACTTAAGATAAAAGAAGAGATATATAAGCTAATATCTATCTAGCTATTAATAAAGACTTAAAGTATATAAAACTTAGAGGGTTTATATATAAGGAGGGAGCTATATAGGCCTAGAGTACTAAGCTTATTTAGGTATTCCTAATAACTAATTAGTTATCTTCTAGGACTATAGTAGACTATAAAACTAGCTTCCGCGTTTTTTATAAGATAACTCCTAAATAAAGCTTATCGCCTTTATAAAAGACTAAGTTATAAAGGCTTATTATATAAGTAATCTATTCTTATAATAATCTAAAATTTAATCCTAATACCCTATTTAGAAATAAATATAGTAGCTATAAAATATACTTAAATATAAATTCGAGAAGAGATTAGAAGCTACTAATATTATTAGTAAGTATTAATTTAATATATTAGTTAGTATATCTTCTAATTAATAAGTTATTATAATATAACTAAATTACTATTAAACCTTATATAAAGAGTATCTAGGAAGCTATTACCGTAAAGGGTCTAAGTAACCCTATCCTAGTACTACTAGTATTAGTTACTCGCTTGGCCCCTACTTCTTTTAGAATAGATTAGATCTTTATTATAGGGCTTTTCTCTAGATATAGTTATATCTTCCTTGTATTATCTAGTTATATACTCCTCTTATAGTAAGGCGATTAGGTAGTATTTAGTGTAGAGTTATTAGTTATAGCTAAGTATATTAATAGTATCTAATTACTATCTAGAGACTCGTTATTTAAAGAGTAGTTATTTAATAGAACTCTATCCTTAGATATAAGTAGGCGAATATAGGTAGGTGAATATAGATAGGCGGACCTAGGTATATAAATATTTCTAGCCTCTAATAGGCCTTAAGATACTCGCTATTCTAATTCTATTAACTCTTAATAATAAATATATAACTTAGGAGCCTCTAAAAATATAGCTAGGGGAGAGATAACCTTATCTTATTATATTTTAAGTTATATATAATTTAGAGTTCTATATACTAGTTTATACTTATAATATTAACTTATATAGATATTATAAGTATCCTATAATATATTAGCTAAACTATTATTACTATATAGGGACTAAATTCTTTACTAAATAAGGGCGATAGTAATCTTTCTAGATAGAGAGATAGAGTAATTATTTATTAATACTACTTGCTAGTCTTCTAATTCTAATAAGGTTATCCCTATATAGTTATTCGCCTAGAAATTAAACCTTTTATATAAATAATATCTAGGATTATAAATATATATTAAGTAGGGTTAAGTTCTAATATACTATATTTATACTATTAATCTTAAGGCTCTCTTTAAGGTAGGATACTTAAATAAACCTCTATAGCCTTAATCTCCCTATTTATACTATATTTATAATTACTATATCTCGCTAATATAAGGGGGGTAATAGGGGTAATAATAATAACTTAATTAACTATACTATATATATTATCCCTCTAGGGGCGGGGCCTTAACTAGATAATTAAAAATATTTTACCTTAAGATATCCTTCTTATTACTTCGCTTTCTTTTATAGCCTAAAGGGAGAGATTTAAGTTAAGAGAAGCCTAGAGGTAAAGGACCTTCTATATTTATAGGAGGCGGTGATGTATCTTCTAAGCGATTATCTAACCTATCTATATATTATTCTATCTTTCGCCCTACTTATTAATAGCGCTCCTTTACTCTTCTCTACTAAGTATTAATTTATTCCTACCTTTTTTTATATATTAGTTTTAGTAGCTTTATAGTCTAGAGAAATCGGGCTAAGTTAGAGATCTATTAGGAATAGTGTAATTTCGTAGAAAAGGGATTAGTATAGGGAGAGTATAGTTGGCGCCGTATAGAATAGGCTGTTACTATACTAAATCGTTATTAGAGTCTAGAATATTAAATAGTAGTAGGGTAAGGATATAGGAGGTATAGTCTAAATAAGGGATAGTAGTAAGGTTATATAGAGAAAAAGAGCTATAAGAGAGAGTAGTATTAGACTACTATAGTCTATAATTAAGTATAATACTTAGATAAGATTAAGGAGATATAGGAATATAAATATCTAGGAGATTATCTATAATCCGCGAATATTATAAAGTAGCTATAATTATCTATATAAAAAGAACTTAGTAATCTATATTAAGAGAGCTTTAAGATACTTCTTTATATATAAAATCCTTCTTAAATTAGTACTTATAAACTACTCGTAATGTAACTATTATTTATTAACCTATTTCTTTCTAGCTTTAGTTTAAGTAGTGTACTCTACTTGATTAAGATAAAGGTAATGCCGCTTTATATATACTATAAGGGGCGCGGGTAAGCTCTAAGTGTCTCCTTATATAACCTAAGTAGACCTAGGTAGGCGGATATAGGTAGGCGAATATACGTAGGCGAATATACGTAGGCGAATATACGTAGGCGGACTTAGGTAGTAAACTTTCCTACTCTATTAAAGGGCTAGGGAACGCCCCTATAGAATATATTAGGTCCCCCTACTTAGGTCCCCCTACTTAGGTCCGCCTACTTAGGTCCGCCTACCTAGGTTCACCTATCTATCCGCTTACCTATATGTAACTCTAGAACCGAGAGCCTAAATCGGCTCTAGAGCCCGAAATCGCCTAGACTATATTCATAGTTAGGGGTTTACATGGGATCCTATCTAATATAATATATAAACATATGGAGGCACGTGGTCTATAGAGGTAGCGAAACACGAGGAAGTCTACCCTTGAAAGTGTACCTAGGTAGGTTCGAGCAGTGGAGCGTAGCGGACAGATCCGCATTAATATGTTTATGGAGCTTGACGAAGCCTCGCTAATCCTTCCTCTACCCGCTGCCTTAGCCTAGGGATACTGGAGAGTTACAAGAAGCCTATGTAGATAGGCCGCCGGTTAAGAGGGATATATATTTGTACTGCGTTTAAAATCGGATCAGGTCTAGTGCCGAAAAGCTTACTCCTATACTATGCACAGATGCCATCCGTAGCGCGATGGGAAGCATATAACAAGACTAAATTCAGTAGGGCTGCCTTCTTATAGCCACAAGCTATATACTGACGATCCATCCTAATTAGGCGTGTTAATGGCGGTCAAAAGGAGAATTTTAATAGGAAAGAGAAAGCGAATGTGACTTAATTCGGAGGACACAATAGATTTAAAGGGGCCAGGGGCGACGCCTAGCTAGATAGTTAGGAAGGCCTATATATCTGAAGTTTCAATTAAAATACGTATTGATCTAGCCTATCTACGAGACCCCTATTTCTTAGCTATTATCCCTAATAACACCCTTCGCAGCAGCTATATTTACCACCTAAAAATAAGTCATAACATTTACCTCGGCTTATATATATATCGAAGAGAGGATATACGCCTCCGTTCTCACGACAGTATACACTACCCACTTCCTCACCTCACTCCCCGCTTCCCAACTCTTTTACGTATATCTATTCATTTAAATCGTCAGAGATGGCCCCTCAAGAAGCCGACTATCCTATCGTAGATATTTAGGCTAACCCGCCGGGAGTAAGTTACTCTAATCGACCTATCTATCGTCCATACACTTACGAGCCTCTCTCTAGTTAGGTGCCGCTATTCTAGAAGTTACTCGATTATTAGCGTAAAGCTATTTAGATCCTATAATTACACGGCGTAAGCGTACACTCGCTAAAGTTATTACTTATATAGATAAAGCTAGTATAATATATACTTATATTTATATGTAGAGCCGGCATAGTTAGATGATCTTCTCTAATGAAGATATAATAGAATATACTCGGGCGTATCTAGATTAAATCTTTAATTTAGTAGTAGTTAATTTATATAAGCCTATAGGTACTATTAAGGAGCTTAAGCACTACATTAGAAGGGAGGGTTTCGTTAGCTTAAGAGTCGTTCCTTAGCTCTAGAATCTGCCGCTAATAGATCCTTACTACTAGCCCCTATACATTAAGTGTATTAAACTTAATATTCCTTTCTTAATCTAGGTTAGCTATATAGGCCCCCTTTATCCTAGTAAGGTAAGACGACTAATCCTATATATCGATAATATTACGCTTAAGTTTCCGGATCTTAAAATTATTATAGGATATATAGAATATCTATAGGCCGCGGAAACTCTCGCGGTTACGTGGAAGTACGAGAATATATATATTAATATAAGTATATAGTCTCCTAAATATTATACCCCGAAGCTAATTAAATTCGCTAATACGACGGGCAAGCATAAAGTCATATTCGGCACTAATTAGCTATAGCTAGGTTAGAAGGCATGCGTTAATAGGGTTAATAAGCACCTAGTTAATACTAAGGAAGGTTTCAAAGACAAGAGCACTCTCCAAGAGTTCATAGGGGGGAATGCGCTACGCGTATTGAAGCTGCCTCCTGTTGCCCTATCTAAAGTTAAACCTAAGATCTAGCTTTTCGTTCTTGAAATGCATTAATGAACAATCGTTAACACGAGTGTCGTCGCAAGATCCTGTCTCGATTTAGGCCATTAGGATTCCACGCACGTCCCGGACCCGGCACTGGTAACAAGGCTCTTCACATGCCCTTTGCGCCAATTCGCTAAATAGGAATAGTCGAGATACGCGCATGAATCACTCAATCAATCAATCAATCAATCAATCAATATATGCTCCACATCCTTCTCAAGGCCCTCTGCCTGAGACTCCAACTGCGTGCCCTTTGCAATCGCCTTCTGAGCCATTCGAAACACCTCTTCTGCAGCGCGGCGGACGTGCTTCAAATGTGACCAGTTGCTCTCGGAGAGGCCAAAGTTGGAATCGATTTTCTTGTGTACGTACTCAACACACTCGCCCAGTTGTTTGAGGTCGCGGGAGGCGGAAGTACTGGAGGGGTTGAGGAGGATATTGGAGAAGAGGATCAAGGAGGCGGAGATGGGGTAGAAGAGCACGACCCTAGAATGTATCCAAATAACAATACTGGCGTCAGTGAATGGTTTCTTTGCTTTCCCCACTGTTGTCATAGAGTAACTGTACCAGAAGAGTTTAGGTAGGAAGTCCGGCTGGTCCATGGAATTGAGATATGAAAGCAACGACCGGCTCGACTCCAGCGCCAGCTCCATGCTCGAGGTCAGACCTTCGTCTATCATTCGATTGTGTGTCCAGTTCTTGCAGCGGCTGCTGGCTTGATGGATGGTCGTCATGCAGTGGTGGTACTCGAGCCGCACCAAGAACGGTGAGATGTTCTTTGGGCTAGGATCCTTTGGATTGCATTTGGTGTCTTCCGAGAACGAGAGCGTCGGTCTGCATTCTGCGAGCAACGACAGTCGCCAGGTTTCCAGCATGTCGTCCAATTCACGGATGTCTCGGAGGATTTCTGCGTCAGAATTGTTAAGCGAGTGTGGCGAGTAGAGCTTCTCGTACGCCTGCGACTTGATTATGCTCAGACGCAGGTCGCCTGGCAGTCTCGAAACTCCGGTAAACCCTGGAGATATTTGTCTCTGGTAGTATGCTGGAAATGTCAGATCGCACGATGTGTTTGTCATGATGGGGGGTCGTCCTGTCCGAAAAGTGATTTCCATGTCCAGGGTGTAGCAAATCCAGAACAGTTCTCGTCGATGCAGGATCGTCCGTGTCTCTAGATCTTGATTTTCCTCGGGGATCTCGTCAATTGCCTTTCCAGGATAGAGGTGAGCGCCGAGCATGAACAGGATTCGTGAGGCTAGGCTTAAGGTAAGATCCGCGGAGTGAATGTTGCCACAGCTAAATTGGTAAACAACCTAGAAGGGTGGCGGGATGGTCAGATGCTAGTCACATATGCAAGGTATTGTGACTTACCAGCATCATCAAGGTATCGGCTGCTTCAGTGCTGGCTCTGGCGACGAATAGGTCTGAGGTGAGTTGTTCAGCCACATCGTCAACTTTGACATCAAGAGCAGGTATCCGCCTCTCTTTCTGACCGTCAGCCAAGGAACATACCGCCAGGAAGGCGTATACGTAGGCCTTTATCAAAGATGTTCTGCGATTGTTAGTCACGGTAGGGCTGTATGCCTCCTCGATGGTCAGCGCAAATAACACAGGATCCACGAGGGGCAGATGATTAGCAAAGTCCGACGTTTTATAGAAGGTCAAATATGCTTCGACGATGCTTCGGTGTGGCAATTCCTGTATTCCAGCACGCAATGGGCTTCCCGATTGGGTCGGGTTTTGCTGATTATGCCAAAGGGGAACCTGACGCTTCTCCGGGTCATTGTCTTCGTATCTGAAGCCAATCCATCTTTGACCGTCTTGAGACAGGAACGGCACACCATGGAAAACATTGATGTCCCCAAGCTGATAATACGATAGGAATATTTGTCCGACGGCGTCAATGGGTGAGTCTGACAACACTGTCGGGCTTGAAGTTGGAAGTTCATGATTTGCTGCTTCCGCAGCTGAAACGAGATTTAGACGGTCAGCAATTCTGGCCAATCAGGTGTCGCAAAGAACGACGTCACGTGCCTTCGCGTTTTTTGACATTTTCCGTCAGGATCTGCTCGATCCTTTCCATGCGCTGGATGATGTTCTTCTTTCGAAGTTTGCTGTGTGTGATGCAGCTCGTTAGCTCAGAGAGAAGACTCCCTCACCACCTGGCCCCTGCTAGACCTACATTGAACCAGCTTGCCTCCTCTTTCTGCCTCCCTGGACCCTATTGAAAGTGCAGCTGGCATTATGGTGTCGACACCAGTCGCACGGAAGTGTCCCACCGTCACATCTGATCTAGTTGTTTTCAGCAACATGTTTCCGGCAGGCAACAAAGTTGGCTTCAACGACAGACCTTTCGGCGGTAGCATGAGTCACATGCATGACGTGTCCGTGGAGTGCTAGTTCCGCTGCTACCGACCGTCGGCGGATCAGATATCGGAGATTCTGGAGTTTGAGACATCTGCAGGGCAAAGCTTCGTTTGAGGCTTGGGCAATTGGAAGTGGAAGATCGTACCGACCATCGTCTCGAGCTAAGGCTCGAGGCAACTGGAATGTCAAGGTATTTCTCTAATAACGGCGCTTACTGGAATCTTGCTTCCGCCAATGACGACACCAACATCTCGGATTAGTTGAAGAAACGAAATACGGATCGCTCATCAAGTCGGCCTAAATTTCACGATTGGCCGACTATCAGACTTTCGGAGCATCGACTGTCAAGCTTGTCCCGCCAGGGTTCCTTTGCACGGGCAGCGTCGCGGATCTGAAAGTGCCGCTGATTAAGCAATAGTGCCGCTGATTAAGCAATACTGACCAATGGAATCAGTGCCTTACTTCCGCTTACTTAAGCGGAGAATCGTGATAATCAGGTATCCGAGCCGGTATATCTAGGAGGGCATCGATCCTCTTTTATGTCGGCCAATATTGACAGCAGTCCCGGGACCGTCAGAATGGACGAAGGACAGAAAGAATGCCTTTTTGTGGGACTCCATTCGGTCCCTCCGGTTCATGAAGGGAACTTGAACGCCCGTACAAGGGCAAGTCGGGCCCAAAGCATCCGAGTGTATCATATACAAAAAACGCGTAGGTGTCTGGTTTCTCTGCTGAATATCTTCTTTCTTTCCCTCGTGCGGCCTGTAATTTCCGCAATTGTTCCTTCTCATCTACAGGTCTCCGCGAGATGCAGCGGTCAAAGTCCAACGCCTCAAGGCAGTCTGCGTCCGGAGTACCTGCACAGCATGGAGCCTCACTCTGGCAACCGCTTACCCGCCAATCGACTTTTTCCACACACGATTCCGACAAAGAAGCACGCGATATTGACGAAAGCGACGCCGAGAATGACCCATATGATCCCACATGGGCCCTGGCAGACGAAGTTACAAGAAGAAATGATCTTGACAAAGCCAGCGGTCTCAAACAGCGGAAACTCGGACTCACCTGGAAAAATCTCACTGTGTATGGCGAGGGTGCGGGAACTCTAGTCCACGAAAACATTCTCTCAATATGCAATATCTCCACTCAAATTGCAGAAGCCAGGGAGCGGAAGAATGGGTCCTCCAGGAGAGCACTCATTCAGAACAGTTATGGCTGCGTAAAGCCTGGTGAGATGTTGCTTGTGCTTGGTCGCCCAGGTGCGGGCTGTACAACTCTTCTCAGCATGCTGGCCAACCGCCGGTACGGCTATGCAGCTGTCGAGGGTGACGTGTTTTATGGCTCAATGGATCACAATCAGGCCAAAAGATACCGAGGACAGATTGTCATGAACACTGAAGAAGAACTTCACTTCCCCTCTCTCACTGTGGGCCAGACAATGGACTTCGCTACGCGGATGAAAATTCCTGCTCATCGACCCGAAGATCTGAAACACCCTCAAGAATGGCAGAAGGCGTTCAAAGTCTTTCTTCTGCGCTCGATGAGTATCGAACACACACATGATACCAAGGTCGGAAACGAGTACGTCCGAGGTGTATCCGGAGGAGAACGCAAACGTGTATCCATTGTCGAGACAATGGCTGCTCGTGGAAGTGTCTTCTGCTGGGATAACAGTACACGAGGTCTTGACGCAAGCACTGCTCTCGAATGGACGAAAGCCATCAGGGCTATTACCGACATCCAAGGTCTTGCCAGTGTTGTTACACTCTACCAGGCGGGAAATGGAATTTTCAATCTCTTCGATAAAGTTCTCGTCCTTGATGAAGGCAGGCAGATTTTCTACGGTCCGCGCGAAGAAGCTCGGCCTTTTATGGAGAGCTTTGGATTTATCTGTGATAACTCTGCCAACGTTGGAGATTTTCTCACCGGCGTCACTGTCCCAACTGAGAGGGCTGTGAAACCTGAATTTGAGCATCGATTCCCAAGAACAGGAGCCGCTATTCAAGAAATTTATGACAATTCCGACATCCGGAAGCGCATGGAATCTGAACTTGGATATCCTGACTCCGACATTGCAAAAGAGAACACGGCTGAGTTTCAGGTTTCCATTACGGAAGACAAGGCCAATAGCCTTCCCAAGAACTCCCCTCTCACCACACCATTTCAGGCTCAGGTCCTGACCTGTGTCGTTCGTCAATATCAAATTATTTGGGGCGACAAAGCCACCTTTTTCATCAAACAGATATCTTGTCTGGTTCAGGCGCTCATTGCAGGATCTCTATTCTACAACGCCCCTGACAATTCCGCAGGACTCTTTGTCAAGGGAGGCGCTCTCTTCTTCGCCTTACTATACAACAGCCTGGTCGCTATGAGCGAGACGACAGATTCCTTCACTGGACGACCAGTTCTTGCCAAGCATAAGGAGTTTACATTTTATCACCCCGCGGCGTTCTGTATTGCTCAAATTACGGCGGACCTGCCAATTCTCTTCGTACAAGTCACCATTTTCTCTGTGGTTCTATACTGGATGGTCTCGCTGAAAGCAACAGCTGCCGCATTTTTCACCTTTTGGATCTTTGTCTACTCGGCGACCATATGCATGACGGCTCTCTTCCGTCTCATCGGGGCCGCTTTCAGCACTTTCGACGCAGCTTCCAAAGTATCTGGCTTTGCGGTGGCCGCACTGGTTACCTATGTCGGGTACGAAATCCCCAAACCTCAAATGCACCCTTGGTTTGTTTGGATATATTGGATCGACCCGCTAGCATATGCTTTCGAGAGTCTCATGTCGAACGAGTTCCACCACCGGCAAATTCCCTGCGTTGGAACGAATTTGACTCCTAGTGGGCCAGGATATGATGCTAGCTTCGCCGCTTGCACAGGTGTTCGCGGTGCTGAGAGAGGAGCTAATTTCGTAACTGGCGACCAGTATCTGAAATCACTCTCCTACTCTCATTCTCATCTGTGGCGGAATCTCGGAATTATTTGGGCATTCTGGGCATTGTTTGCATTCTCAACAGCGGTTTTTACAAACCATTGGATCCCATCCTCTGGCGGCGGTGCATTACTTGTCCCGCGTGAATATGTGCTGCAAAGGAAACCCAACATTGTTGACGAGGAATCCCAGGCCGACGAAAAAGAGGGGCCGAGCGGCGCAAGCTCTCCTACTGCTCGAGAGAAAAGCGGAGGGGATACTAGCGACGATGACATGAAGAACAAATTGATCAGGAACACCTCGGTTTTCACTTGGAGAAATTTGTGTTACACTGTCCACACGCCTTCGGGAGACCGGCAACTTCTTGACAACGTGCATGGCTGGATCAAGCCTGGACAGCTGGGAGCCTTGATGGGATCGTCGGGAGCAGGCAAAACCACACTTATGGACGTCCTTGCACAACGCAAGACCGAAGGTGTTATTCACGGCAGTATTCTGGTTGACGGCAGGGAGCTTCCAGTTTCTTTTCAACGCTCTGCAGGCTACTGCGAGCAGCTTGATATCCATGAGCCGTACGCCACCGTGCGTGAGGCCTTGGAATTCTCTGCACTACTTCGCCAACCTCGACATGTGTCTCGCGAAGAGAAGCTCAAGTATGTCGATACTGTCATTGATCTGCTCGAATTACACGATCTGAAGAACTCGCTCATTGGTCGCCCTGGGGCTGGGCTCTCGATCGAGCAACGCAAACGTGTTACGATTGGAGTTGAACTCGTTGCGAAGCCGAGCATTCTGATATTCCTTGACGAACCAACTTCGGGCTTGGATGGCCAGGCAGCTTTCAACACACTTCGATTCCTGAAGAAACTGGCCGGTGCAGGCCAAGCCGTGCTCTGCACCATCCATCAGCCGTCTGCACAACTTTTTGCCCAATTTGACACCCTGTTGCTCCTCACCCGAGGCGGAAAGACCGTTTACTTTGGCGAAGTGGGAGAAGACGCAGCCATGGTCAAGGAGTACTTTGCTCGGAATGGCGCTCCATGCCCTGCGGCAGCCAATCCGGCCGAGCACATGATCGATGTCGTGTCCGGGTCGTTGTCCAAAGGCAAAGATTGGGCCAAGGTTTGGCTCGACTCGCCGGAGCAAGCCAGTGTTGTCCAGGAACTCGATCGAATCATCGCAGAGGCGTCCTCGAGACCGCCAGGCACTGTCGACGATGGCCATGAATTTGCGATGCCCATCTGGGAGCAGGTCAAATTGGTGACCCACCGAATGAACATCTCATTGTACCGGAACATTGAGTACGTCACCAACAAATTCGCCTTGCATGTCGGCACAGCTTTGTTCAACGGCTTCACTTTCTGGATGATCGGGAATTCCGTCTCGGACCTTCAGTTGACCTTGTTCGTCCAGTTCAACTTCGTCTTTGTCGCTCCCGGGGTGATTGCGCAGCTTCAACCTCTTTTCATCGAGCGTAGGGACATCTACGAAGCGCGGGAGAAGAAGAGCAAAATGTACCACTGGGCCCCCTTCGTCACCGGCTTGATTGTCTCGGAGGTTCCTTACCTTGTCATCTGTGCGGTCTTGTACTACGTCTGCTACTACTACACCGCAGGCCTAACCGGGGACTCCAACAAGGCAGGAGCCAATTTCTTCATCATGTTGATGTACGAATTCTTGTACACCGGCATCGGCCAGTTCATCGCGGCATACGCTCCCAATGCCGTGTTTGCGTCCCTTGTCAACCCTCTCCTCCTCGGCACCCTGATTTCCTTCTGTGGTGTGTTGGTTCCTTACGCCCAGATCCAGGAATTCTGGCGCTACTGGCTGTACTGGATCAACCCATTCACATATCTCATGGGTGGCCTTTTGGTGTTCCCTCTCTTTGACAAGGAAATCCACTGCAAGGAGTCCGAGTTTGCCATCTTTGACACCCCCTCGAACCAAACATGCCGCGAGTATCTTGCCGACTTCTTGCAAGGTGGAGGCGCGGGCACGAATCTTGTCAATCCGGATGCCACGGGCGGATGTCGCGTCTGCCAATACTCCATGGGGAGTGACTACCTTGCCACCATCAATCTAAAGGACTACCACTATGGCTGGAGAGATGCCGGGATCTTGGTCATTTTCGTGATTAGCAGTTATGTTTTGGTGTACGGGTTGATGAAGCTGCGGGCCAAGGCGACCAAGAGAGCGAGTGATTAGGCGCATACAGAGATGGATACAATTTCCTTTGTCAAAATCCTTTGATAGAACGTGCTAGATTATAGATTATAGATTTGGATAAGGTGTTTGGTGGAAGATCTTCCTTTCCACGACGGACCATTCAAAATGATCGCGCTGGCTGCTTATAGGGAACTGCTCGGGGCTATGTATCTCGGGGCTCACTTTCGAGCGCGCCCCTTTTCAACACAACCTTCGGACGACTTGAGGTCCACCTGAACCGCAGTTTGTGCTCTTTTCAGTGCCCCTGGCTCTGCCGAGCTCGCCGTTCGACTGTTGTATGTCTAGCCCAAGAGAAATCGGATCACAGTCGTGATCAGCGAAAGCTCTGATATCAATTCGTTGTTGATTAGCGCCTGCAGACGCTCAGCCACCTGGCTGGGCAGGTTAGACAGGAAGAAGAGTGGAAGGTAAAAGTACAAGAAAAGCCTGGACCTCGGTCGGCGTCACGTTGTGAGGCTCAAAGGTATGTTGTAGTGAGTGGTTCGAAAGAGGTGTGTCGTGGTAAATCTCCGGATACTTTGCCATTCCCACAACACGACACCCCCCACATCCGGCCAGCCACCCTCTTGACGACCTACGGAAGGCAAGGCAAGGCTAGCCGCCGTTGTCGGGTTACTGCGAATATACAATGCCCATTCAACAGGGACACCCTTGAGTTCTGGGCGGGGAATGGCGGGATAAGAGGGACGCCCCCAAACCAGGGCAGCAAAGACAGCCGTGATGGACTCGAACGATGTCGCTCCCTGAGCAAAGCATGAACTTCGAATTTCGCCTTTCTGCTTTCTGCTCTCTGTGAGATGGACTCCTCTGCCGTGCTCGGCGTGGTCAATCTGGCGTCGGTGCTACGATATCGAAACATACACTTCAGGAAAATCACCATATCGAATCACGCTATTACCACCAACCTGTGGCAATCAAGGAAGGCTGGGACTGTGGTACCTCGTACTCGCTCGCCCAATGCAAGGGACTGACCACCTCACCGAGAGCTAGAAGCCATCCCCATCCTCCCGCCCCCCCCCCCGCCAATCGTGCCTGTTCGTATCCCGCCCCGGCAACGCACGCTGACTAACCATCGACGTGATCCAGATCAGATCAGACCTGAACAGAGCAGAGCAGAACAGAGCAGAGCATACTCCTACTCCTACTCCTACTCCTACTCCTACTCCTACTCCTACTCCTGCACCTACACCGTAAGGAGTTAGCCACGAGTACGGAGAAGACGCATAGATTCGTAGGTAGTCCTACTCTGAATCATCTCTGAGATTCAAAACACCTTGGCAAGATATGCAGCCGAATTAGTCATTAATTATCCTAAGGTACTGAGGATGCACCCATGCCCGTCACGTTCATCAACCGCAGCACGCGCGACTTCCACCCGCCCAGCGAATTGGGCGCAATCAATGCCCACCATGCCCATACGAGACATCAGAAACGACGCGCGGCGATCAAGAACGCGGCCCGCCGTCAAAATGCCCGGATATTAAGTTACGTGGTAGTGGACGAGGAGGAGGACGACGATGACGATGGAGATAACATCGACGACCATGCCGATGAGAAGCAGCACGGCGGCAGGTCTAGCTCTACGAGTACTACCTATGCTTATACCCATGCCGACGCCAACTCCGGCTCCAGCTCTAGGTCCAGCTCCAGCGCGAATGCCCACACTGTCCACGGACGTCTACTTTCCCTGCCCCGCCAAATCGGCGCCCTCCGCGACGACCCCTTCTGGACCCTCCCCGTGGCGAACACGCACGATGCAATGACCGCCTTTGACTACCATTTCCAGGTCCTGTGCCCGCTCGCGCTGGGGCTGGGCAACTACAACGAGCGCCAACACCAGATCATGCGCGTGCACCTGCTCGAGACGGCCATGTACTGCTCGTCGATGATGGCGTTCGACCTCGTCATGCAGAGTCTGCACATGGACGTTACGGCGCGGTTGTCGCGCCAGGCGGTGCACCACGTCAATAATGCCGTGGCCGCGTTGAGGGCCGCGGTCGGGCATCCGGATCCGCGCGTGGCCACGGGTGATATTGTGTTGGCGACCATCTTCCCCATGGCGGTTGTGTATGTATGTGTTTTGACGTCTGGGTGTTGTCCGGATCTTCTGGGAGTTGCTGACTCGGCATTATCTAGCGCATGTTGAACGACTATGCCGCTTACAATGCGCATGTCGAGGGTGTTCGGCGCATTGTCGCCCTGCGAGGCGGGCTGGATAATCTGGGATGGGAGGGATTCCTGAAGATATCGGCTGTGGGGTGAGTTCACGTTCGATTTTGAGTTCAGGTCCGAGTCTGAGTTGGATGTCTCCTTCCCTCTACCCTCTCCTGCACTGGAGTGGGAACAATCAACGCGCTGGAGCTGTATGCATGTTCGCTGATCGATTACCTCTCCGTAGCATGTTTGAGTCTGCCGAAGTGCTCCGACGCCAGGAAAGCCAACGCATCCATTACGAAGCTCTCTGTCTCCCTGTCGTGACACACGATTCCGGGCTGGAATACCCCTCCTCCGTGCTCCCAGAGGCGCTGCGGCTGAAAATTTCACGATATCCCGCCGGGGTGGCGTCGCTGGCTCTGAACTCGCGTCTGAGCGTGCAATTCCTTAACTTCTTCGACGTCTTCTACGGCTGGTTTACGGCCACCACCGCGATGCCGGGGCCGCATGAGAGCATGACGGAGCTGGGGCACGATATCCTAGGCATGAAGGGGTTGAGTTTCACTGAGCGCGTGCTGGCCGTGGCGATCCAGGCGTATATCAACTGGGTGGAGCGGACGAGGCGGAAATGGACGAACTTCTCGAGCGAGCATGAGGTGGAGGTGCAGACTGGGGTGTTGAAAACGAAGAGAAAGACGGCGAAGAAGAACGGCGGGCCAGAGACAGATGCCCGGGCGGATGATAGGAGGAACGCGTTACTGTGGAGTTGCCTGATGATACGGGATACGACGGTGCCGGGGTCGGGCGCACGAGCGTGGGCGGACGAACAGCTGAACAAGATGGGCATGGACGAGGAAATTGAACGGGAGGCGGAGGCGGAGGTGGATGAGCGCTTTTTCGCGAGGCCCGGTTCCACGCATCCACGGTACGCGGAGGGCTTTCTTATGCGCGAATCCCCGCTTCGCTGGGAGGGAGCAGCTTCTTCCCCCAGATGAACCAGCACCAGTCCTTGACGTCAACGTCGCTGAGCTTCGGGATCCGGATGCTCTCCAGCTCGTCGCAGCGCTCGTACTCGTCTACTTTGCTCAGAGTCGTGGTTTGCGCAGTCGGGAAGAAGGCTGTGGGTTCCTCATATTCGTACAGCATCAGGAACGTCCCGGTGGAGGTAACCCCTTCTGGTTCTGGTTCTGGTTCTGCCGCTGTTTCCGATGTCGATTCTGCTCCTGATTGCCTCTCCCACAGTGATGGCAGCACCACTCCCGCAGGGCAAGCTGTCCACGTATGCGGTACACCCGGGGCAATCGTGACGAGACTCTTCGGAGGAATCACGTAGATCTCCCCGTTCAGCTCGACCAGCGCAACGCCATTGACGACGACGATGCGCTCCGAGACAAATTTTCGCTCCGCCCCGGGACTCTCGGACGGCGGAGCGATGTGCACATGCCGGGCCAGTCTGAACTCGGTGGTGAACTCAATGAATCCAAATTGCCCGGCGAAAGTCCTCTTGGGGTTCCCGCCGGGATCCATCTCGTGCATCTCTACCGGTACGTCACGGAAGGGGTGTTTGATGTCGGCGCCCTCGCCATGGACAATGGTGCAACCGTTGGGCAGGGAGATTCCATGGCTGTGGGGTGATAATGATGATGACATCGTTGTGACTCACGAGGCTGAAGCGCTTGGTACGCCTCCGAGCAATGTGGTCCCAACGTCGCTTTCAAGGGCGCACCGAAGCCCGAATGAGCCAGTCCAAGTGTGTGGTGTTGTAGGAAGAATGTTAAGAAGTTGTCTAGAAAGGGTAAATGGAGGGGAGCTCGGACTTTCGAGGGACGCGAGAAGCAGGCGTCGGCTTCTCCAAACCAAGCCCTACAACGGTCACTAGCGCCGTGAGTAAGCGGGCTGGTTGAAGGTTTGGGGGATACAAATGTCCGCATGATCGTTTGTCCCCATTCGCGTTTTCGCTGCGACCCTAATTCTGGGCTTCTATGACATCGTAGGCGTTGTCGATTCAGAACACGGGAGTCGTAGTCCACGCTGGATACCCATCCAGCGAGATGCAGAATATTCTAGGACGCAATATTGATTGCGATATAAGGACCGGCAATGTCCTGGAGATGGGAGGCGACCAAGGAAGAAGTTCGCACTTCAAAGTCGCACGACAATTCACAAACACTTGACAAGCAAAGATGGCCCCCGTCACCGTACTCATTATAGGATGCGGTGTTGCCGGCCCGGTCCTAGCAGTTCTCCTGAAGCGCAAGGGATACAGCCCGATTGTTTTCGAGAAGGTCAGAGTGTTGGGCGATGCTGGGGCTTCGTTGATGTTGATGCCGAATGGGTCAGTATGAAGTTCGAAAGTATCGCTGCACAGCATTGACAAGATGACAGCTTGAAAGTGTTGAATCTAGTCGGTCTCACTGCTGAGATTGAAACGGACTCCCAACCGCTGGAAGGGTTTCTCGACTGTACCCCGAATGGCGAGGTGCTTGGATTTTCGGACCTGCCAAAATCATTCAAGCAGAAATTTGGCCAGCATGCAATGGGCGTGAAGCGCAGTGGTCTGAACCTGAAACTGAAGAACATGCTCATCGACATGGGAGTAGATCTGCGGGAAGGTTGGGAACTGGAGGACATCGAGGAAGGTGAAGAATCTGTGACCGCACATTTCAAGGGCGGCCGAAGCGTCACCGGTGCTTTCCTGATCGGCGGTGATGGTATCAAGGCAGCATCCAGGAAGATATTGCTAAAGAAGCAGGGCCTGGCCGAGGGACTGCCTCACTTCAGCGGACTTACTCAGGTGAGCATCAGCGACAGTTTATAGGTTGGCGGAGCGACTGACAAGCATAGACTGCTGGCCTCTCTCCGACACCTGAAGAGTTCAAGGGCAAACCGTATATGAGGAACTTCTACGGCGAAGGAGTCCACATGATCGCATACCCGGTCTCACCTGAAGTCACCAGCTGGGCGCTCACGCTTCCGGAACAATCAGGCGCAGAAGCTGAATGGGGCTTGATCACAGCCGAAGAGATGGACGAGAGGAAGCGGAAATTGCTCGATCCTATCGCGTCTTGGGAGGATCAGGCTCCTAGAGAATTGGTGCAATCAGCGCAACGGGTGATCAAATTCGGTTTGTTTGATCGCGACGAGATGCGGCCAGATCAGTGGCATACCCAGCGCTGTGTCCTCGCGGGAGATGCTGCACATCCGACCAGCCCGCATCTTGGTCAGGGAGCCAACCAGGCCCTGTATGATCATCCTCCCAAATGACCCGGATCACACTGCTAAGAACCTGACAGGGAAGACTGCTATCATCTAAGCCATGCAATCCCGGCTCGTTCGTTGGCTGAGGACGACAGCACGCGATTTCTCGACGAATTGAAGGAACAGTTGCCAAAAATCTTCCAGGCGTATGCGGCGAAGAGGCAGCCTCGCACGTCGGCTCTAGTCAAGGGTGCCAGAACACAAGGTCAATTGAGAGTCGTCACCGCCGGCCATGAAGCCTGTGAGGAGAGGAACAGGAAGGTCGCAGCTGCGTGGAATGACCATGACGCTGTAGCCGCAAAGTACGACGGATTGTGTCAAGGGCAGTTTTGAAAAGGTGTCGGCTTGGTTGTATTATTGGCGAGATGGTGCTTGTAAAAGCACGCGCTCAAGACATCAAAGGGGAAGGAATTTGCTTGAGCTTGCAAAGGTAAAGAGGCGTGGGAGTTGGGGATTGTGGCTGGTCCTTAACCTTGCCCTTTTGGGGGATGAAAATAACTACGTCATACCACGTTGAACCCAAGTGACACCAAGGTGACCGACTGGTGACCGACAGGTGACGGTTAGGTGAGTGGAATCAGAAGATTGAATGATTTCCTAACCTCACTTGAGCACACCACCCTACGTGCCGCTCACTCCTTTGAACACACCACACCGACCTTGTTAAGCCCGAGCAACTATAAACCGTGATAACGTTGCACCTACCCAGCTTGTCCACGATGCTCATCGAATCCGACATCTGTACCAATCGCTCACTCGCTCGCTGCTGCCATGCCGAACCTTGAACGGCGGACCGTCGTGTCAGCCCTCATATTCCCCTCCCGACCTTACGCGTCCAAGCCATATCGGGTCCTGCTTTTCCGCCGTTCTGACAAAGTTCGGACGTACCAGAGAAAGCTCGCGCCTGTCGCCGGCTCGGTCGAAGCAGATGACAGGAACCCGCTGGCTGCAGCATGGCGGGAAATGAAAGAAGAGACAGGTCTAGGGCCCCAACAGCTCGAACTGTGGAGAAGAGGAGCCGGCTTCGAGTTTACCGATGAGAAGGCCGTGAGCGGCCAGGATGGCGGCAAGCCCAAAGGAAGGATATGGAAAGTCTGGCCGTTCGCATTTCGCCTGAAAGGGACAGTGCCCGATCATGGTAACGATGTCAATAAACTGGGCTTGCACCTCGACTGGGAGCATTTTGGCTGCGAGTGGAGAGATGTTAACGACATACTCGATGGGAAGATCTTGGATGACTGTGTCCCGAGGCTAGAAATCACCCTCGGTCAGCTTTGGGTCGATCCATCTACTGTGCTGCATAACGGCCTCGAGGATCTCCGAGTGGATCATGAACACGGAGCCAGAGAATTGGCTACAATGGCCATCCGATCACTGGTCAAGATCGTGGAACATGATCAACAAGCCCAGCCACCAAAGGATATGAAGCTATGGTGGCGGGGTTTCCAGCAGCAAGCATTTCACCTTGCCTTCAATGGCCGACCCAGCATGGGTGCCGCCATCTCCCGTGCCGTCGCTACGGCATTGAAGGACGCAAAGGCTCAGGTCGATTCCACGGAGAGAAATCCTCTTGACCAAGTCAAGCATAGCATGGAAGCGTATATACTACGACGCAGCCAAATCACAACGCAAGTGAGTGATCAGTTCTCAAAGTTCTTGCAGGACCGGTTCAAGAACTCTCAAACTGGAGCAGCCGGCACGAGAACCATCAAAATTTTGACCCTAAGTTCCTCATCGACCATTAAAGCTGCAATTCTGCACGCCTTGGATGCCGACGAATTATTGTCACTGGAGCTGAGAATCCTTGAATCACGCCCGCTTAATGAAGGCGCAGGTTTCGCAAAAGTGCTGACGAATGAAGCTCAACGGCGACGAGAATGCCAAAGCAGTGGCCCCTGCTTTCACAACCGGTTACGCATAATCCTGGCAAGCGATGCCTCTGTCGGGGTCTTGAGCAAAGACGTCGATCTCCTTGTGATAGGTGCTGATCGCATCTCAGAAGCTGGCGATGTCAGCAACAAGACTGGCTCATTAGCAGCCATGGTGGTGAGCAAGTTTGTCACCAACGGTTCGATTGATGTTGTGTGCATCAGCGAGAGCGAGAAAATAGCTGTCCCTGGGACAGCAGACGAGCACCAAGAGGAAGATAACGACAAGGAAGAACTGGCTAGTAGCTGGCACGTGCAGCCGTCAGCAGCATGGGAGGAGATGGTAACCGTGCGGAACGTCTATTTTGAATGGTGTCCCTCGGAACACATCGATCATTATATCTGCGAACACGGGAATCTATCGACAGAGGACATCCGTCAAAGGTCGAAGCATACATTCGAACTCCTTCAGGAAGTATTCCCGTCCGAGCATGTCTAGACACCAGGATCGTCAATTCGGCACACAATGCCTCCATTTGGCACACCTGCGCATTGATTGGCAGGGCTTGTCCCGAGTACGTTATCTTTGCATCCAGAGATCATCCTACCAACCCGGCCGGGAGCCCACCTCTACTGGTGCCAATTTGCTGACACGCCGCATGGGCGTCCAAACAGCACCAGGCGCTCCCAAATATCATCTCGGTACAACATTTGTGCGTCATGAGGCGTCCCGTTTTCACAGGATCCTGCAAATGCACCTGCTGGCGGTGAATTTCTCGACCAGGGAATCAGCTCGACTGAAGAATAAATCGATACAGCTGACTACTGTGGGGATTCCGTCACGACACACCACATCAAATACTCTGTTTCGCATTCCAGCTCATGGACCGCCTCCGCTATCGTGGCTGCGTCTCCTGTTCTGTCTTCTCCGAGCCTTTTCCAGAATCCCTGCGATGCTCAAGGTTACGAGCAATTCAAGCTGCTGTGCTTCGGTCCCTTCTCCTTTCAGATTTTTGAAGACCCTCAGCTTACCCTCTTCCCTCCAACTCTTGAACTTGTTGTTTAGAAAAGCTGCTATCACTTCACTTGTGGACAGATCAATCAGCCAGAAGCTATCGCGGTTCATCTTCCGTGTGAGATTGGACCCTTCGACGCCAGCAGGTGCGTCATGGGTACGCTTCCAGGCATAAGACCTGCCATTGAATGACATGTGGTATTCACCATGATACATCTTGTTCGGGTTTCGTACTTCGACGTATGTCATTTCGCCCCTGGAAACAGGATCGCCAAGTCCAGCTTTGATCTGCTGAAAGAATTTCGGAAAATGCGCGACGCCGATAACCGGGGCAGACTCGCCGGTGTTAGCGAGGTGCTCCAGGTCATTTGTCATTCTAACCGTGGGAGGGAGCTTGTGGAAAATGACGTCCGGCTTCTTGAGCGCAAATTCAGATACTTCGACATAGTACAGCGGTGCTTTGCTCCTCTCGGTTGAGGCACCACCATCGGTAATGACTAGGCCACGAGCCATGAGTTTTGGATGGTAGAATCCGTACTCACAGACGGAGTGGGAGTTCGGCTGGTTTGTCAATAGAGCGTCCCTTTCATCGTACATGGAGCGCTCGGTGGAAGACTCGGAGTTCCCCCGGTATGCTGGCGGCGGGATGTCCTGGCCTCAGACGCCTCGGACGCGTACTGATCGTCGGTTGCAGGGATAGTGAGCTTCGAGTCCATCATCAGGGAATGTTTGAAACGGTCCTGCGGAAGAAGCTGCGGATGGTATCTCAATTTCGGTAAGTGCAGGAAAGAGCGGTCCCAATTTGCATTATGAAGAACAGGATGGCCTGATCCTCTTATAGCTATGGACTTTGGGCTCTGTGCTATCCCCCGTGTAATGATCGCCGAATCGACGGTCGCGTGGAGGTGCTTCGCCTGATGATCGACACAGGAGATTTTGGCTCAAGCGAAGGCCTCACATTTGCGAGCTGTCTGCACCGTCCTACTTGACTACGATTTTCATTTCCTCATTGGTTCAGAGACAGACGTACTCGTACTCTCGATGGCCTTGGAGCACACGTGACCAGCATGTCCCCTCCGACACGCAGAGGAGCTGTAGAGATCGCCGACACTCCACAGAGGGCGAAGGCCCCCTTCTGTGAAAGAGGTACCAGCCGCTTTCGCTCATGGGAATGTGGCAGTCAGCTACCATTGCTATGCAGGAGGTAGGGAGCATGAGAACACGATCCATAATTAACAGCCCGCAAACCAAGGAGGGCGAGGGATGTCCATCCTGCCTATCGAGACTGGCAGCCTGACAGTTGCACAGAAGGACGTAAGACAGGTCTCTTCGTGCTGTTGCCAGAGGTGCAAGGCTGCGACTATAGGGGTGGGTGTTTGTGGATGGACTCGGAATACACGTACTGAGTTCGGGGCATGGGCGTTGAGATTTAGAAGATACGCGGGGCTGTTTTCAATTTCTATTCTGCGCCAACAGGTAAGGGGTGACAGAGATCCCGCTCTCTTCGGATCGCGGCCATCAGATCAGGGCAAACGTCCGCGATCACGGAAGTCCAGCGCCGGGTGGAGATTCGTTGCTAGCTCGCCCCGGTGTAGAAATCTTCCAGGTGGATGTTGCACACAGCGAGTGTAACTTCGTAAGTTGGGCGGAGGGCTCTGAGCGGTTTGGTATCCAACCGGAGGCCGAAGTGCCATTGCCTCCAGCGGAGTCTCCTTGGCAAGACTTTCGCATTTCTCGGATCGGATTGCTTAACAACGGCCTCTCAGCAAGGAAGGATGGCCGCATCAATCGAGGACGAGGGACTTTTCAGACGATGAAACCCACCACCTGACGGCAGAAGAGTCCCTACCAGTAATCCTGATTTCTGTCGTCAACCCCGCAAAGTGACCTGCGCCACTGCATCTTGGATCGACCTGCCAAGCCGTCTCGTTGTCTGGGCAATGCATTCCGGAGCGAGCATTCCTCCGCTGGCGATGGAATTGGCACAGTCGAGTAACGGCCTTTCCGCCCGTTCTCATGTTGGGAGTTGGTCGTGGAAACAGATCCCTTTCCATGCGCTCGAGCCTAGAAGCTGGACGGCCGCGTGCGTCTTCTAGAAGGCCGCTTGTTTGCTGTTAGGCTTGCGGAATGCTGGAGACAAACTGTGGGGACCCAAGTCTTGTCGTTGTCTTGGAAGCCCAGCCCAAGAACCAGTCCAAGACTCGATCCGTCAACGACAAGCCTGGCGCCGCGACAGACTGTCTCGAGTCAAGCCGCACTCTATGCGAGCGACGTTGCAGTGGGGTTCCTTAACGTTACACCTCATGACGAAATGTGCCGGCCATTGGCGCCGACGTTACGCTTGGGTTCCAACGTGGTCACCGGAGAGGCAAACCGCAATCTCATCTTGCGTGACTCTTGAGGTCAGTTGACGCGAGGCTAGACCGTCTTCTCAGCAGGCGATTGGCGTTTGCAGCTCTCCGCGACTCCGCGCTATGTCGACCCCAGGAGCGAGCTCTTGGATGTCTGTTATGACGGTCCGTGCCAGGAATGTATAAAGGTCGTATGGACTCCCCCGCCCCAGGGCAAGATCTGTTGCGACCGGCTCTTTCTCCCTCTCGCATGTGCTCGAAGCCATACGCATTCTGTTGCCGCAAACATGTCGGACTCCAAAGACACTCACGAAGAGACCGAACGCGGTCGTACCAACTCCATGGCCCTCAGGACCACCGATGATGTCAACCGCATTGAGGCCCCCGTTACGTGGAAGGCGTACTTGATGTGCGCCTTCGCTTCATTCGGCGGCATCTTTTTGTAAGTCTCCGGTACTGGTCGCGCAGCCTTTGCCGCACTGTCTCGATTGTGATGGCTGGGGGGTGCTAACGGCGACCAGTGGCTACGATTCTGGATACATCAATGGCGTTCTCGGGGCCGAGATCTTCATCCACGCAGTGGAGGGGCCCACTGCCGACGCTCTCAGCTCCTCGCATCAATCCCTCATCGTCTCCATCCTGTCCGCTGGCACGTTCTTTGGTGCACTCATTGGGGGTGATACCGCGGACTTTATCGGTCGCAAATGGACCGTCATCTTGGGATGCTTCATCTACATGATCGGTGTCGTCATCCAGATGATCACAGGAGAAGGTGACGCGCTGGCCGCCATTGTTACGGGTCGGATTGTCGCTGGTATCGGCGTCGGGTTTGAGAGCGCCATCGTGATCTTGTACATGAGCGAGATTGTGAGTACCTCGACCGGGGAAGAATTTCGCACGCGCTGACCCGCCCTGAAGTGCCCCAGGAAAGTCCGAGGCGCCTTGGTGGCAGGCTACCAGTTCTGCATTACCATCGGCATTATGCTGGCGTCGATAGTCGTCTATGCCACGGAAGATCGACAGGACACAGGATCATACAGGATCCCCATCGCCATCCAATTCGCCTGGGCCATTATTTTGGCCGGAGGTCTCTTTACTCTCCCGGACTCGCCCCGCTACTACGTGAAGAAGGGACGGCTCGAAGACGCTGCCAACTCGTTGGCGAAGCTGCGGGGCCAGCCTCGCGACTCGGAATACGTGCAGGTTGAGCTGGCTGAGATCGTTGCGAATGTGAGTATCCGGATACAGACCGCTTTGAGGCATCGTTTTCAGCGCTGACAACCACACAGGAGGAGTACGAGAGAGCCGTCATCCCCGACAGCGGCTGGTTCTCTAGCTGGGCGAACTGTTTCAAGGGTAGCCTGTGGGTGCAGAGTTCAAACTTGCGACGGACCATCCTGGGCACTTCGCTGCAGATGATGCAGCAATGGACCGGTGTTAACTTTATCTTCTACTGTAAGTTCACTCGATTTAATCCGTGGTTATGCCATATACTGACTGGCCGACTAGACTCCACCCCCTTCCTGCAGTCCACCGGCGCGATCGAGAACACCTTCCTCATTTCGCTCATCTTCACCCTGGTCAACGTGTGCAGCACGCCCCTCTCTTTCTGGACCGTGGAGAGATTCGGCCGCCGGCCCCTACTCGTGTGGGGTGCCTTGGGCATGTTGATCTGCCAGTTCCTAGTGGCCATCATTGGTGTCTCGGTTGGGTTTAACCACACTCACCCTGATCCCTCCGATCCCGAGACCAGCCTCGCGGACAACATCCCCGCCGTCAACGCCCAGATCGCCTTCATTGCGATCTTCATCTTCTTCTTCGCCTCGACCTGGGGTCCCGGAGCATGGATTGTCATTGGCGAGATTTTCCCCCTGCCCGTCAGATCGCGTGGCGTTGGCCTGTCAACTGCCTCTAACTGGTTGTGGAATACGGTGAGTTTCGACCTTGGGAAACCATGAAGGCAGTGTAGCACCGAACTGACCAAAACACAGATCATCGCCGTCATCACGCCGTACATGGTCGGCGAAGACCACGGCGACTTGAAGTCCTCGGTCTTCTTCGTCTGGGGCGGCCTCTGCACGGCCGCCTTCGTGTATGCTTGGTTCCTGGTGCCCGAGACCAAGGGCCTCACGCTCGAACAGGTCGACAAGATGATGGAGGAGAGCACGCCGCGCACTTCGGCCAAGTGGAGACCCACGACTACCTTTGCGCACCGCTTGGCGAAGGACGGCGTGTTGGAGAAGGAAATCGTCGAGTCCGCCGCGAGACGGGGCTCTGCTTTCTAGGATGTTCGTGGAGGGGCGTGTGCAACGGACCTTACCCACGCACTATGTAATTACCTCGTACGCTCGGCCAGCTTGTCAATCGTGTCGCGTTGCGTCGGCCTTGTTGTGTTGGTGTAGTAGTTGATACGAGGAGGATTTGGTAACAGCAGAGCTGAGATTGCTGCAATTGCACTGGCTTCTATTTCGTGTCAATGCATTCCTGTGACTGTGTTTCCACTTGCCTACTGTGTGAGTACTATAGCCCGAGTGTCGCCGCCCGCCTGCGCCACCACCACTGCAAGCGGTGCAGTGGTGGCTTCCCTTCCCCTCCCCCTCGCCTAACCCTCTATGGTGCCTTCCTACAACCGATTACTACAGTACATGTGTACCTCGTACTGCACCTCATGCTGCAGCTGCTGCCTGCTCGGCCACTTCACCCCACGGACTCGACCTTCTCCTTTCATATGTATTACGCACACACCGCTACGGAGTATGCACGCACGCACGCACTCAGCCACCCAGCATGGCCGTGCACATCGAGCGTGGCGCCTCTCTTCGTTCTCAATTGGCTGTCGCGGTCTCAGCCTGACGAAGGCTTGTGCTGCAAGGCAGACAAGACGTGGCTCTCGCAGCCTGAATGACTGCCCGTGATGAAAGCTCTTGATCGATCAGCATGTTCTTCTTCCTCGCCTTCTCCAACAAGCCACCCAGCCACCCAGCCGGCGGGGTTCCTAATAACTTACTTGATCGTCAAAGACGCCGTCTCATGGACTTGCGTGGACATCTCCTGACCGCTGCTGGCAACGAGCTTGAGCTTGAGCAGGGGTCGCAATGGAACCGGGCATCATTCAGGATGCAGAGCTCGCTCTCAGGCCTGAGTTGGCGAAAATCCGACATTTGCAAATACTAAGGAGAAAAGTGGAAAAATTGGAAATGCAGCAAAACACAGAGGCTTACCGAATCCTAAGAGAAACCGAATTGGTGCGACAAGAACTGCGGAAAGCATGGAAAGAAGAGGGCGAGCTCAGCAGACGACTAAAGCATCTTCAGCGCAACGAAACCACTATCACTAATAGCCAAATCGATCTATCCAACAGCGAGGACAAAGCTTGCCCCAGCACGACCAGGGATTCCACAGCCCAAACTGTTAGAATGGCGACTTTCCGGAGATGCACTTGTCAAATGTGCCCGAATTTACCTCCTGGCAACCTCCACCTGAGCATAAAGACCACGGCAATCGAACTGCGCAAGGAAAACGGCATCGCCATATCCTACGCTTGGGGCCAATTCGACCGCACCAAGCATTGCATAGGACATCGGGAATCCCATCCCACAGAAGAAGTGTGGCTTGAACTAGGAGCCGAGTGGCGAGTTAATTCGGTACTTGAACGTCTTGTGTCATTCACCGAGAAATACGGAGCTTGCTGGATAGATCAAGTCTGTTTCCCGCAGAAGACCGACCAGCTTCGACGTTCCCTTGCACAGGTGCCAGCAATCTTTAGGACTCTGCCGGTTATCATCCTCTGCCCCGGCAGCCTTTGCTCGTGCTTGAGGAAGGCGTACCAGGCGATATCGGAAAAGGCTCCGGCAAATTCATCTAATGTGGGATCTCCGGCTGACGAAACGATGTACACGGACACCACGGGACGGGCTCTTTTGGATGCTTTATGTGCAACCAACTGCCTCAATTCGAACGGCGCGTGCTCATGGCCCTATCGGATTTGGACGAACCAGGAGTTTAGGTATGCCCGGTCGCTCACGCTTGTCTATGCAGAGGTGGAGGACGCCGAGTGTTGCTTCCGGGATACACCTTTACAAACGCAGCTGGAAAATATGAATGATTATTCCAGGCTGTTACATTGGCACTGGAAACGCCAGCTTGGGCTTGACGATTTTGGAGCCTTGGAAGCGGTGGGGCGTCACAACGGAAGTTTCATTGACGTCTTTCAGAGGCGAAGAGCCGACGAAACATTCGCCGACAACACACAAGTGGCTGGGCTTCTTTTGGGGGAAACAAAAGCCACGGTGGGTCAACACAGGGGCTTTGATACATACGACTCGATCAGGCTCGAGATAGCCTCTATGACGGGGAGACGACTCTCGGCTACTCGGCCAAAAGACTACGTGCTGTCTCTTTTCGCAGAATGGGACTTCTATGTGGCGCCTCCATATTTTCAAGACCTGCCCACCAACATGCTGCTGAAAGATTTGTTGCGGCAGTTGCGAAAAGTCCAACCGGTGCTCATCCCCACCAGATGTCCAGCTGGACTCTTTGGAATAAGCGACGAGACTTGGGGCTTTGATGCATCTGACGTTACCAGTGGTAGGAAGATAGAAGATGTACTCCACGTCTACGGCGTGTTCGAATGGTGGAACAATGTCGATTCTCAAACGCCCGGTCGCCTTCCAATCAAGCGTCTTGACTCAAGCTGGCAAAGCTGCGCATCGAAAGCGCAGTCTGTCGCGACTTGGCTTGCACGTCATGACACAATGACGGGGTTTTTATGGTTCTGCGATGCCCTGAACTGTTGGGAACCTGGGTTTTCGAGAAACGTTTATGACCTCAAAAGCTCAATCCCGTCCATGGCCAGGCTGGAAGATTTCTTGCCATCCGACGATCCATTGGAGCAGATTCAGGGCTGTAGAGCGTGCCTTATATTAGTTGTCCTGGGGATATCACTGGACCCGGACACCAGAAGGGACACCCTCTTGGACGTTGCTTCCCATCAGCGGCTATCTGAGGTAGCGCGAAATGACCTCCAACACCTCATTGAGCTTGTATCACCAATGAACTCATCCCCCGGCCAGCTGATGGCGCACCTTTTTAGCATGCCACTTTCTGTTCTGGAAGAAGATGTTTTCGAGCTTATCTGTGAGCTCCTATTGCTGGATGCTAGGCTCTGCAGGGAAAGGGGAGTAAGAGCCATCCTCGGTGCGTGGCATCCTCATCAAGACCAAGGAGATGCGCCAGATCCAGGGTTGGCTCCGGACCTAGCTACGAGCGAGAACGAGAACGAGCATCGGTCAAATCATGGCCCTGCCAAAACGCAAGAGTATAGCGATGATATTCACGACAAAAGCGAACAACAAGGCAGCTCCGAGGCCGGTGCCAAAACATGCATCGGTCTCGTTCACTGGGAGACTTTCTGCCAGGCGCGCGCACAGCAGCAGGACACAATGACCATTGCATTGAGGACTAAGCCCCATATTCCATTCTACGAAGCCGTTAGAACGAGCAAATGTGGTTCGTCGGAGTCAGCCCCCGAGTATAAGGTCTTTTGGCGTATGGGTGCCGCTCGGCAAGGATTGTCGGGCCGCGGATATCGGAGCCGTGGTCGTCGACGAAGACGAGGCCGATGCGTTTGTGGTGTAGTTTCCACGCAAGGATGAGGGAGATGACGACTGCTTTAATCGGCTCCACGCTGCTCTGTCCGTGTCGTGTCGTGTCATTCCGGTCGCGCATCGAACACAGAAGCGCGAAGAGAAAGCTAGCTGTATTGTGTACTACCGTACCATTACAGAATCAATGGCCATTTAACCCTTCAGCATTCAGCATTCAAATTGTCCATGCGTTCAAGTGGCTCAGCTGTCTGAAATACTGCACCACCGAGATGTCCGACCGGTGCGCTGCCATGAAAATCGTCCGGATTCTCGGACCAGACGTCGGAAGGGATGGGATGGGACGGGATTGATTCATGCCACCGTAGTTACAACCTCGACAAGAGAGGAAGGGGACGGAAATGAAAGGGGAGTACTCCTCGGCAAGAAAACGACAGCCGCACAGTGTAGTCTAGTCTAGTATAGTACAGAGATATTGTGCTCTGGCAATCGACGCGGGTTGACTTGATTTGACTTGCATTGACTCAATCCCTTCGGAACAAATACTATAGAAAGAGATCCCAGGTACTCCCTGAGGCAGTAGTTGTATTAGATAGATAGTCGACACCTCTGATATTTCATCTTTTATCTTTATCTATCATGAGAGGAAAGATCTCGACAGGCTAGTAGGGCTATGAGTAGGTAGATAAGTATACAGTCTACACATGCTCTAGAAGTCTTCCGTTCAGTTCAAGTCTCCTCAACCCTCCTATCTCTCTCTCCTAACTCCCCCTCAACATTCCTTAACTCTCCTCCACCCTATTCAAGAAACACACCCCCTCGACATGCCCCGTCTGCGGGAAAAAATCGAACCCGCCGACCTTTTCAATCTCGTACCTCCACCGCTTTTGCGGCGCCGCTCCCGTCTTGCCACCCTTGAAGTCTGCATCTCCCGTCGTCGCCGCCTCCTCCATCCCGGCAACCAACATCCCCACGTCCCTGGCCTGGGTATGCACGTTACAGCTCACGTAGACGACGCGCCGGGGCCCAAAGACGGACAATTGGCGCAGAAAGTCGCGCGACGCGCCCTTTCTGGGCGGATCGATGACGCACACGGTCTGCGCGGCGGGGAAGGGCACGTCGTCGAAGATGCGCTGCGCGTCCGAGGCGATGAAGCCCAGATTACTGGAGAGTGTACCTTTATCTTTATCTTTGTTGTTGCCATTGCTATTGACGTCCCCGCGAAGGTGATTGTGGACGGCCGAGTTGATGGTCGCGTTCTCCCGCGCGCACTGGATCGACGGCCCGTCAATGTCGATGCCTAGAACGGAGGAGAAGCGCGAGGCCAGCGCGATGGAGAAGAGGCCGGAGCCGCAGTAGGCGTCGAGGAGGTATTTGATGGGTGGTTGGTTGGTCGATTTCGAAGACACACACGGAGACGGAGGCGGTGAAGGGAGGATGTTGTCGCGGATATAGGTCAGAAAGGTCGGCAGGATGGAGTTGTTGTTCTGGAAGAACGAGTTGGCTTGTGTCTTGAAGGTGAAGGGGCCGATGTGCTCGGTTGTGACGGCCCGGTGGTCCGAGGTGTATGTCTTCACGTCCCTGAAGTGGGGGTACGTGTATGTGATTTGGGTTGTTGAGGAGGGGGAGACGGACGTCGAGGAGGGCGGGCCCGGGAATTCCAGGGGGAGGGAAGATAGGTCTTGCACTCCCGCTACTGCAGCGGCTTCGTCGCTTGCACTCGCACTCGCACTCGCTCCCGCAGCCTCGTCATCCAAGTCGGGATGAATCTCCACTCTGCCATCGGGCAGGACCTCCCTCTTCGTGCTCTCCCGCAGCAGCACCGTCGTCCCGGTTCGCTTCTTCCAAAACGTCTGCGCCACCTTCTTCCGCTCGACCTTCAGGCCGGCGTTCAGAACCTCCGTCGCAATAGGACACTGCTCGATGTCCAGGACCCGCCCCTCATTCTGGTTCTTCTTCCCGAACCCGAACGGCGGGGGCTCATCGCCCTGCTTCCACGGGTTCGACCGCGAGCACCCGTCGTAATGGGGCGTGATCTTCGTGCGGTAGCCGTACTCGAGTGGCGAGCCGATCGTGTCGTCCACGGCCGGGACGAGCGAGGGGTCGAGATTCGAGAAGTGCCGGAACGCCTTCTCCACGATGGTCTTCTTGTGCGCGAGCTGCGCCTCGTACGGCAGCATTTGGAATTGACAGCCCGAGCAGGTGCCGAAGTAGGGACACTGCGGGGTGACGCGCTCGCGCCTCGCCGATGGTGAGACGATCTTGACGAAGTCAACTCTCGTCCATGCCCGGCGGTCCGGTTTCTGGGGGTACGTCTTGGCGAGAACCGTGTCGCCAGGCACGGCGAACGGGACCACGTAGATGAAGTCCTTGTTTTTGTCGGGCGCGTAGGCTAGTCCGTCGCCCGTTGAGGAGAGTTCCTGGATTTCAAGTTCCAGTTCTGTTCGTGGTTCCGGCCTCTCTGGCCGGGGAGTCTCGCCTTTGAGATTCAATTCTCCGTTCAAATCGCCCTTCTCGTCTCCAGCTTGGTCACGGCTTTCAAGGCGTAACTTCTCGAGCAGAGTCCGGGCTTCGATGTCCAAGACCTCCTCTACCGTGCCACTGGTCGTGTTTCCCCGGTCCTGCTGCTCTTTGAACCGCTTTGTGACACCGCCTCGACCGGGGCCATTCTCTCGTTTCTGCATTCTTGTGGTAGTCGCTGGAGCATTGTCCTCCCTGGAGACAAATGGTTGAAGGTTGTAAGTGAGTGGACGCTGTTCCAGACTAGGACCTAGCAGAGATGGAAAACGCCTTGGCGCGGGATGAAAAGAAACCAGAAGAGTCAGAGATCGTCTCGTAGATGACGATCCGCACCGGAACATAAAATCTAGGGTAACAGAGTCTTGGGTGTTTAATAGTCATGCTATGGGTTGGCCTCAAAATCCCCGAGTTGGAGGTTCGAGAAAAATCTCGCTTACATAAACCCGCCAAGACCGGGCATTGCACGCCCGAGCCAATGACATGAAGGCAATTGGCGAACACAGTTGGCCGGAGCGCCCTCTGGCAGCACCGAGACCACTATACTAGTCCATGCCGCCTGCTGCTCGAAGGCCAGATTGGACCATTGTAGTCCCTGGTGAAGATTCACTCGCACAAGTGTACAACCCACGCTTTCCTCCATATGTTATACCCGAATGTGTTCGCGCAGGCTTAGGTAACGTGTCTCTTCGGCCCATATCCTCTCGCCGCCGATCGTTGCGGCTGGAAATGGTACAGCTGAGTGTGAACGTCTTGCCAACCCTCGCAACTGCCAGAATCTCGCAAGTCCGCACATAGGGGCTCACATCACAGGATCCTGATCGGTGATCCTCACAAGCTCGATTTCCGAGTCTTAGTTCGGCCACGAGGCATCTCCGCCTCTCCAATTTGGGCTGGCACATGGTGCTGTCTGAGAACGTCGGAAATCAGACGCAGCGCTTTGCAGTTGTATTCCCGCACTGGCTCGCACTCCTAACAGCACATTCCTGCCTTGGACGAATCAAGCCGAGAGTGATGGAACGGGCCCCAGAATTGAGACAATCTGTCGACCAGTCTTTGTATCGTTCCGAAATGTGCAATTTTGAAAATATGTGGCTCCTTCGCGGTTGTGCTCCTTCGCGGTTGTGCTCAATCATTCGGGTCGAATCCTTCCGCCGGACCTCTCGAGGGACTCCTGGATGCCTCTGCGCGCAAATCAACGAGTGCTGGACGACTCCGTAACCGTGACTGCCTCTGTCGCGTTTCTGCTTTCTCTCTTTTCGCTCGGGAATTGGGCTTGGGCTTCTGCTTTGGTCGTGGTTCTAGAAGAGGGCTCTTGGCCTCGACGTCTGGACTTTTTGCAGAGAAGCGCTGAGTCGCAAGCTCAATAGGGCCGTCTACAAGGTGATTTGCTGGTGATCTGGATTTGGTGCGGCGGTTGAATTCGTCTTCTGACAGGCCAAGTCCCATGACTTCTTGAGGCTCAGTATGCGGAGGATGGCGGACTTGAACAGATTGATACGTAGGAGCGGGAGAAAAAGGTGTCTGAGGGTATCCGAAAGATGGAGCGCGTCGACTGTATCGAGGAAGTGGGGTAAAAACTGGGAGAAGTCAGTGGAAGAGAGCTCGAAAGATTGGGTGCATGCACTTACTCGCGCCAAAAGGATCTTTGTAGAACGGCTTTGAGTCTTGCGACGCAGATCCATCTTGCGCAGAATCCAGCGCTGCTTGTTTCATTCTTCTCCTTCGAACAATGCAACAGACCACCACTCCTACAATGATTGTCAGGACCACTGCAACAGCCGCCGCGCCACCCGCGATCGCGGCTACATCGATGGATTTGGACACCGACGGAGAAGAGGCTGACGTTGAGCCCTGTTCCGTTGGTCCTGAGGTTATTGTGGTAACTGTCGTGGACATGGTTGTAGTTGGACCTTGCGTTGCGACCGAGGAAGGGACAGTGAATGTTGACGTTCCTGCCACAACCACTGTGTGTACGGCGGCTGCTCGCAAGTCAGACGCCGGACATCCTTGCCCGTTGCATGGATTGCTCTCGCAACAGCCCTGAAAGGGGACCGAGTTGTCTGCACAGGTGTACCACAGTCCGCCATACGGACAGGAATGATTTGGATAGTCGGGAGCCGGCGCCGTGACAGTGCCGAAGCCCATGGGGTGCAGATCCTCTTCAGAACACATCTGACCAGAACACGGGTTACTCGAGCAGCATCCTATGAATGTCGGATAGTTGACGTCTTCACACTTCCACCACTCCCCACCGACCGGACATGATACGTAGTCGGAGTCATCGAAGGTAGCTTGTCGTCGGATGTGCGCCATCATGAGATCTGAAGTGTAGACTGAGTTGTTCTCGAAGCCCATGACCTGTAAGATGCCTCATCGCAGAACGGATGTGTGTAACATTGGAGCATTCGTGAGGGTCAGGACGAAAGGCCGTCGAAGTGGACGCGAACACTGCGGAGGGATATGGACACGGCCTGCCAATATCAAGGCAGAAGTATGGCACAAACACAACAATAGAAACTATAAAAGCAGGGGTGCCAGGACTTTGGGGGCAATGCTCCACAGGGTGCAGAGAAATGATAGAATGCAAAGAACATTGCCACGGGAAGAAAACAGTTAGCACGCCTGTTGTCTACGCCTCCACGAGACGCCCGATCGATGGAGGCGCCGAAGCCAGCTTTGCTCAAGGCACTGCCCCGACAAATAATTCAATAAGCCCATAGCCTAGAGGGTTAGGCGCGCAGTACCCGGTCTCACCTTCTCTGTACGAGTAGCAGGGTAAGCGAGGAGGAAATACTTCCGGTGTAGGGTCTCTGAACGACTCGGGCAAGCTCTCTGAGCATAGACAGTTACTCATTCTGCGAGAAATGCAGACTAGAGGAGCTCCATGCTACTGTAGCAAAGAAAAACTCGTGAGGCTGAGAGGAGGGGTGAGACGAAGTGGCCACTGGTTGCGATGAGAGATTCCCGGCAAAGCGGCTAGACCGCTACAAATTGAGCAGGGAAGTGGAAATGAACCTCTCACAGATCGCCATATCCGGTAGACACGATGAACCTCGATCGGAAAGTGGTGACTCAGACGAGAAAGAACAATGAAAGACACATGAAAGCAGCGAGGAAGAATCGATGACAAGCCACCGCGACTTTGTCAGCGCACGCGCGGAATTCAGGCCACCTTCGCCCTCGCTACTCTTGCTACTTACTGAATTTCATCTCCGCATGGCCAGGCCGCTCCGAAGTAATAATAATGCATTAGAAACTTCATTAGTACGTCGATGTGTCTAAGCAATCACTCAGCCGAAGTTCGCACATGCGGTGAACCTTTCGACGCTCGCTGGCGTCTTCGTTGCCGCTTCTAACACCAGTTCCCAAGGGTCTTTTTGGCTTACGTGCCGCAGGTGATCCCCTCACCGCTTGGGAACTCTTCCGACTCGACAAGGTTCAACACCTGGTGAGCCTAATATAGTATCGCTATCTGCAAGAAATCTGGCCTCGCTAGACGGAGATTTGATCATTGGCCTAGACAGCGATTAAGGCCTCGTACGAGTTAGGGCAGAGCCAGGCACAGCCTCAATACCAAGAAGTGGAGGACATATTGCCATGATAGGCAAGTGTCTATCCAGTGGACGAACAGGTGTCTGCATGTACGTGGGATTTTTGCGCTGACCCCGGTGCACTGCACAGCCGATTCAGGGATTTCCCTAGATGAGATAATTCGGGATTTGAACAGGCTTCCTCGGCTTGACCCAAATACCACGCTGGAAGTGCTACATATTCGCAACATTCGCTCTGCCCACAACTCGCCGCTGGAGAGGACTTGCACTCAGGCACAAGTGTCGTGAAGACGACATCTGTATCACTGGCAGAAGTTGGAGGACACGAGGTTATGAAGTTACTAGTGCAAGAGGAATGATATTATACAAACCCGGAATAATACAACACGCTGACGCTCTGTCTGCAGGCGGCTGTGAAGGTATTTGCGCCGCCGTCCTGTGCGTGAAGCCAAATCTGCACTTGAGCAACTGTCCGACAACAAATCACGTAGTAATGGAATCGACCTGCTCAATCCACCCTGAGGCCGAAGTCCTGGTTCTGGGATTGACAGTTGGGACTTGGGTTTACGAGCGCAGATGGAAACCATATGCGCGTTACGCTTGTAGTCAGACGTACAGTAGGCATGGCGGAGAGTCATCTTTGATGCCTCTTCTTCCAGGTGACTATGGCAACAGAACCCGTTTCCATCGTCGACCAGCTTTGGGAGCGCCCTCGACGCTCGGGTGGTGGTGCCGTTGAAGCGGTGAGGCTCCAACAGCCGTACTCAAATCTAGCTGCAAAGACTCCCATACCCCTGTAGCCGCATGACTATCTTCCGCCCTTCATCTTTTGGCGCCGAGCCACCCTCTCTGTAAGTCTTTGAAGAGCGGTCTTGACTTCGCCCTTTGGAAAACTGTCTATGTCGTAATAACCCGGTGCGATATCGAGCAACCATTCGCCACGTACACTTGTGACTGTCCGAACGTAGTTCTTGCTGGTGAGGACGAATTCGTTGTAAACGACCCACTCACTTTCCTGGCCAAGGACGGTACTGGGATGCAAGAGAACCGTCTGGTTATCCTTGACGGTAGTGTAAGTTTTGCCATTGGCCTCCTTCTTAGCCACTTGCATGAAGAATCCGGACACCAGGGCGCGCCGAATGTTCTCGTAATACTTCTTGTCCTCGAACGGCGTTGACATCAACTCCAACTCTTCCCGCTCCATAATGCGCTTGAGTTGCATCCGGACGTTGTCAGCAGATTGCAGAGCACGAAGACTCAAGAAGTGGTCGTGACACCATTGTCGTGCGTTAGCTTGCGCGTCTGGGCCCTTGAAAGCATGGTAGACATTTAGCATCGTCAGATGATCCCCATCAGGATGAGCAAAGAGGGCCTTCATTTCATCTGCACGTTTTCGAGCCGATGCGGGTCGCACGAATATCTGCGGTACGGACAGCAGAGCTGTCAAGCTTAGAATCTCATTGGAGCAGTAGAACTCTGGTGAGGAGATGAGCATGACTGCAAGGGCTGGATCCAGGGGGAATTCAGACGCGAGTCGGCCCATGGTCGTCAAGTTGCCGTCGTCGTCCAGACAAGCAAGATAGTTCAGCTCCTCCAATGCCCGCATCAAAGTCTCTGGGGCCGGAGGATCCATCAGGTCAAAATGGACCAAGTCGTCAATTCCAAGCTTCTTCAACTCCAGGACGGTTGACGAGAGATTTGATCTGAGAACTTCCGGGTACGTTTGCTCGATCAACTCCTTCTTGAATGCACCTTCGGTATAGAGTCTGAAACACTTTCCAGGCCGTGTACGACCCGCACGACCAGCTCTCTGTTGAGCGGAAGCCTTCGAGATCGGCGAAACCAGTAGGGACTCGACTCGAATACGTGGGTTGTACACCTTTTGTTTGGAGAAGCCTGGATCAACCACGTAGACGATGCCGTCAATCGTTAAGGAGGTTTCGGCGATGTTGGTGGCAACGATACACTTGCGTCCTGCGCGGCCACCGGGTTTGCGAGGTGGTGGGGCTGGCTCGAAAATCTTTTGCTGTTGAGCAGGAGGCAACGTGCCGTACAGTGGGTAGACTTTCATGGGACCGGCGTCGGCCTCGCGGATCATCTCGTCCGCTTCTAGCGAGATCTTGCGGCATGCGTCTTCGATCTCTTCTTCACCAGTCAAGAAGAGCAAGATGTCCCCTTCAGGTTCTGTGGCATGGATCTGCAAGACAGTTCTGATCGCAGCCTCTACGTAGTCGCGCTCAGGCTCGGGAGTGTAGAAGATCTCAACGGGAAAAGTTCGTCCGGGGACGGCAAGTAAAGGCGCGTTGTTGAAGTACCGCTGGAACTTTTGAGCATCAAGCGTGGCAGACATGATGATCAACTTGAGATCTGGTCTCCGTTGCACGACCTCCTTCAGCAAACCCATCAGCACATCGGTGGCCAATGTGCGCTCGTGGGCCTCGTCGAGAATAATGGTAGAGTATCTCGTGAGGTCGTGGTCGTTCATGGCCTCTCTCAACAGCATCCCGTCGGTCATGTACTTGAGAATTGTCTTCTGGCTGGTCATATCCTCGAATCTTATGCTGTAACCCACTTCTTCACCGAGTTTGACATCCATCTCGTTTGCGACACGCTCCGCCACTGACATGGCAGCGACTCGCCGGGGCTGGGTGCAAGCAACGAGTTTCTTTTCTCGCTGAGGCAAGTCATCGTAGATGACGAACTGCGGAATCTGCGTGGTTTTGCCTGAACCGGTTTCGCCCACGAAGACAAGGATTTGCGACTTCTGGTATAATTGAAGGAATTCGTCCCGCTGCGAGTGGACAGGTAGATCTCTTCTGGTGCGCAAGATGGAGAAGTATCTCTCAGAGTGAGGGCGACCTGTGAAGGGACTGATTTTGCCATCTTCGGCTTCTCGAGCCTGCGTAGCGGTCGTCTTATGTCGCTGCAGTTTTGAGAGCGGCCCATCTCGGACGACTGGGGGCGTTGAAGTGCCGTTTGAATAGCCGTTGGTGTCGTTCTCATAGTGATGAGCGAGATAAGGGTTGTTCCGAGGGTCCATTTCGCCGGACGTTTTCTGGCGCTTTGCTGGGGCACCGTCAATACTGTCTGAGCGTTTCGATGCCATCGCCGTATGGAAGCGGAGGGTCAAGAGTAAGTGCGATCGGAACGGCGCAGGTGGGCGACGGACGCCAAGAGAATAGAAAGTTAAGCAGGTACGGCTAATCCAAAAGCCACTGAGAAAATGGAACTGACGCTCTGGTGAGCGTTCACTCTTGGATATCAAAGTCAAAATAGATTCGATGTCCGCAGGCAGAAAATATTTTGAGAACCGCGGCTCGGGCTACTTGCGCATCCGTTGCAACACCTGGTTCAAAGCTACTGCGAAGCATTGATAACTATGTGCAAGGCTGGTGCTCTCGATCCACTATCCACCGCAAAACTGCATTCTTTCGTGCGCGACGACAGGGAGATGTCGATGACAGGCGCGACCTCTCCATACCACCCTGATGGAGAAATATTGCTCCCTTTCGAATTCATCAGCCTCCTCTCCCAGGCTCATGGTCCCCATGGCTTGATATGAGGCAGATCAGTGGATGTTGTTTTCCGAGCCAATATTGGCCAGTCAAGCCAGTTTCCATGGTTTACTCCGTACAAACCTCACACATAGGACGAAAACGACTCGGACGTCTTTTGCCTAGTTACTCCAACTTGCTCTCTTCGTGAAAAGCCGGAATGTGCTGCTCGGCAGAGCTTCCCCCGGCTGGCAACTCAAGCCGCTGCCCCTCGTCATTGGCAACGGAGCCCCGCTGTCAACAGACGCCGACACATTTTCAATGAGCTGTTCCCGAGTTCTTTACTACTGCTCGCTTTCCGAAGTCCCCCAGTGTACATATCTTGCCATTCATCCTTCCTGAGCAAAGTGACAGACTTGTCTTCCTAACCACCCTGCAAACCCTACACAACCTTGTGAAGCAGTAGTTCAAAGCCAGAAAACCAAGCCGCCAACATGGGTCGCAAGTTCTTCGTAAGTTACCCTGCTATGCCCTCCCCGGGGGAAGGGAAGCCTCCTGTGAACGCGTGGAGTGGATGACATTGTTCTTGTTGTTGCGAAAGATTCCCCAGTGCGAACACCAGCTAACGGTCGCCAGGTCGGTGGTAACTTCAAAATGTATGTTTGCCGCGAGAGACCACGTCGTTTATTCACAAGCTAGAAAGCAGTGACTGACGGAACGCCATACTACAGGAACGGGACGATCAAGTCCATCAAAGAGATCGTCCACAACCTGTCCACATCCAAACTCGATCCTAACACCGAAGTCGTCATCGCACCTCCCAGTTTATACCTCCTCCTCGCACGCGAGCACCTCGCACCCAATATCGAAGTCGCGGCGCAGAATGTGTTTGACCGGCCCAACGGTGCCTTCACCGGCGAGATCTCAGTAGCGCAGTTGAAAGACAGCAACATCACGTGGACTCTGTTGGGTCACTCGGAGCGCCGCACCATCCTGCGTGAAGAAGACGAGTTCGTCGCCTGCAAGACCAAGGCCGCGCTCGATGGCGGTATTGGTGTCATTCTGTGCTGTGGCGAGAGTCTCGAGGAGCGGGAGCAAGGTATTACCACCGATGTGGTCACGAGGCAATTACAGGCGGTGAATCAGAGCATTGGCAAGGATGGCTGGAAAAACATCGTGATTGCGTACGAGCCAATCTGGGCCATCGGGACAGGCAAGGTCGCCACGACCGGTACGCTGAGATGCCCCTGCCGGGCATTGGACACCATGCCTGACTGAATGATCGAATCTCGGACTGACTGACATTGGGTGCAGAACAAGCACAAGAGGTGCATGCCGCCATCCGCAAATGGCTGGGCGAGGCTGTCTCTCCCGAGGTTGCTGAGAACACCAGAATCATCTACGGCGGAAGTGTCAGTGAGAAGAACTGCAGAGACCTGGCGAAGCAACCTGATGTGGATGGATTCTTGGTTGGTGGTGCCAGCTTGAAGCCTGCTTGTGCGTCGACCTTTCCTCACAATGCGTACTACGCCCGATCACACGCTGACCTGATTTTAGTCGTCGAAATCATCAACGCGAACATCTAAGTTTGTGGAGATGGGGATAGGACACGTGGGATGAAGCCGACTATCACGAGCGAACCAGATCAGAAGCAAGAACAGCAACTTTTATTGGCAGTTTAATTGCGCCAGTCGTTCCTGAGGGAGTTGCAGCAGGATCACGCGTGTGGTTCAGCAGTTGCAACTATTATCACGTCCTTCGATGTGCATCATACACAAAATGAAAGCAATGGACAGGGCCTTTAGGTCATCCAGACAGTCTCTGAAACAGATGGTTGGTGCTGACGATTCAGCCATCATTCGGATCAGGGATGTGCCCGTAGCATCGCCCTCCTAGCGGATCGAGGGTCATTGTCCATTCCAATCCAAGTATTTCACATATAGCTGTTTGGGCCATCCGTCCGATGATGACTCCCAAATGGCGTTGAGCGCATCGCTGGCAGAAATCCCTCTGGGGACACTCGCGATAAGTGTAGCTTCTGGTCCGCTCAAATGCGACCACGCTTGATTGAAGGAGTCAGTTCCATCACAACTTAGAGGCTCAGCAACCCTAGAGGCTCGGAAGAGCGGGAGAGAACATCGTCGCTCGGCTCATTACCGGTGCCTCTCACCTGCTGGTCAGTCGGAGGCGGTAGTCATGCCGATGTTAGCTTGCTCGGCGGGCGCTTGAGTTAGAAGTAAAGAGCATCTTCGCAGCAAGGCCCGGAGGCCATCAACCTTCCCTGGGGAGAACTGGAGGATTCGCAGTATATTGCACAATACACCTAGAGATAAACGACCAGGAACCATACAAGTATCAAAGCTCTGTGGCTCTCCAGGCTCTCCAAAGATATGCGCTCCATGCTTCATGCTCCGCCGTAGTCGGAGGCCAAAATTTCCTTGCGGAGAACGAAGCATGCGAGCTCCAAGATTCACGATTCCATCACCGCAATATCTCAACTTCATACTATAAACTGTCCCATCCTCCAGCTTCGTCCTTCCATATCAGTCGGATTCCTTCCCTCCATACTCCCGCTCACCCTGCGCTCTGTAACCCCTCGCACCTGAAAAAGTCGCTATCGTCCCAACCAAAGAAACTCCAAGATGGTCAGGCTCGAAGAACTCGAAGACGAGCACTTCGTCAACAAGCCCGAAGCCACCGCGGATGGCGCTCTCCTAGCTGATGACGACGAAGAGTACACTGATACCGGTATGTCTCTCTGTAGTGTCCGCATCATGATAATTGCTTGATTCCCTTGCTCTCTACGCCGCCCGGCATCGTCGTTAATGATAGGCTGTGCCTTTTATTCAACGATCAGCTAACATCATCCTCCCCCGCTAGACTCTGAGATCTCCGACGATGACGGCGAGGCCCCCCAACTGGACGAATCGCTCCTCGACCGCCTCGCCGCCCTGCGCGACATCATCCCCCCAAAAGCGCGGGCGCGCATCTCCTCCGCCTCCTCGTCCCTGTACTCCGCTACTAGCACGACTGTGAACTACGGCGGCAAAAGCCTGTGGGTCATCGCGACGAGTATTTTGCTGTTGGGGATCCCTTACGCGCTCGCATTGGGCGAGGAACAGCAGTATATGGAGGAGGAGCGGCAACGAGGGATGATGGAGCAGGGAGCACAGGGGATTTTGCAACCCGGACAGGGAGAGGCGAAGCCGGCATTGTGAACCCATTGAGAGTAGGAGTGAGACGAGAAGAGCGTCGGCTATGGCCTAGCCTAGTTATTGGCGCGGTAGACGATGACGGCCATACAAAGGCCCAAACGTCGTGCTTTGAGTCTCGCGCATTGAACTCTTTCGCGCGTGCTTGACAAGCTAGCGAGAGGAGAGGCAGTCAGGGAGTGACTTGTACAACACGCGAACATGAGCAGATCGTCACCCTCTACATACGGACGTTCTTGGATGCCAGAGAAGTGGGCTCTCGCTGGGTGGGATAAGAATTTCATCTCACCTCTGTTGTTACTACTACCAGAATCGGACATTTGAGATTTGAGAACGCTCTGATTTGTGATTCATGCTAGATTGTCCGCTTCACAAGGCCTCGATTACATGGAGAGTTGAGCACGGCATTTCCAAGAAAACTTGGGCCAGCAAAGATTCGTCTCTTGGTGCAGCTCGCCCCGTTCCAGATCCTCAAGATGGTCCAATACCATGCTCCCCCACTCGTTAACGGTGGTGTCGCGGAGAGCGATCTCTCCACGACTCTCGAATTGGCGTCAGTACAGAGCTCCTGTGTCGAGGCCAATACACAGTCCGCTCAAAGGAGACGCTTTCTTCTCCATTCGCCAGAATCGTATTCATTCACCCTCAGAATCAGAGCTTCTAGCCACTGCCACTTTAACTCTATCCTTGTCCCACTCCTTAACCAATCTGCCGCTCTTCGCTCGGATAGTGCCCACCCTCCCCTTCGTCCGGCCGCCTCTCTTCTCAAAGTCCTCCATACCTAGCCTGGCGTCATTGAGATCGTTCTCGAAGTCTTTCCAGAAGTTGTCAATCACGCCTGCCTCATCCATGCTGTCCACGATGTTCTCGGCTTCTTTTTCGCGCTTCTTCTTGTTCAGTTTCTCGCGAGCCACGATTGCCTCGGCAGACAATACACCTTGGGATTCTAGATAAGCCATAAGGGAATCATTCAGGTGATATTTCCAATGCGTTAGTTTATGGCCCATCTCGGCGTTGGCAGCGCAGAAGCGACCGAGGAAGAAGCGTATGTTTGGCGAGGCGATCAGGTGGCCCGCTTCGTCGTAGGTAACGTTATTTTTGTCATCTCCCTCCTCATCTTCATCATCGTCTGAGTTGTCGACAGGTTCTAATGTCTTCTTGTAGTAGGGCTCGCCACTGAATACAAATTCGTATCGAGCTGGGTTATTCGTCCGGTTGCAAGCGTCGCATGTGCGCATGTGGTCCTCGTCTTCGCCTGGTAGTGCTACTACCCTCATGTTTGGCCTGGCCAAGATTGTGTGTTTGAACTGGTTTCCCCACGCAGAAGAGATCAACCTACTTCCTGCTTGAGCCCGGACTTGGTCATCTACCCGAGCAAATGCCAGGTTGTACACAGGGTCTTCCCGGTTGAAGGCGGGCGCAATTTTGTTCTTCACCATCCACTCAATGATGTGAATGAACAACTCCTTTGGCTTCTTGGACGCAAAAGAGGTGAACTGGAGAGGGATATCCTGATGTGGTCGACCATGCCTGCCTTCAGTATCATCTTCGATAAAGTCGTCTTCAGCCTCGACTTGCTCCAGTTCTTCGTCGTCTGCTTCGAGGTCTGTGCCACTAGAGTCGAATTGCTCCTCAGAAAGGCCATAAGTCGGTTCGCCGATGAAACTGATGTCAGCAGCCCCTGGGTCTTCCTCGATCTCTTCTTCGTCCGAATCTGCAACGCGAGTGATCTTTTCGCCAGCGCGTCTACGTTTGAGAAGGTCCAGGTGCTCTCTTGTCTTGTCTCTTTGAGTAGTGACGGGACCGCCTCTCGTCCGACGGGCCTCGGAGTGCGGAGTCCCTTGGTCAGAGTCTTGAAGATCCTGGAGATCTTCCTCAAGCTCGTCCTGCTCCTCTCGGGTCCGTACACGGCGTTTCGTTGAAGACTTGGATATTAATGACCGTCGGTGGGGTTTGACAAGTGCATGCACGCCGCTGTCCTCATTTTCATCTTCAGAAGAGACAAATTCGACCTCATTATCGCTCACAATGAAAGCATCGCTTCTGCTCTTGCTTTTCTTTGGTGTTTTCCTCCTAGGATTCTCCTCGTCTGAAGCATCGATCAATTGATCGTTTCTGACTACAAAAGGATCTTCTATATCTAGTCTTGACTTCCTGCGGAGAGTAGGTCTCGTTACCATGACAACATCATCGTCAGTCGTTTCCGGCGATCCGATATCGGACAATGTCTGCTGTCGATTGGCGGGAGAGAGGACTTGGGGCGAAACGAGACCATCGGAAGGCTGATGGCTGGTGCGGCTTGCGGCGTGAGGCGACGATCTCTGTCGCAACCTACCAGACCTCCTCCTTCGTGGTGAGCTTTGCAGCTCGTCGGATTCATCCTCATTCGAGATCAAGGTACTTGGTTTCAGCGGAGAGGACGACCCCTGATGCAACCGCCTGGATCGGCGCGATGGCATTGATGCAGGTGTGGGAACCGCTGGTACCGCATTGGATACCCTGCGCCTCTTCTGAGCTGGCGATACCAGTTCATCTTCATCGGAATCATTTCCCAGTTGCATGTGCGTCACACGATCGCGAGTGGGCGAGGACGGGAAAGAGGTATGAGGGGGCGTTTGGTTGGCCTCTGAGCACGGTCAGCCTGGTAACCCCCATAAGGATGTACTTAAACCTACCTTGAGTTCCGCCTCGAATCTGGGAAGAAGGCTCTGGGCTGAGTAGAGGTACTGGGTCGGACGACAGCCTATGGGCCGTTCCAGCTGAATCTTTCGCTTTTTCATAGGTGATGCCAGTCAGTCTATCTTGCACCGATGCGCTGTAATTCTCTTTCGCAGGCGATGATGAGGGAAGAGGCGAGAACTGGAGCCTCATCTGCTTCTTTCGTTCACGGAGGGGCCGTTTGGATGCCCCCAATCTGGTATGACCTGCCATAACGCAAGATGGTAAGGATGCTCCTAATCATATCGTCAGGGCGCCAGTATTGGCAGATGTAATCGGACCAAGCTCTTGAAGTAAGGTCAATGGAGAGTGAATGGCAACTGGGCGTGTCTGCGCAGTGATCCGAGGCTGAAACGAAGGCGGGGAGAAAGCGCGTTCAGGCTGACTCACGCTATCACGTGACAGCTGAGTTAGGTAAGCGAACCGGCACTGACGCGTCGTTTACAGCTCACATCTGAGTGGTGGAAAATGAGTCCTGTCGAGCCTTGCGATTCTGCCAACGTCAAACGTCATCTGGTGGAGAGCAACGGAAGTTTTTCCTGTCCTTCGATCTGCTGTGGAGCCTCCCTGTCCTGATCGTGATGAACCTTGGTCGGAGGCTGGCGATGACGAACACGCTTCACGCCAGGGAATTTTCTTTGGCCACTAATGGCGAGCACCAACTGGCCTGACGGTGAAGCTCGTGATGGAAGTGGCTTGACCTCGAGACAAGTTCTCGCACGCCCGCGGTGAGTTGGTACTCGTAGAGTGGTGACATATCCAGATGGTTCGATGACTTTCGCTCTTACTCGTTGCTGGGTGAAGACGATATCATTCTACTCGTTCGAGTACAGTCTACCCAGTACAGTTCTCAATCCTCAGCTTTGTGGCTGAGGCCCAACACCAGAATATACGATTCACTTGTAAATGGCAAGCCAGCGGATATATGGATTCTCGACAATTCCTTGTTTGGGTTCCCAATGTGGTTTCTCGCTCGCTTAGTCTGTTCTGAGCGGAGCACCACGCAAGGATCGGGATAGTTGCAAACAGGCTTGTTGACGCTCGAGACGCGAAACAAAGCTCAAGGAATGCAGTACGAGCACTAGGGCTCGTCCTCGCAGTCGTAAGAAAGCAGATGCTGGATGATGCTAGCGCAAACAGACTTCGATTCCCGTAGCTGGTGATGTCATGTTTAGCTTTGTTTCTCCTCCGCGTTCAAGTTTCGGAAGCGATCTCCACCTCAATTCCACCAGGTTGATGCTCAGCGTGTCCTTTTCAGCCTGTGTCGACATCGCGCTTGTCTTGTTCGACTGAGGCAAGCCACAGTCCTTGCCGATCGCTCGTCGATTGCAGCGAGTTCATGGTTAGATCCTTCCCAAACTTGGAACAAACAGCACTGTGTGCGCGTGCTTCTGTGACGCCTTGTGCCACCGCCTTCCCAGTGAGCTGCCAGTGAGGTAATGCAACACGGGCCTCCTCCACCCACTGACCACCTTCATTCATGACTACATCACCTCTCCTCTTCTCGTCCTATTCTTTGGTCTTTCATATTATTCTCGCACCAACCCCATCATCACATCTTTCTCACCACGAATCCACCTTCTCACAAAATCCCCGACTGCCTCAACTACCTCAGTATCGTAACTGCGCCAGATTTCGCAGTTTCTTTCTTCATTTGCTATTGCTGTGATACCCATTTCGCATAGTTTTCTCTTGGTCGACGTCCACCATGGCGACGGTCAATCGTCCTACCGACAACGCCATCAAGGAGAAGGATATCAACCAGAAGCTCCAGCTCTATGGCATCTTCCAAGCCTTCTCCAACGGCAAGGTCCCCTCGAACAAGCAAATTGATGTTGCCTTGAACAGCGCACTCGGCTCTAAATTCCTCTCCTCACCATCATCGAAGCTCTCAAGCGAGGGACGCGACCTCGTTACCGACTTGAAGGAGGTCATCCGCCAAGCCCAGCATCTTCTCTTGTCGAAGAACGAGGGAAACCTCCTTCAAGAGTTCATCTGGGACACCCAGAACCTGGATGGCAGTAACACCAGCCTCCCCAATGCCCCCACCGACAAAGACACTGCCCGGCAACACGGCGACCAAGCTCTCGACGGCCTCAAGACTCTTGGCAGACTTGTCCTCTCCAATGGGCAGTTCCGCAAACTCCTCAACGATGCAGTCGTTCTGATGCGGGATGTTGCTGGTGACGCCGCTCAGAATGTCGCCGGCAAAGTCAACCCACCTGAAGATAAGCTGAACCAGATCGACGACCCCGCTGAAGATAACACCTGGCATGACGTTCCCGACTTGTCACGGGAAAACATCCGAAACCAGGCACGCGACACCTTCAACAAGAACTCGCCTCTCAGCCGCGAAGATGTGAGAGAGGCCGCCAACAAAGGCACTGATTCCGCCCAGCAGCACCCAAGCCAGGATAACCGCGAAGCTGGTCTCTCAGGTCTGCAGAACGCAGCAGATCACCTGCAGTCTCGTGCAGATCAAAATATTCCGGATGAGCGTAAGGAGGATGCAAAGAAAGCCAAGAGCGCCACGGTCCAACATACAAAGAACTACGCCAACAAGAAATTTCCGCAAGAGCGCCGCGACCAGACGATTTGGCGTCTCAAGAAGATGATTGTTGAGATCCAAGGCCATTCAGACTGTACGTCGTCTTCCTTTTGGGGTTGAAAGAATGTTGAAGCTAACCGCTTACCTAGACCGCGAGGCCATCGATACCCTGCTCTCTCTGGCGGAAGAGTACGGAGGCCATGCCAACAACTTGACCTCGCAATCTGCCGGAACTGTCAAAGGTGCACATGGAGATAATCGTTTGCAAAGCGCAGAGGCTAATTTGAAGGTTCGTATAGCTGCAATCCGCGATAACAAGAACGCGCTGACAAAGCTCAAGACCCTCATTGAACGCTTCGCCAATTACACTAGCACCGATGACTTCTTCGATGCACTGAATGCCATCTACCGTGATGCCGATCGTGATCCGGAACTCAAGGACTGGTTCAAGGCTGTGGACCGATATGTTCGCAAATGCCTTCAGGAGCAGGGATACATCCTCCAAGACGAGGCGACTGATGAATACAACCGTTTGCACGACCACGGCCGTTTCCTCCTCCGTGATCGCTACCGAGACCACACCGACCGAATTCTCGATGAGATCAAGTTCCTCGCTGATCAATTCGACCAAGATCCCCAGAACAAAGCCTTCGGAGACGCTGTGCAGAAGCTTTTCTTGGACCTCGGAAATGACGAGAGCGGCAAAGCCACCTTCAAGCCTCATTTGATCAAAGATATTACGGAGGTGATCATCCCTGGAATCTTCGAAAACACTCGCTACATCCCGATTCCTAGAATCGAGGTCTCGGATCCCATGATCGATGCCGTTGTCGAAAATCTCGTCATCGAAAGTGACAACTTGTTCCCCAATGTGCTCGAGTTTGGCAGCGACAATTACTTCCGGATGGGACGTAAGGGAGTTTCCAACAAGAGAGATAACAAGGTCACCATTGCAGGCTCTGGAGTTCAGATGGACCTTCGAGACGTTGCCTATTACATCAAGAAAAAGCAAGGTTTCCCATCGATCACTGACAAAGGTGTCATGGACATCTTCCTCGGAGGCGAGGGTTTCAGCTTCAAAATCTCTGCTCGAAATGCCACTGCAAGCGACCGCACCCACTTTGTCTCTGTGGACAAGGTTGATGTCACCATTAAGAATCTGAGCGTGAAGGTCAAGCAGTCCAACCACAAGTTGTTGTTCGCCATTGCCAAGCCATTGTTGCTCAAGGTGATGAAGCCGGCCATCCAAAAAGTTCTCGAAAAAGAGATCAAGGACACCTTCACCAAAGCCGACGCTTTTGCTTACAGCGTGCACCAAGACGTGGAACGCGCCAAGCAATCGACCAAGGATGATCCTGAAAACGCTCCGAATGTCTGGCAATCTTACTTCAATTCCTATCAGAAGATGATGACCGAGAAGAAGGAGAAAGCTAAGGAGAAGACTTCGAAGACCAATGTCAACGTCGCAGTCACCAAGGAGGATTCCATGTTCAAGCATATCAACCTACCAGGTGGTGTTTCGACCAAGGCCACCGAGTACAAGGAACTTGCTCGCAAGGGCGAGCGCTGGGAATCTCCTATCTTCAGCATTGGCAGTGCGAAGGAGTCTACCGACCTCCCCAAGCCCGGAAAGGTCACTCGGAAGCCACATGATACAGCCGAGGGCAGAATCCGGGGTGGGAACCATCCCAACACCCGTGACGATCTGTCAGCTGTTTCTGGCACAACCGCTGCGAGCAACCCGATGTCCGCCGCGAACCCCAGCCACGCCACAGCTGGTTTCAGCAACCAAGTGGACCAAGCTTTCGGCAGCGCGCCTGGTACCAATGGCAGTGCCAACTTGAACAAGCCCAATCCGAGTGGTACCTACTACGATGGGGTGACCCAATAGGTTCAACGGACGTGTTTTCTTGCCTTGACAGTCAACTGTTAGCATTGATACCCTTTCCTTCAACGACTTCAGTCCTGGGGTGGTGTACAGTGGGGTGGTAAAGGACATGAGTTATGTTCTACCTGACGAGTTTCTCTTTCGTGGTATCAAAATCCTGCATCTACCGGCTGCATGCGCCTGTACGCGGAACCGAAATAATTAGATAGTCGACTCTAGGACTAGCACAACAGACAGCAATCTTGCATTAGTGATTTCAACCGTGGTCAATCATCCTCGTCCTGCAATCAGTGCCTGGCAGCATCCGCGATCCAAGAAGGCCCATGTAAGACTGTTGCCGGGTTGAACTAGCTACGGTGGGGTGTTGAGCTAACGACGCTGCAACGCGCGCGTCAAGTGACGCGTGAACGATCAATTAAAGCACCTCGACTCCACAGGCAACTGCGAGGGCAATCCAAGCCATCAACACCACCGCCACCACCACTACCCTCCTACACTGTTCTTTTGTTCTTTTCAATGCTCCCGACCTTTGTGTTCTCCGGCAATTCTCTCTCTACGCCACTTCTGGATGCAGGAATTCGTAGGTTGATTCCTGAAGCAGTCGGCCATGCCCATCGTCAAACCCAAGGCTCCTGAATACCCCAGACCAGTCTCGCCAATTTGTGCCGACGAAGTTCCTATAGGCAAGGACACAATCGTCTATTATGATCAGAATGATGGCGTCCAACAGGGCGAGAAAGAGAGAGCGGCGAAGCGAAGACGGATCGAGGCCCACGCCGCAGCCCACCTGCGCGGAGAGCCTGTGTTCATTCTCACTGCCGGGCTGAGGGGTCCATTTGGCGATGGATGGCAAAATCCCTGGGCCAAAAAGAAGCGCACCGATATCAAAAAGACTGGAACAAGTCAACAGAGACCTAGACAGCACATCAAGCCTGTCGATCGAACTGGTCAGACTCCACCAATATCGTCAAAGAAGCAAGAAGGGCAGGCGGCCACAGAACTAGACATGCACCACAGAAGGCAAAGGGAGGACCGCTTCGCAGATGACCAAGGTTCAACGCTGAGCTGGATACGAAAGCGAAGGACTCTAGAGACATCTATCTCTGGTGATCTACTCGCATCAAGGGATCCCAAGACCGAGGGCTGGTTGAAGACAAGTGAGGCATACAAGACACCAGATGACACACATCCTGAACCATCGCCGCCGTCACCAAGCGAAAGAAAGACGAAGACATGGGAACCTTCTCGGCCTCTTACGGGTCTCTCCATTCGAAACGATGCAGCTATCACCAGCTCGAATTGCGGTGACCTCAAGCCCTCCCGTATATCGTCTCCCAAACCGTTCGAACAGCTCATAATTAGCTTTTCGTCCCCTATGAAGTCGCGAACTGTGCCAACGGACGAAGGGCCAAGTGATTGCCGCAGCTCCCCTTTGAAATCCAGGCTTCATCAAACGCCACTGCGGAACCGCGATCACAACGCACAACCAGCCTGGACAGACGAAACTAGAGCGGAATACGCGATCTTGAAATCAAAGCATACAACAGCTCAGCCTACTTTGGCTGTCATGGATTCGGACTCTGGTCATCCTAACCCATCCGATGCGCGGAGCCCCTATCAATCCAAAATCAGCCTCCCACCATCTAAGGCACAGGAATTGATGCACGTGAATTGTATAGCAGAAGGTGGTTCAGGTTCCAACCATCCTCCAACGCCACCGAAGGCTCGGGAGGAGAGTCCTTTGAGGCCCGTACCAGACGTCCACTCGGCCTCGAGCGATGCCTCAGCTTCTCTCAAGACCGCGCAAGAGGGGCGTTCATCAAGTCACCAAGAGATTGGGCCTCCGTCGCTGGAGAAGAAAACGACAGGGTCAAGTACGACAACTGAACTCCCGTCAGCTCAGCTGCCCGAAACCCTGATATCACCATTGCTCCCTTCGAACATCTCAAGTCACGATCAAATGCTTCGTGACAGCCCTCGTCATGGTTCGACGGCGCCCGGTGTGGTGGAGGATCATGACAGAGCAACACATCTAGAGCATCCCGCAGACGGTGCTGTGCATCCTGATACACATAATGCCGCGACACATGACTTAGAACCTCCGAGGAAGTCACAAGTTGGATATGAAGGCCCTACCATTCAAGCCCCACAGGAGAATACCAAAGGCGCTGTCAATTCTACGCAGGTATCAGACTCTGCACCAACAACAACAACAACAACAACAGCTAAAGCCTTGAAAGTGGTACCTGGCGGTGGCTGGACAACAAGCTCCCCTGTCGGCGTGAAGAAGGGAGGTTCATTGAAAAGCAGGAAGCGACAGGCCTTTGCAAACGAAGCGAAGCCATCAGGATCTATCAAGTCGGCTCTGAGAGTTGCCAAAGCTGGCCCCAATCAAGAAGATATGGTTGTCTACAAAATGGCCTATGAGTACGGTGATGATCTGCGACTGGACGAGAACGAAGTACACAAAGCCCTTCCGCATGATGAGACGTCCCCAAGGGCGTCCGGAGCATCGGTGCCGAGGAGCATTTTGAAAGCTTCGCTGCAACAATCAATGGGCGTATCTGCCTCGAACAATGGCGGTTCATCATCGACAAAGCAAGATGCACAAAGACAACGAATGCTCAGTCTGATCGAGAACGACAGCTTTGATTTGGATGGCGCAATAGACGATCTAGGATCATTTTTAGACACATGGGACGCAGAGAAGCATGAAGCGGGAGTTAAGTGAGGCAGGTCTTTTGTAGCTCTCCTGCCGTTTGATAATAGTGTTGGAAACTGATCGTGGGGCTCTGTACATAGCAGTGTACGTGGGACTCTGCAGATGTTGCGAGAGTTGTCCATCTACGGTCTCCATCTATAAGCCAGTGCTCGGAGTTTGTTGCCTTTGTGAAGCACACATGATGGCATTCGACCTCAGTCGCACGCTCTGGAGCAATGGATCCTTTGTCTGCCTTCACGCTGTACGAGTACTCCGTTCCGTAATGCGTGGGTAAATTCTGGTCACTGCAGCGAAGAATACGGAGGGGTACCCGCCAGAAGAGTGGTGCACTTGGAAGTCACGAGGGGAAAAGCTGCGACCTGGATAGAAAATGTGCCCAGAGACGCCCGGCCACTCTGTCGCCACAGGCAGACTGGCTGTGCTCTATCAGTACTAATACTGAAACAAAGCGAATATTCGTGAGACCAGCGTGACTGCAAGACGAGGACTTAAACAGACGCGCCAAGTAATGTGGCGGGTGACGGCACGCCATCGCGATCCCAGATCCGAAGCCAGTCAGCCGGTTTTCGGCTCTTGGTTCGACCGAACGAGATTCCTCCCGATAACGCATCTTCGATGAACAACTTGTTTACTCTTCTGCGGCAGACGACGTGATCGCGCCTCGACTAGGCCTCTCTTTCGTGACAGAAGAGGCACCTCAGAAGTGACTGGAGCCTTTCTCGCAGCCCATGCATTGAGCCTCACTCCTCACCCGCGTGCGCGGGGAGAGACACTTTGCAGACATGGTCTCGGTTGAATCAACAGCAGCACAGGCGGCCTCTGCATTCGCCCACGGGCAGGGACCGATCACTGCCTCGCCTTCCCTGTTGAACCTGACAGCCTTCAAGACGGCAGCAGCAGATGTGACTTCGTCGTTTACCCTCCCGTCCGCCGAACAGATCCTCCGTTTCCCGCTCCGGTTCGCCTCGCTGATTGACCGAGCAGTTCTCTTCATATTCCACCAAGTGTTCGTGGAGAGCCTGGGCATTAATATCTTCGCAACAGGAGGACAGCCACTGGCTCAGGGTGTCGCTGGAGCACAAGCCATGGCCGAAGCTGCGGCGCAGCCTGCTGTCGCGCAAGCAGTCGGCGAAGCAGGTGCCGAGAGTTGGGCGGCGTTCTTTGCAGAAGCCTTTCAAGCGAGCACATTCAAGTCTTACTGGGGCATGCTGCATTATCTGACATCAAGATGGGCCTTTACGTGCTTCGTTATGGTAGGAAAGACCCTAGGAGTGCATTGAACCATCGGCTGACCATCACAGGCCCTCATCCTCAACCGCATTGGGGTCTATGGTGCTTCTCGACAACGAATCCAGCTGACCTGGACGAAGAGGCTGGCTTTGCGGATACTACCTATCCTTCTTTTCACCAGCCAGATTCACTCTCTTCTCCAAGCTATTCGATGCCAAACGTCTCCGGACTACTCACTCTACCGACATGGCGACAATAACAAATACAGCCTGTTGGACTGGTCCACGGACGGCGGCCCACTTCACACGTTTACATCTACGCTACTTTTCCAGTCCACAGATGCGGACGCATGTGCAGCTGTGGGGATGAGCAGGCCAAGCCCAGACGTGCGGGCGCCGCTTGGGTCTTTCTCGCTTCTCTGGCCTTCGTTCCTGCGCCTGAGCCTGTCTCATGTTGTCGACAGCCTATCCTGCTCACTGCAACAAATTCCGACCATGACAGAAGTGGGCATGTCCGTCTTCGAGCATTCATTGGCGTTCGCTGAAGCCGAGACGATGATCTCTCACACTCTAGGGCTGGGCTATTTCAGCACCATCAAGGCCTCCAGCGGCAACAACACCGCCGCGGGATTCTCGCAAGCCGCCTCTCCGCCTACCATACCGGCCTCGGGCACTATATTGGCTCTCGCTGATGCCACCGCGGCCCTGACTGGTCCGCACATCCTGGATCGAGTCAATGTACCAGTCGAAGTTCTTCTGGTTACCCTGCTATCATGCTGCAACTCCTTATCATCCCACGTAATCGCTGTGCTTGGCAAACAGCGTCAATGGCGACTGGTGAATACTGCGATATGGGGGATGGCCTTCATGGGGTCCTTCGTATGGGGCTTGTTCACCACGAGTGTCATGGTCCGAAGTGGAGAGAACGGCGACAACCGCCCCGTCAGCAGTCTCCTGCATTTCCCGACTGTTGCAATTGTTGGTTTCCTCCCCCATATGGCTATTCTGGTTGGCGTCGCAGTTTGTCTGGCGATATACCTCGTTGCTCTCACCTTGACTGCAATATCCCTGGGAACAAACCCACACATTCCGCAGCCGACTAGCCTCAAGGAACGTTTCGCCATAGCTCATGACAACCTGCAAGCGGCAGTCCAGACCCGCGGGATCAACATTCGCTGGTACGAAGACTTCTACACAGCACTTCTTCGTGTCGGGTTCGCCGCACTAACCGCAGCGTCCGAAGCCGTCTTCTTGAACGAAGGGCGAGCGGTCGAAGTTCGACAGTTCACCTGGTTGGAAGAAGATCGACTGGACGAGTTTGACTCGGCTATGCGTGAAAAGGGCCCCTTTCAAGGGGCCGGCACCCTTCAAAATGGCCAGCAATTTCAGATCCTGGAAGAATACGGCTTACCACCCTCGAGTCCCGGAGGAACCGACCAAGGGGGCGTTTGGGAGTCGGGCTTTGGCAAGGAGCGGAAATTCGGCAAAAAGGAAAACGAATTGGAAGGGAAAGACTCTTTCGTTTATCCTACTCCCCGCAGCGGAGGCGTCGGGGCTGTACAGCGGACGACACGGTTCTTCCTGCTTCTGATTTACATTCGCGGCATTATGTTCTTGACGGCTGGATACATTGCATTTGGGTTTGGCGTGTTGTTGGACACCATTGGCATCACGGCGAGGCCTCGCTGGCTCAGACGACTGGTTGGCCGCTCATTGAAGAAGATCAATACTGAGCGCAATGCGGCTACCACTGGGACTCTTGACTTTTGGGTCTTGACAGAAGATGGCAAGCTCACGATACCGAGCACCGACGAGGTCGATATTGAGCCAGAAATGAGGAGACGACTGATGACCGAGTTCTCGGGAGACCGAATTGATGAACTTCTCGACGCGAAACTGTACGACTGGTGGAGATCCGGTGGCTGGTTTGGGACGAAAGACGAGAGCGGAGAATACCAGCCGTCGAACGCAGACGATCTTGACGATACTACGAGCGTGGTTTCCATGTCCACGGAAGCGAACAGCAGCGTCGACGAAGATGAATGGGAGTCAGAGCCTGAAGGAACGAGAACCCCGACGCAAACATCATCAGGGCAAACCTGGTCTTTTTCACACATCCAGTCTCGAGAGTCAACGCCGGACCCCTTCACAGACTCACCACTCGATGCTATGACACTAGCAAGGCTTCTCAATCCAAAAGACAGAGCATCCCGCGAAGAAGCACGGATTCTCTCATCTCACCTGCTAGCCAGTGCTTCGGCCGACTCGCCCGGAATCATGACTCGCTCCCGCTATCGCCGTGAACTCGAAGCCGAACGGGCTAGAATCCTCCTAGCAGGGCGAACTTCAGGACCAGGCACCCAACCCCACCACCACGACCACTTCGGCAAAGTTCCCGCAGTCTCGTTATACAAGGAGCCGGAAACCAAAGGTCCTCGACCACTGACATCGACCGAGGAAGCAGAAGTCCTCGAGTCCCTCATTCTCGAGCGACGAAACAAGCATGCATCCTCTCCTCCACCGCGCGTTCCAGCCGCTGCTGAGAGCGATGATGACTCTAGCAGACAGCTGGGCCCGCCCTGTGTGGTCTGCCAGGTCTCGTCGAGGACGATCATTGCCTGGCCATGCCGCTGTCTTTGTGTATGCGAAGACTGCCGTGTCAGCCTTGCGCTCAACAACTTTGGGAACTGTGTGACATGTCGACGAGCTGTGCAGGGATTCGTGAGGCTTTATGTGCCGTGACGGTGAGTAGGTCTTCATGGGTTCCTGGGGCGATTAGCAGGTCGTCTCTGTGGCCAAACTGGTCGCAAACATGTTTCTACCACCGAGCTGAATGGGTCGACCGCCAGCGCAGCACCTGTTTTGCTTACGTATGAGTGTAATCGTAAGACCACGATCTCTTTATTGCCTTTTCCGGTCTTCATTCCGAGGTATTACCCTTGCTTGAGTCGACGTGCTTTCTGCGATCTGATCTCCGACCGTCAATCCTAACGAGAACTCGTTGTTGGTGTTTCATCCCTCTCCACAAGGCCTGTAACGAGGCCACACGACTGGTCTGCCAGACGAATCCCATGAAATGTCGTGCCGTTCCCTGTCCTATCTCTCATCGGGCTGTAAGCACCGTATGCGCAACACCGCAACAGGGAGAAGATACGAGTTCACTGAAGATGCAAGGTCGAAGGTGTGTATGCGTACCTAGGTATTGTATGCGCCCCACCCGAGGTTCAACCTGTGGAGAAGGAGTAGAGTTCATCGGCGTTGCATGTCACCCTCGAAGCATGTGGGTTGCTTGCGGGCCTTCTATAAAACGGTAGAAACTTTCTACCTCGTCGGTCTCTTCTGCATCGTGCGTTCCTCTATATCCTGTATCTCGCACCATGTATTGCCGTTGATTGGCACTTCAAAAGTGGACGAGATAAACAGCAACAAGACGGTGTAGATCCGTGTCTGATTGTCTCTATCTGCTGGTCTCCCCACCCCGCGCCGCCATGGCACCCCCGTTTCGCGCCGAGCAGGTGGGATCGCTCCTCCGGCCCAAGTCCCTGGTCGAAGCGCGGAAGAGGTCTCTGCTCCCGTGGAATGATCTTCGAGCCGGCCCAAAGGCCGGCGAAGGTGAAGGTGAAGGTCAAGGCAAGGACGACAGTGCTGCCGCCGCCGCGAACAGCTCCCCCGGCCAAGACCTAGATGGAGAAGCCGACCCGATGGAAGTGCTCAAGACGGAGCAAGACCGCGCGATCAAAGACGTGGTCTCGGACCAACTCGCGCGGCACGTCCTGCCCATCACGACGGGCGAATACGAACGCAGCATCTTCTACGGCAACTTCTTCGAGAGCCTCTCCGGCTTCGAAATGCGGTACACGCCCCTGGGCGACTTCAAGACGGGATTCCCCACGAACCGGCCCCTGCTCGAGTGGGGCGTCCCCGGGCGTGACGCCGGGTTTCCGACCTCGGGCGCTGTGCGGCTCGCCAAACCCGCGTACCTGGACGACTGGCTGTACCTGAGGAGTCTCCTGCCCGAGGACCGGTGGGGGGACGCGAAGATGACGGTCCCGCCGCCCGGGTGGTGGCATATCCAGCTCAAGGAGCCGTTCGACCGCGCGTTGTACGCCACTGACGAGGCCTTGTTGAGCGATCTGAGCGCCGCGCTCAGGACCGAGATCCTCACGCTGTATGATGCCGGGTTGCGCGTCGTGCAGGTCGATGACCCGAATTTGAGTTTCTTCTGCGAGTGAGTCATTTATCCTGTTCCTGTTCCTGTTCTCCTTGTCCTTCTCTTTCTCTTTCTTTCGGCCGCGAAAACCGAGCCAGGGATCGTGATTCACTGGAGACTTGTGCCAGTGGCGGCAGCGGTGGTGGGTGAGATACACACACACACACTTGCTAACTGGCAATGTCTGCTGCCTGCAGCGAGGAATGGATCGCCACGTGTAAGGCCGAGAACGTCGACCTCGACCGTCTCTTGGAACTGTACGTCAAGTCGCACACCGACGCCGTCGCGGGCCTCCCCTCCGACCTGACCCTCGGGGTGCACATCTGCAGAGGCAACTTCCCCAACGGGGTCGGGCTCGCGAGCGGCAGCTACGAGCGCATCGCCAAGAAGATCTTCACCGAGACGCCCTACACGGTGTTTTACCTCGAGTTCGACTCGCCCCGGGCCGGCGACTTCGCGCCCCTGAAATACCTCCCCGTCGACAAGGCCGTGGTTCTCGGCGTCGTGACGACCAAGTCTGCCGAGATGGAGGATCTGCAGGCCTTGAAGGACCGCGTCTATCAGGCCGCCGAGGTGATTGCGCAGGGCCAGGGCGGCGGGCGGACTCGCGACGACGCTCTAAGGGATAATCTGGCCGTGAGCCCGCAGTGTGGGTTTGCGAGCGATCACTCCGAGGGCGGCGTGGGCATGACCAGGGAGAGGATGTGGGAGAAGTTGGACCTGGTCAAGAGGCTTTCCGAGGAGATCTGGCCGGGCTGGAATAGCAGGTAGATAGTCAAAAACTATTGACACGTCAGGGAACAAGGTTGTCGATAGGTAGGTAGGTGACTGTATCTAAAGGGACAAGGTTGTCGATAGCTACGAGACGTGATGTACATAAGAGTGACCTTTTGGTCGAAGCGATGTATGTTCGTGACCTGGTCAAAGGCTTCGAGCATCTATCCTCCTTCGTCTGAACACAGGACCTTTCCTCGAAGGTCTCAAGTCACCGCCGTACATGCTCCGGAAGCCCATTCAGCTCGACCAGTCTTGGCGTTTCCCTCGAGGTAGGTATGCGAACTTGGTGCTCCAGAGAAGATATCGCAACCCAAATGCCCCGACCGAGAGTTCACGTATTTCCCCATCATCCGTCTTTGGTCCGAAGGTTGTGCGTTGTTAACTTCGTACTCAAGCGAAATCACAAAGCAGCCACCGTCCCTAGAATGTGTGATATGTCTTCTCTTCCATGTTTGGCAGCTTCTTCGCGGTTCATACTTCGCGGGGATCAAGCGAGTGCCTCGATGTTCCAGGTTTCCGAACAGCAGCGGTGACATCCTTACGTGTGACGATCGACTGCCCCAGAGCGCCTTCGTGTGGCTAAGTATTTTCAGGCAATCTTGAATCCTTCCGGCCATGAGATCACGGAGTTGATTAGTTTGACGAGGGCGGAGTAGGAGGCGGACGTAGACCATAGTGTTGTAGCCGAGTTTGTACTGCTGTGGAGATTCTCAAGCTGTCGCCTAGACCGCTTGACAAGCCACAATGCTGGAGAATGGTACTGTTGGTGACGAAAGAGGCAGTCGAACTTCTTGTACAGTAGTGACCACCAGAATCCCACGAAGGCAGAGATCGGGTCTGGCAGTATTCAGACAAACCACCCAATCATATCTCTCAAAAGTTCTTACCTTCATATTTTGTAGTTGTCAAATTCCTCCTAACAATTTCCTCGCTGGTTGAGAACAAACTAGCACCGGGCTAGAAGGCGTGCCAGTGACGAGTTGTGTCGACAACCCCCAGTTCGAATCCCGCCGCAGCAATCTCGCCAAACCCCCCTGTACCGTACCGCCGACAGAAATCTCGCCAACATCCGCATCGGTACCGTTCGACATGTATAGAATTATAGTCCGTTTGCCTACTTGACAGGAATAGTCAAATCGGCGGCATCAAAGTGATGCCGTGAGATGGGAGTAGACCGGCTGGTTCGCCACAACCGGATATAGCCCAATCTGTTATAAAAGCTCGAGACAACCTCTTCTCTGAAGAGGTTATAGTAGAGTTTTTGTTCTTTATCTCTTGAGACATTGTGCAGCAGGTTTTCCTTTTTCGACGGAGAATAGAGATGCATACTTAGTAGGCATCTCAGCACCACTAGATTCTGAGGTAAGGCGGCATCGAGCAGCCGTTCAGGAGTCCTGGTGTATCCTTGCTCAGGTTATCGGAAACAGGGCTCGTGTCAGGTTGTCGGGATGTTGGTACATAGAGCCGCGCAGCGATTTCAGAAGGATGCAACTAACTCGTGTCCAAGTGCCGCCCGATCCTCCTTTATTGATGCACGTAAGTACCAAGCCACGCTGTCGGAAGCCCCCTGTGTCTCGAGGCTAAGCTCATCTTTGTTTTTCTAATCATCCCAATGTTCCATGGTGCTGAAACAGATAAACAACGGCAGTGGTTCACCCGTCTTCATCTGACGAGAGCATTGTGGCCTCTCCTTCCAACCACGCTCGTAAAGCAGGTCCGTCCATGTTCTCAAACCAGATGAACTTTGACATGAAGTTCTTGAGCTCAGTAAATGTTTCGATGCCGAGAAGCTGGCTTCGCCGATTCAACTGCTCGACGAACCAGTTGCGATTTTTCGTCCATACAGATCCGATACTTCCTAGAATGAGAGCCCAGAGTACTAAGCCGCGATACTCGTTTCGTCCTGTCCCCGGGACTAGACTGGGGGATCTTCTAGTCAGGTGGTGCCTTAACTGGTCTGCCAGCCGGGGCTTGATCCCCGAGGTATCGGCTTGAGGAAAGATAACGATGTCGTGGTACAGCAGCGCAGCAAGCCGAGTTATCGAGAATATTAACCTGTCTTCCTCGTTCTCATCGGTGTCCTGGTCGTTAGAGTCCGCCGGGATGCTCAGCAGCTGATGATGATTGGCACGAGCAATCTTCAGGAGGCAGCGAAATGGATATGACACCTCATCGCCTTCTCCCAATACGCCAAACTCGGCAGTGATGGTCGCAGTACAAAGCAAACATTCACGAAGTCTGCCGATGTCGCCTCTCCCCGGAAGGAGTAGAAATGCAGATCCCTGTCCTTCAAATGTACCTTCGCAAATGGAGGTTGCCATTTTCCTCTTGTAGTCCATGAGGGCTGTCTCGTATTGCTTAAGAAGCGGGAAATCTGGGGTCCTCATGTGAGCCGAGCAATTGTCCAGGCTCCATCTGGTTTTCGCACATCATTAGCTTAGCGGCTCCTCGCACACCAGGAATCACCTACAGCCAGATCATCTCGGCAATTCCAACGAGCTTGACCTCTTCCAATCCGCCTTTCGCCCGGATGAGAGTGTTCATGGCGCGAATGTGGTCATCGTGTGGAACCTTCCTCCCGTACCGGCCCAGGAAGCGTGCCTTGAATGCGGGCGACGGAGGATGGCTTTCTGGAATGACGCGATAGTCCCAGCCTGTTCCTTGATAGGACAGGTTGTATACTGCCATGACAAGGGCATCAGTCGGTACGCCGCTGGCGTCCATGGACTGTATCATTTGCCTCACCAATCCCAGGGCCTGGGTATGGTGGAACAGTCTCAATCTGTCGAATTCACTACTGAGGCCATGCGCATGGTACATCGCCTTTCCGAAGTCGGCCACGCTGGCAAGATGGACGTGGTAGACGGCTGGATTCTCTTGAGCCGCCAACCGCCATTCTCGTCGACCCGGGTGGGTGGCTGGGTTCCCTGATACCTCGATAACATTAGGCCATAATGTGTCATACGCTATCCATTACAGGGTATTAGTAGAGCGCAATGAACAAAACAAGGGCGGAGCAGATGCGAACAACGAAGGGTCTCCGCATAGGGGCGTAGGGCTTAGGGCTGGCGGAATCCCTTACCATATTCGATCAATTCCTGGAATATGGTTGGATGCTGCGACGCGTCGTATGGAGAGAATGGATCTCTTCTGTTCTGAGTCAGAGCGGTCTGGATCCCGGACGGAGAGTCCTTTTGGTCTTCGCCATCATCAGATGTCTTGTCCGTCGATGGGGTCTGGCCAGCTGATTGCGAGTTCTTCTCCTGGTGCCAGCTGTGGCAGGGTTAGCCCAACCACACATTTCTCTTAGCCCGGGATCCTATATGCCTACCTCACTTGTCTTTGCCAGCGAGCTTCTCGAGCAATGTGTTTGGCTGCGTGGCTTCGAGCGGCCGCGATCTGTAGGTGTTTCTCCCGCCGACTTTGACGCGAACCCGGATCTTGCATCATGAATCGAATCGGCATTGGAGCCGACGATTTTCGTGCGGACGCCATCACCACTGCTTGTTGCTCGCCTGGCTCCAAGCCTTTCCCGGAGCACAGAAAACGAAGTCGGAACGAACGTCTGGAAAGAGAGTTGAGAGAATCTCCTTTCTTCAAGCAATCTCCGGCGGCGCCTTCTGTGAATCCCACTACATCTGGCAGTGGCCCGCGGTCTCATCGCTAGCATCCAAGATAGAGACGCGATAATTGTTGGCCCGTCAGCGATTAGGATGGGCTCGCAGCCCTTCGCCTCGAAACGCCGTGGTGACCGTTGTGGTTTCGAGAACGAAAATGCGAACCTCGCTTCAGACGGCTTATGTCATCACTTCGCCACCGTGCTTAGAAGGCTGCTTGGGGGCTAAATCTGGAGCCTACGAGTACGGATTGAAGGACACTCCTCGACAGCGCTCGCATGACGACTTCTCTCCGCATTGTCTCTCTCTATCTCACCCGACACATCAATGGGGCTAAGTACTACCGGGGCCGCCCAGCAAAGCAAATCTCCTGACAATGCTCGGTCCGATCTCATCGTACTCCGCTTTGGTATGGCAATAACTTCTGAACTCAGGTGTCTGGCCAAGCAGACTGCCGCCAAACCAAGGCCCATGTCTCTGTCGCTTGTGAGTGACGACTTGCACTTCTAACCCACCGCTCTTGGCGCCGCCACTGCGAGCTTCTGACGCTCTGATGCGTGCGTCAACCAGGTGTCTGATATCTCGCTGTAATCTTCGACCGAAGTCCTTGTACAAAGTTGAACCGCCAGACAAAACAATATTCTTGTAGAGACCTCTCCGCACGTCGATGGGAGAGGATTGGATCACTCCATCCACCACGGTTGGCAGGGGTGTCAGAAAGTCGGATGAGTAGATTTCGGGATTGAAGAAGATCTCGGGAGCAAGGAATCGCTCGTAGCCCACATCAATCGTAAGGGATCTCCCGTTTGGCTGGGTCACGGTGTGTTTGAGGAATCGATCAGGTTCCTTGTCGTATCGTGCAAACTCTTTGACAATATCCGGGCAGACATAGCAGTACTCTTCCTTGACTCGCTCTGCGGTCTTCAAGCTGCTATCCGCCTCTCCTCTGTCTCGAAGCAGGCTTTGTACGAAATAGGTGATATCTCGCCCGGCGATCGGTATGCTTTTGATTGAGGAGCCAATGACATATCCTTCCGCGACTGGGATAATATGGGTGACGCCGTCGCCGGAGTCGATGACAGTTCCCGTCAGAGATCTGTCTGTGACTTTCGAAGATGTCCATGAGGCAGCCAATGCTAGCACGGCTTGCACGGCGATGTATAAACCGGCGCAGTTAAAGGATTCAAACATGATCTCGGCGGTGTTCTCACGGTTCTCGGGGGGGTTCAAAGGCTGTGCATAGTCAGCACGGTCCAGAGCAGCAAGCAATACCCGTAACTCACAGGCTCCGTCAGGAGGAAGTAGTGGTCTTCTGGCTCGACTCTCAGGTATTTGAATATGGAGTTTGACCAGAAACGTTCCATGTAGTCCCAGTTTTCGATCTGACCATGTCTGATAGGGTAGTTTATGCTGTATCCTGGGCCAGCCGAAGCAGCCAGTGCCTCATCTCCAATGAAGAAATCCAGATCTTCTGTTCCCCGCTTGCCTGCCAGATTGGAGCTGGGTCCTGCACCACCGGTGAGGTATGAAGGCTTGTTTGCGACTGCTGGTCTCCCCGAGCCTGATCCTGCTGCCCCACCACCAGCACCTTTCATAGCAATGGCGGTAGGGAAGACGAACGAAGGAGCGTCATTTCCGGCGAACCCTATATCAACCAGGTTAGAGGACCAGCCATGGCCGAGGGGGGGAGATCGAACCCAGCTTAGAGAACCCAGTTCCGCTGCGACAGATCAGTCATCATGCCTCTATTTGCGACAGCAGCGCACTCACTTGTCCATGACAACGGCCGGGGTTTGGGATGCCATATTGAGGGGCCGGTTGCGCACAAACCCGAGGACAGGCGGCTGCGGAGCGAGTAAGGTGCAGGGAAGAAAGGTGGCTACGGTGACTTTATGCTTTGCTGAAGGGTCATCGCCGGCGGGAAGAGAAGAATGTCAAAGACCTGAGAGGTTCAATTTCCTATTTCCGCCAGCACCGTTCGTAGGCAGCTTCGAGAACCAACGCTGGATGAGGGAACAGTGAGACGAGAGCAATCGTAAAGTGGGCTGTGATTATGTCATCCACGTGACGTGCAAGCAACCGAGGAAATCCCGCCTTGGCATGGACGGCGATGTCGCTTCGCGATTGCTCTTTCACAAACTTCTCATTCATCGCTCTGACGTTGATCATGTTATAGCATCTGCAGCCCCAACAATGGACCTGCCAAATGCGTGGATCTAGCAATCAGTCAATAGCGCGTCTGAAGCAGCTTCAGGCGCGGTTTAGTGCAGGCGCGACCCAGAAAAATGAGAGGTGGACAAGAACTCACTACCCTCGGTATTGGACAAACTGAGCCTGAGTGAGCCTATCCTGAGGTGTTCATTACTTTCCTACTGTATCTTCACCTCGCCGTCACAAGCGGGTCAGGGCGGAGTTACCACCGCATCATTGTTCTGCAGTTCTCCAAGCACACTCTTTTGAACAGTAGCCATCTTATCCTTAACATTCCTTGACACAGTCCTTGCTCCCCATCGCTGCCGGCTGTTGGCTCTTTTCTCCTCGCCAACTGAGTTCTGCCTTGGTTGGACGATATTTTGGCCTCACCTCCAACTCCGAGTCGACTATTGCCTTGAATTACTCGCTTTTCAGACGCTTTAAGAATCTTCCACCGACCAATGGTTCCTTGGTTCGACAACTAAGATCCGTCAAATGCCACGTCGACCCCCAGAAGGTGGCGATATCTGTGCCATTTTCATTCATGCTGGGGCCGGGTTCCATAGCCATCAAAATGAAAAGGTTCACCTCACCGCGGTCAACGATGCAGCAAGAGTCGGAATGGCTGTGTTGAAAAATGGAGGCGATGCTACCGATGCTGTGGAAATGGCACTTCGCCTGCTCGAGGACAAGGAGATCACAAACGCAGGATACGGAAGTAACCTGACCATGGAAGGAGGTGTCGAGTGTGATGCTACATTGGTTGATCACTACGGTCGAAGTGGTGCGGTTGGGGCCATTGCCCACGTTAAAAATCCCATCGCAGTCGCTCGCCTTGTACTTGAAGAATCCACCAAGCCACTGTCCCTCCAACGGGTGCCTCCGAATCTTCTGGTCGGTCCGGGTGCGACCGACTACGCGGCGTGTAAGGGAATTCCAATCCTACCGCCCGACTTTCTCGTCTCAGAAGGTGCCAAAGACCGCTGGATCAGATGGAGACGGGACCTGGAAAGGGTACAGAACGAAGAGGCACATAGGCGAGCACAGGCGCAGCAGGTTGCAGAGGGGGCGCCACAAGCTGAATGGGCTATTCCTGTCACCCCAGTCACTCCCACCGCGTCCCCTCGCCAGCGCCCCAGCTTGTCAGAAATGCCAACAATGACCCGTCCTCTTGTGGCCTCCACGGCCGATATACCCAATCTGCCACAACCTTATCCCGACTCCGTGTCCCCGTTCCGCCGCTCTGGAACGCATCACAACGCGCCTGACGGTAATGCGTCCCATGACCGCTCTTCAGAGACTAACTCTTCTCAAACTGCTACCGACGACAGTTTGCCATGGCTGATGTCAGGGACCAAGCGCCAGAAAATGAGCGATTCTTTTGACGGCCCGTCTTCTGAGGAGGCCATTCCTGCCATTGATGGAAATGGCTTCAATGCACCAATAGCGCAAGTTGTCAGCCATGACCGTGAAGACGAGATATGCGACACGGTTGGGGCCATCGCTGTTGATTGCTTCGGGCGAATCGCTGCAGGATCCTCTTCTGGTGGAATAGGCATGAAACACAAGGGCCGATGTGGTCCAGCTGCTCTTGTTGGGACTGGTACCGCGATCATTCCCGTGCATCCACGAGACCCTACAGAGACCTGTGTAGCCACAGTGTGCAGCGGCACAGGAGAACACATGGCCACTACGACCGCCGCAGCCACTGCGGCTGATCGGATCTATAACTCGGTCCGTAAGGAAAATGGAAGACTCGTGCATTGTAATGAGGACGACGCGATGCGTTCTATCATCGTGAACGATTTCATGGACCACCCAGGTGTGGCTCACAGTCATTGCGCCGGTGCGATCGGCATCCTGGCGGTCAAGAAGACCCGAGATGGGATCTATTTCTACTTCGGCCACAATACCGACTCTTTCGCTCTTGCATCAATGCACTCCGAGGAACGAAAGCCAGTGTGCACCATGTCACGAAGTCGAGGACACGGATCAATCGCCCAAGGAGGAAGAGTCAGCCGGTCCAGGTTTGCTCGGACGCGTTGAGGATTACATCATTTGTCTTCCGGTAGAAGTCCCATACCGGCACGGTCTATGGTACGAAAGACGGAAAATACTCGGACCTAGGGGTCTCCCTCATGGCGGTCAAGCACTGGTTGTATCCAGAATTCGTGGAAGCACACACTCAACCATGCCAATGAAATGAGTCGGTGAAAACGAAGACAACAAGACCGCACAATCGACCTAGGAACAGAGACACCAAGCCAGACTAGGGCAGTCCTGAGGGGCAAGGACATATTAGTAACTGAATCTCTTCTTGAGCGTGAGGTCTCGGGGGATCCTAAGAGCCGCGTCTTATTCGAAGAAAAGCGACAAAAGCCTGTACCTAGGTAGATAGCCAATAACTCTCGCGCTTTCTCGAAATTACTTCTACCTTGGTGTCAGTTCAAACCGGCGGCACGCTAGGCATTTCTAAGATGCCAGAGTACTGGACTCGAAATCCCGAAGATCGCTGGAAGCGTGTCGTCCGCGCCGAAAGGAGACACGTGGTGGATAAGAGGTGCTCCCATCTGAAAACCTGCGACCTTGTCTTTGGAGGTCTTTGGCAGCTCATTGAACTCGCGACAATCCCTTCCCATTCTCACTTAGTCGTTTCCCTCCCTCAAGATCATAAACGTTTCACTTCGGCACCGGGGCCTTCTTGATTTTCTTCCTCCCGCCAGCCACCACAGGCCGTCTCCCAACCCCGTCACTAACAGCCAACACCGTCCCGCACGTCAGGCACTCGCCCCGTTCAGGCGGTTCACAAAAGATACTCAAGCAAATGCTGCACACGAATCCAACGCTCACGACGTTTCGGTGGCAGAAACACGCGGCTCGGAAGTCGACGTCTATTCGGGTGGGGAGGATCAGATGCGCGCTGCGCGTAGACGGGGAAGGGAGGAAGCTGGTGAGCAGGTATGTCAGGAGGGCTTGGGAGGCGGTTGTCTGAGCATTTGTGGACGCGGATTTGGGGTGCTTGGTGCCGTTCGATGGGGAGAGGTGGGCGGGGATGAATATTCCCTGGGTCGCGTCGGCGGCTTGTTGGAGAAAGACTGTCGAGTTTGAACTCGAGGGACCCCCTGACGGTGAGTGCGAGGGCGACGGCGAGGGTGAGTGTGGGAGAGGCAATTGTAAGATGTCGATGGGGATGGAGAGTCGCTGGCACGCGAAGATGGCGTTCATGATGGGGATGTATTGATGGGCTAGGTCTGTGGAGGGCGAGGCTGAGATGAGTAGGATGCGCGACTGGAGTGTTTGAGTTGCTCCTTCGCTTGTGCCGGGGCCGGGGCCGTCTGCATTGCCTGTGTTGAGGGATGTGCCGATCAGGGACTCGGAGAGGAGGATGGATTCCCTGTTGATGTAGGACAGGGCGAGGGTGAGGGCGCCAGCGATCATGGTTGACGTGCTCGAGGTGATGGCGTCAGGGGATGTCGATGAGAGAAGTAGCGTGAGGTTGTGGAGAAGCTCTTCCTCGACGAGGCGGAAGGGACGGTATTTGCTGCCGCTGTGAATCGAGGACGAGGGTGGCTTCACATTGAGTTTGATACTCGTGGTCTCTGATGAGGGACCGTTCAGTTTAAGTCTTTTAGCAGAGTCTGAGAGGTGGGTGTCCCGAAGTTGGTCTCCTGCTTGGGACTGCCGCTTCGTGTGATGTCGATCTGCCGCCGTCCGGGGGAGCTTTTGCTCTGTTGGCGACGGGTAGAGCCATTGTGCCTTGTCGCAATGAGAGGCGACGACGGCGACCTTGTTGGTGTAGTTTGCAGCCAGGTGGGCATTAATGAAGACTAGGAGATTGGCGACCGCGCTTGATAGAGGAAGTGATGATGACAGCAACGCCCATGCTGCCGGGTTGGTGTCGAGGATGACTGTCAACAGGGAGGGCGATTGTTCTGTTGCTGGAGTTTGTTAGTGTCGGCAGCCTTGCGTGCGTGGTTCGATGGCAGAGCCTTGTTCCATCTGGTGTTGCGCCGAAAACGCAGATGATGATTGGCCGAAGCAGAAGGGATATCTCGTCGGTCTGGAACCTGCGAGGAGCGGCAAAACTTGCGGGATGAGGCATAGTCTGGGTCTTGGGTGTTACTTACAGTGAGACGGCCTGTCAAAGTGCTCGGAAGCATCGACCGCGTTCATGATGGAAGCGGAAGGAAATTAGAAATCAACGCGATCTAGTGAGTGGGTTTGATGGAAGGATCATAGCAAAATTGTCGTTTGGTGAGGGAGTGAGGTGACGTCGACGCTTAGGAGCGGACTTCTGTCGCCTGTTGGACTTTGAATTCGTTGTTGCCCTGTTGCAGGAGCGATGCTGCGAATGACAATCTGCGGGCGTCTTTGCCTCTGAATCGTTAGCCACAGCGAGGGATGAGCCTCACTGCTTCAAGCCTCACTCGAAGGGCGCCAGCTCCGAAGAGAGCAAGTTAGGCGTTATCGCTCTGAAAGAGGCAGGAAACCACGGCGCCTATTGATTCCTTTGGGCGCTGTCCGGTGCTATTTTGGGCGCCTAATGGTCTTCCAGATAGCCACTGATAGGCGACCTGCGCTGTCACGCCCTAAGGGATGAAGAAAATGCTTCTTGCTTGGGCAGTCTTGACCACCCGACCACAAACGTGGGCGGACTGCTGGGTGTGAATTCAGACAGTGAAGGTTAAATGATGAGAACCTCAACGGTGACATGTGCTAGGCATACGTCCATGCCATGCCTTACGCTGCTGCAAGACTTGCGGGAGTTAATCCATCGGCAATCACTCCAAAGGCAGGAAGGACATAGTCAATGCTGCAGAATGCAGTGTACATGTAGGTACAATATGACGGCCAAGTGAGTCAGAAGTCAGAATGGGGCACATGTTAATTTCCGTTCGGCGATACTTTCTATTTGGCTTCCAAGGCCGTGGATTTTCTCCCCTTTTATGGTGGCTCTATAACTAGTCCTACTGCCATTCGGTGCACGCCAAATCTAGCCCTATCTCGAGTCTTGCGTCTTGCACTTTGCGGTGGAGCAGAATTTTGCATCCCACGTGGACGTGTGCATCTCTTCTCACCTAGCGCTGCTGGGAGTTCTGGCTCATTCCTCTCTTTTGGCCACAAGAAGCAAATTCCATTCGCTCTTCCGCTGCCTCCCCATCCAATTATATCTGCACATCGTGTCGCCATTTGCTATCACGAAATTCTGACCGCGACTCCTCGCACGAGCAGCCTTACGCTTCACTTTCTTCTCCTCATACGGCCGTCTCATCTCGTCTGCCAACGCCTGCATTCACCTGGCTGCCTCCCTCCGTACGCCTGCAATTGACAACAAGCATATCTCATCAGCTGACCAAACTCGCACCTGTTCTGCTCGCTTCTTTGCCGCCGTTCAACCTAAAAAATATTATCCTCCCGCCCTCCCGCCTTCCGCCAACGCCCTCTTGCCATCCACCGTTAAAAATCATGGTCTTCACTCTCTGATCTCACGTCACCCGGCCTCGAAGACTTATTACTCATTCAAACCCAACCTCGAGTATCAAACCTTTTCTCCCTGCTTCTGCGGGTTCTCAACCTTTCTTTCTCCCTGCCGCTGCCCGCCTGAAGCATTGCACCAATGTCTGCTTCAATAAAGGTAGCAGCGCAGCGGATGAACCGAAAATTATCCGAAGAACGCGATTCCCAACGTGCCTCGCTGCTGGCCAATGAAGCCGTCAATCTTTTCAATGTCGGTGACAAAGTGGTATGTGGTTCTCCCAAGACCACATTCTGTGGCCAGCCTCTAATGGTGTCTCTAGCAAGCGTCGAGGAAGTTGAGGGAGGCTGCTGCTTTAGGCCATGCCAACCCAGATGTTCAGGCGGCCCTCTTGACGATTCACAATGATCAGCAGAATTCGCCACTTCTGGATCTGGTCCGGAGGTATGCCCTGTACCACAATAACCCCGCCGGAGATGAAGCCGTCAAATACTTGAAGGGTCCTGAGGCCGCCAATGCCGCCGCCGTCGCTCTCGAGTGCATGCAAATCCTTCTGGAGTGCCGCCAATCTACAATGTCCGATGCCCAAGACTTTATCGTTGCCGAGTTAGCCAGGCAGAGTCCAGCGGTCCGAGAATATCTTGCCGCTGAGCTACAAGCGTCGACAACGTCCTTCTTCGAGAATGTGTATGAGCGAGGCGATGACGCTGCCAACTGTCTCCGATCCATCGTCCTGGACGACAAACTGTGGCCATCGGAGGACGTCAGGCTCCGAGTGGAAGACGATCTGTTCCAGCTCTTCCTCGCAAAGCTGATGGAAACTGGCCACGATCACGATGGCCGTGCGCTCAAAGGCATTGCTCTGTTGCTCATTGCTGATACTCAGAGGCTGCACACCTTTGTCGACCAGGAAGCATTCGAGGCTGTGATGGGCTCTTTGGATTTAAGGCTGCCCGCAGACGTCCGGGGTCAGGCAACACTCGTCCTCTCCAAATACTTCGAGACTGCCGAAACTTCCAGTCAAGAATATCTTGCCAACTACGTCAGATCGCATGTCGAACGAAGAAAGGGCGATGACCTCGTCCTTGCCTTCTCGGGCGCAGCACATCTCTTTCCCGTCATACCTCAAATAGTGGCGCAGCTGTTTTTGACCGATGGCTTCCTCGCTTCGACCATGCCCGTTCTAGACAGGAAGTTCAGCAGTCCTATCGTTCACGATGCCTTCCTCAACCTTCTCAATGCAGCTTGCATGGATGGAGCGTGCCGGGCGGCAATTGCACAATATTGTGCCAGCTGGCTGTCAGATAAAGTCAGCAATGGCACTGGCAAACAGCCATCTGTGGCAGCCACTGTGTTAGCCAAGCTGAGAACGTCCGGGCTGGGTGTCAAAATCGGGAATCAGAGAGCCGACAAGGCGGATGATGATGTTAGTGAACTTGTTGATCTTTTCAAGAACTCCCTTGCCGTTGTTGAAGAAGGAAAAACTGTTTCTGACTCAATTGAAGGCCTTGCGTATACATCTTTGAAGTCCGAGGTCAAAGAATCATTGGCCAAGGATCGGAAATTTCTGAAAGCCCTCCTCGACACTCTCGATGAGCATCATGATTCCCCAGAAGTTGTGGTCGGTGGACTAAGTATCATCTCTAACCTGACACAATATGCGCCAAATCTGTCGGAGGAGCAGAAGAAGATTTCACAGTTGAAAGCGTACGCCAATGCTACGAAACCCGTCGAACCGAGTCTGTTGGAGAACGATGACCACGTTCGAGCACGTTGCTCTGCAGTGGTGGAGGCTGGAGCCGTCGCATCACTGACCCGATTAAACAGAGGCAGATCTCCGGCTACAGCGCAGCTCAGTGATAAGATCCTTCTGTCGCTGTCCAAGAGCCCAAAAGATCGAGGCAAGCTCGCTCAGCAAGGTGCCGTCAAGCTTCTCGTATTGCATGCTCAGAGGAACCTGAAGGCGGAAGGCAGCTCTCAGCACAACACCGATGCTGCTCACGCTCTGGCCAGAGTCCTGATATCACTGAATCCAGCACACATCTTCCCTGGAGGATCAACGCCCGACATCACCGACGCCGTTCCACCCCTTGTGGCACTGCTGAAGCCACCAGGTGGGGAAGGCCTGGGGGAACAGACTCGAGATCTACTTCCTGTATTCGAGAGCCTACTCGCACTGACGAATCTTGCATCCGCTCCGAACCCCAGTGCAGCATCTTTCATCACCAAATCTGCCTGGGATGAAGTCGAAGACCTTTTACTCGGAAACAACGCGCTTATCCGCCGCGCTGCATGCGAATTGATCTGCAACTTAACCGTGATACCTACCGGCGCAGAGAAGTTTGCGGATGGCTCAAAACGAGCGGCTCAGAGACTGCACATTCTCGTCGCCATGGCGGATGTAGATGATCTACCAACAAGACGGGCTGCTGGCGGGGCATTAGCAATGCTGACCGAACAATTTGCGACAGTCATATCGGCCATCCTTGATCTGAAACGTGCGCCGGAAATTCTATTGGAGTTGTGCCAGGACGAGGATCCTGGCGTGGTGCATCGAGGCCTGGTCGTCGTGAGGAACATGGTCTGCTGTGACGAAGAAGATCCCCAGAACAACAACTTAGCACTAAGGGCCCGAGAAGCCTTCAAGAAGAAAGACGAGATTGAAAAGTTGAAGAATGCATTAAAAAGGACGAAGGAGCCGGAGGTGTTCGGAATTGGCGTGCAGGCCCTGAAAGTCCTCGTTGAGAAATAAGAGGCTCTTTCTTGGACTACCGAGAAACCGAGGCTTGGATACCTTCTCGACCCGTGGCGGCATCAGGAACAGGAGTGCCCGTGCATCTCACATCCACCCATTCCAGACCTCTCACAACACAATCTGGACTGGACACCTATTGTGTTCCGCAGCTGTGAATGGTGAGCGCTGCGGAGAAAAACAAGACATTTACTCTCTCGGGGTCACACTACAATGAATTTACTACATCGGCGGGCTGAAGAAATCATCAGTCCGAGGCAGCATTTTATCGCCGGGGCAATCCATTTGAAGCTGGAGTTGGAGTTCCGCATCCACAAACTCATACCGGCCAATCTGCGACGCGCAGAGTTGCCGGCTCATCACGCATGACATGGCATGGCACAGCAGCATCGGACGTCCGGTCAAAGGATCCAGGGACCGAGGGATTTCAGATTGATCACGATCATTAGAGAGTTCCCAATGATAGGTCCCAATAAAGCACTTGGTAGGAGTTATCTTAGCGCAAATAGCATCACACGACGAAATGGATACAATAGATTATCTTTCGTATCGCCGAAGCAAGATCTACAACCAACCGCCTAAGGGGACTAATGTAGTGTGTAGTCCGTATGTGCGCGTCCATCTTGGATCTGTTACTACGCACGGCAAAGCAAAAGGATTCGACGTCTGAAGAAAAGTGCTGCAGGTGAGCAAATAAATAAACCAACCAAGAGCCAAGATTCATCAGCATCACAAAGGGAAGGGATGGGATCCAACATTGACTTTGTTCATAAAATTCGAGTATGTAAAACCATACAGTAATTTGATCGTCGCTACGGAGCTCCAGAGCTGCCCTTCTTATGGCTAAGATGCCGACGAGGCTACAGCTGGGTCTTCCCGCTCAGTCGGATTGTCCGCGCGAGGGTGCAGGTTCGCCTTCAGGTGAGCATCTCGCTTTCGCCCTCCTATTCCCGGTCAGGGCAGATCCGGCGGGACTGTCGTTGAAGGGCGTCCACTACGGCCACTGTTTGGCATGCGTGTTGGGAAACTTGAAGGTCCGGCCGTCTGTGGTTGTGCTACTATCGCTGATGTCGGCTTCGGGCTGGGGGGTCACTAGGATGGCGGGCGAAATGGTCTCTTCTTTTATCGTTGAGGGCAGGGTCGGTTGTACTGCTGCCCTCGAGAGGGGCTTCGTGATGTTCTGAGTCCTTGCTTTTCCCAAGGGTGGCTGTCCTCCTGTTGGGTTCTGTTCCGTCCTTGTGGTGTCGGGACTGTATTGTAATCGGGCCGATTCGGTTCCGCCCGCTTGGTTCGTCGAGTTTACCGTCGTGTGGAGAATGTCTTTATCTGCTGGGATCCTAGCCACATTCGTACCTGTGCCTTCCTTGGGTTGGGACAAGGGGGCTCCCTTTTTCTTCGCCTTCGGGACTTGTCTGCGCGCTTTGCTTGACGAGAGCAATGGATCGCTATCTCGCGGATGGGCCTTCGTTCGTTGAACACGAGTCGAGTTTGAGCCCTCCTCTTCCCTTCGCGCTTCGCTCTGCAATGAAAAATCGTCTTGATGCATCTGCTTCACTGTGCCTGCGGTAGGTGGTTGGCGTTGTGATTGCCCATTCATGAGTCTAGCAGCAGCTTTCAACTCCTTAATCTCTTGGCGAGTCTGTACACGTTCTTGCTCGTACATCTCGTTCAGTCTTTGCAACTTCTCAAACCCGTGTTTCAGCTCTTCAAGTTGTTCTGCCATTTGGGCACTGCTCTTCCTCCATTCCTGTGACTTCTCAGTGGCATTTGCTTGCCAGGCCTGTTGGCGACTGGCAGCAAGAGCTGATGTGATTTTCAACTCTAGAATAATCCCTTGTTGGGCCTTGTATCTGCCTTGCAATTTTTTGTAGCCTTCTTTAGTTTCGCGCACTTCTTCGGCCACGCGGGCAGCGTCTTGGATCCATCGTTCTTGCCTTTTAGCCGCTTCCTTATCATGTGAATTTTGACGTAAGAGACCAAGGTCAAGTCTGGCTTTCATCTCCGAGATGAGAACATCTTGCTCGGCCAGCTTGCTTTGTAGCTTTTCGAGTTCCGCCGGAGCGAGTCCAACGGCGTTGTCAGAGTGCGCAGAGACTTGTCCTCGTCTTCGCACAGCGTATCGCTGGTTAGGACTGGAAGCGGTAGACGCCATGAGGATGAGATCGTCATCGGCATCTCCCTGCTGCTTTGCTGCGCTCGCTTGCGGTGTCGGCGAAAGCTGTTCAAGTAAAGATCTGCATGCGTACTGAAAGGACTTGGCTTTGTCCTTGACAGGGCATGCTTCGGTGTTGTCCGGAAGAGGCAGCGCTTCCCACTCGAGGAGAATGCTGCGTGTCCTAGGATGGAACTTCCTGTGGTCATTCGGTGGCTTTTGCACGAGCGGAGGGCCAATCCCAGAATCCACGGCCGCATCAAGGATGGCGGTATATTCTGCAAGTTTGCGGCAACGCACACACAAGTCCAACATGCGGTATATCACACGGGCTAGGCGGTCAATTGATTGATTTGCAATCGACAAAGCGTGGTTGACAGATCGCTGGATCCATTTTTTGCCCTCTTCCCAATTTCCGTGCTGGGAGTGGTAAGCGAGGAAGCTCCTGAACAAATCGTCTTTCCATAAGCTTCCATAGTCCGCCTCCCGGAGCAGGCTTAGCCATGCTTCGGCTCGGTCAGGCTGCTCACATCTCAGAGCAACATAGACCAGGGCCACCAGAAGCCTTGGATTTAATGTTGCCGGCACGGGCAAGTCCAGTCCGTGGACACGTGCCTTCTCCCATTTGTGGATCAGATTTAGCGGATTATCAGAGCTCGCGATATAGTGCAGCAAGTTATTCAGTGACCGAGAGTCGCAGGCTCTTCCAATTTGCAGGAGCATGTAGAAGATTGCAGAATCCGAAAGGGGGAGCGTGCTATTTTTCATAGCAGCAGCGGCGTGGTAGGCAAGGCTATAGCTCCCAATCTTGGATAGCGATCGGATGAGCATAACATAGACGGAAATGCTCGGTACTTCTTTGCTCTGAAGGATCGCTTTTCCATACCCGTCAATTAGCCCCGGAAGCGAAAGTTGTCCAGTGTCGAACTCCACCGTTAAGTCTCGGATGGTCTGCCGAAGAGCGCCTCGATTTGCCTGCGCTTGTATCCGGGGAGCTGCATGGAAAAGGTCGTCCAGATTCCGCAGAGAAAGCATCTGCTTGCGGGTCAAGGCTAGCATTTGAACCAAGCGATCCGTATCTGTCGGAAAGCTAACTCCATCGGGATTATCAAGGCTTTCGAGGGCTGCAATATCGACTGGGTCGTCCTCGAGAGTTAGCGAGTAGAACGGGCTGGGGCCGACGCGGAGATGTAGGAGCATCCTGAGAGCCAGAGTGATCGCATTCAGGCGATGGTAACGCCGAAAATTAGACAACTGCTCGGGTGAGAATGCTTTGGTTGAGAGCACCTCCCGTATTTGTGAATTCTCACCCGCAGACACCTCGCTTTCCACCAAAGTGTCTTCCTCCCATGTTGGCATCTCAATTTCCCCGGGGATCTGATCGTCCTCAGTTTCCACCTGTGCATGCGCCGCTGTAGCATAACCCCTACTACGTTGTTGACAGAGCCCATGGTGGATGCCACGGAGCTGGAGGGAGCTTCGAAGCCGCTGCTCCTGCTCCCTCAATTGTGTTATCTCATGATTGATGGCAGCAAGCTTGTCATCCCAATCTCTTCGTTGTTTTGCCTTCCAGCTTGTGTCGACAAATAGAGCAGCGGCGAGGACGGGGGTCAGAAGAAGGGTGAAGACGTGCTCAGCGAAGCTCGGTCGGCGCCTCGGAGGTCTGGTGACAGTCTTGCGAACGAGCGTGGCACTGAAAGAGTCGACGCATGAGAGATGGTGCGAGGCCGTCAGTCTAGGTCGAGAAGCTTGAGTCCATAATCCTCGCATGGCCTCAAACGAGACCTGCCCACCGCCAATGCCGACGCGTTAGCACTTCGAAGGAGAGGTGGTTGTGTTCCTGGGGAGAGGTGGGATGATCGCGGTTGAGATTCGAGCTCGGAATTCACCGATCTTCCGCGTCGCTTGGCACGCTTTCATCTATCGATCTTCTCGCGAAATATGTAGTCTTTTACTATTATAGGTTCTAGCTAACACTCCAGCCACAATACGCAGAATGATCCATATGCTCGTGAATCCAGGAAGGCGATGGAAAGATGAACCATCTCGCAAAGAACCGATTGAAGCATGCAGCTGGGACATTGAAACCATAAATTGGATGACCCAGGCTCTGCTTGAATTCATGAAACATCAGCTGGGGGTCAGGCTATTTGCTATCTACTAGGTACGACTCAAAGTATAGAATACCTTGAGAGGCGCTCAAAGACCCGAAATAGCTGGTAGAGAAGAAGTGAACGAGAAGCTGAGGACGGAAAGGAAATCCTGGTCCTGGTCTTGGCCGGCTCAGACGAACACGTCTCCTCCTTGTGTTCATGTAGCCAGGAATATTTAACCCTCGAATACGAAGAGAATAGCTAGTCCTAGCACTCACGCGTTTACTTACAGAATCAGAGTCCCTTAGCGGTGAAGAAGAGAAAAACTGTTCATTAAGTATCTGCGGAATCTGTGGTTAATAGCGCGAGCTCACCCCTCCCTGGAGCTCCGCGCTAGGCTCTACCGGGAATGATACTAGGCTGTCTTTGTTGCCGCCTTTAATAAATATATTCAGAACCTCAACCTCAACCACCTGCGCTTGCTTGCTTTGGACACTCCCGACCTTTGCCAGAAGGATGCCAATGTCGTCGTAGGCACTTCGCCGCCAATGGATGCCCAAGACTACGTTGCTGGCGTTCTGGACGAGCCCATCGAGTCTAGCAGCCATCAACTGTTGTTCCGCTCTTCTGAACCCAATGTCACCATCTACGATGCTACATACGCTCCTATGGACCTCTCTACAGCGGTTCGCTTCTATGGCACCTTTATCCTGAACCGAGAAACGGACCCTGAGACCCAGTCCATGGAAGACGAACTGACCTGCTATCGTCGCAATCTCTTCCAGGTGGCCGGTCGGGTCGATGCATGCGGCCTTCCCACCCATATTGCCGTCAACGACAGCATTGGTACCTCGGGCAGCGCACACGAAAGGCCGCTACGCGCAGTCTCGCATCTGAGGGCGTCTCTTTCGGCCGTCGAGTCCATTGATTGGCTGCCGGTACCCATCTTATCAGCTTCCGGCAGGAATCCAGATGCCGCCCTCAACTCACAGCCCCCGGGGGACGTTGACTTGGAGTTTCAGGAAACTCCGTCCGGGTTCACGGCTCCTATCAATTGGGAGCGTCTCCAGTTTCGGTCAGCAACCAGCAACAATGGCCGACGAAGGAAGGAAATACGCCAAAAATTCGTTGTCAATTGCACCATCGTGGCCTGCATGGCCGACGGTTCGGAGATCAAGGTTCTGACTACAACTTCGATGCCACTGACGGTTCGTGGAAGGAGTCCTAAAAACTTCGCTTCTCGCAAAGACATTGACGTCAACTTGGATCAGACCAGTTGGCCGTCGACCAGAGACGGAACTTCCACTGACTCCTACCAAGCCAACCCTTCCGTGGCTAGAAATTTCCCGCCCTCTACTATGCTAGATGCTAGCAATCACCAACGCACGCCTTCGATCTCTCCGTTGGACTCGACGATACCGGAGAATGACTTGGGACCCGATCAAGTCATATACTCACCCGCCATGTGGGACTGGATCGACTTCTCCCAGATTCCAGATATGGCTTCGCCAAATGTTCTCTCATCATCTTCATTTCCTCACCAAACATGTCCAGCAAGTAATACAGAGACTCTCGTGCCGAACCATGATGGTGCACTGAGTGGGCACCGTTTTAATAGTCGAAACGACGCTTATTTGCCTCTGCCTGAATCGTTTGTCCCTCTCGGGCAGCAGAATACGACTGAAATCGCCGACAACGATCTACAGCCTCTATCGCGCGTCGAGTCCACGGATGTAGCGATTGACGTCCCACTTCAGCAACGCCAGAGCTTGCCGATGAACCAGACATCTACTAACTCTTCCCTAGCCACTCCAAATTCTATGATACCGAGAGCCAAGGCTGGCGATCTGATAGGGTCATTCGTTGCCGGTCACAGTCCAGCTGCCTTCAACAGTGACTTTCTTATGTCAACATCCTCCCTTCTTGGCTCCGTCGCCTCGCAGTCGTCGCCTGCGTCGTACACTTATGTGCCCGTGGGTCTCCAAAACTGGCAGGAACCAGTGGATCCCGTATTCTGGCACCATCCGTGGTGTCACTTCAAAGAAGGACGGAAAGGCCGTATACGCCCACCATTTGAGAAGGGAAGAAACATTCCTGGCCGTGTTTGGTCGCAAGTGTGAAAACTGCGCATTCTTTTTTAATGCCTCGCTCCCCGCTGGCCATGCAAAGTCCTATGTGCCAAGAACCATTGGAACCAAAGGCCTGGTCAATGCCATGTCGACGCACACCTGAGCAGATTAACCCCTCACTCGGGAGAAGCAAATCCATTTTCTAAGGCTCGTCCATATCGTCAACCTTGGCGAGGATACGCTCTTCTCCTCTGTACTACTAGCTTCCAATCTAGATGCATTGACGTCTCGCTTTGCTTGCGCAACCAATGTTAGTACCCGACTTCTGCTCTTCTCATCCCTATCCTGAGATGCGCGTGTGCTTGCTGATACGCCAGGGCTGCTAGATGGCGTTTCATCCGCACACGAGTTCCCAGACTTCTGAGAGTGGCTGTAACGCGCCTGGAAAGCGGCTACGGCGGCTCCAGTCAGACTTGAGTTTTGACACAATTCGAGCTGGGCAAGGCGGCCTCCTGATGATGCGCCCCCTCGAGCCTTGTCCTCGGCTTCTATACCATGCTGGGTGACTGTCGGACGCCCTGCGTATTCGTGGAGCCTGTCCACATACTCCTGGCAACGGTGAAAAAATCCAGGGTATTTTTCGATTACGGAACCTAGACAGGCGACAACGGTGGTGTCATCCTCACGCTGCTCCGAGATGTGGTGCCCGTCCTGGGCCGAAGGACGCGTGTGGTACGAGTGCTCTGTCAGACTCTGTCGGTGATATTCGGCACTTTGAAGGGTGACCAGGGACTGTATGCTCACAGCAGCGTATGCTGCTGCTCTGGTCGAAACGGCTTGGCAGATGCGTCGGACATATATCATGTCTTGGGTTGACGGTTCCGTGGGAAGATCGAGCGTGGTCAACAGCAATGTTTTGCCCAACTGTAAGTCTTCCGAGTGGTCGCTGTCGTTGGGAAAGATTCATAAGTTAGCTGATGGACCATGCATAGAAAAACGCAGAGGATGAGGATGTCCAGGGCAGTGTAAGCCCTTCACCTACGCCTCGATATCTCCAAACACCTCCAGTCCGATCATGCGCGCCTGCCGCAACTTCTCCGGTGTGTTTCCTCCGAACAAAAGGTTGGCTTGGGCGGCCTGGAGTAGAATCCGTCGAACAATCTCGGCCATGAAGAACCCTCCGATCCACTGCTCTAGACCCAAAGAGTCCGGGCCTGGGAAGAGGGCTGTGATCTCATCGTCCCACACCGTCTGGTGGAAAATGTTGCGACCTGTCACACAAAGCTCCGTGTCGACGAGCACGTGCTTGGCCGAATCTCTCCATCCGCTTGGTCGATAGCCGTATTTTTCCGCCGTGAGTGACAGTGCCGGAAGTTTGATCGCGGCGTTGAATCCGGTTCCTACGACCAAGCCCACACCAGTCCGCGGCTTGGTGTATGCCAAAGCCAGCAATGGGCCGATGCTGTCATTAATGATGGCATCAAGCTCGAGCGATAAATGCTGTTGCGGTGTAGGTCAGCGATTGCGTCGGCTGTCAATAATCTACAGTTCTGACATGACTTTCTCTCTGGATGGACCTACCGTTCTCGCAAAGGCCGAATCCAGGCATTCTTTCAACCGGCGACCCTTCAACTGCACCCCGATCTGGAAGCCCTTGCCCATCTCCCTCAGCTCGCCATCGTTGAGACTGGTCTGCCTGTTTGGTCCGATATGTCAGTCAGGTGTATACCGAAAGAAGGGGTTTGGGTCGCATATAAGGAAGCAACACTCACTCCAATGGAAATGACCACACCAAACCGACCCTAAACCCTTGCTGGTAGTCGAGACCGGCCTCGAGCATTGCTTCTTTCACGTTCAGCGCGATCCAGTCGAAGAAGAGCTCCCCATTCAACTCCTTGACCCGTTGAGTGATCTCCCATCGCCGTTGCGTGATGATACCCAATCTCTGAGAAGGAGGCAGATCAGATTGTTTGTCGTCAGGACTGGCTCCTGGGGTTGACGGACGACTCGGGGTGGCCTCCTCCCTCTGCCCGTACAAGTCCACCAGTGCGAAGCGCATCGTCGAGCCGCCAATATCGATGGCGACGGCTCGACCCGTTTCCTGTCCAGTCGGCAAGTCGTCGATGAAAGATGGCAACATGGACAAAGATGTCGCATCCTCCATGTTCTTGCGCAGCGATCCAGTCAAAAGCTCGGAGTATTTGAAGAGCTCGGGCGTGGTCAATGGCGACGTCAGACTCGAGATTGCCTCGTCAAAGAAGGCCGCGGCGAGGTCCCCTCTTGCTTCAGGTGTGCCCGTCCCTGGTGTTGGGTCAAAGCCGTTAGTCAACATCATGGCTCTCTACCCCCTCCGTCGGACGTTTGGGATTTCACGACACGCCCTCTCAGTCAAGAGGTAACACTTGTCGATCCTGGCGTTGTCGTATGCTTAGGGGTGGCTCTGTGCGTCCCGTTGTTGGCATTTTTAAAGGCCTCGGGATGTCGTAAGCCGCGAGGGTTATGCGCGGTCGGTGGAGAAATGTCTCCGGTTGTGTTGACCACGGCCACCGGTTCAGTTGGGCCCTGCTTGGTTCCACGTGGCCAGATGCTAGGACTTTCGTGCAAAGAAGGACACGTCGTGAATGGCAATCACAGGGGGTTCCACTGCCGAGCGTTCACGAATGCGACATGGCATGACATGGTAACTAGTCGACTTTGGTCGCACTGTTTCGCATGCAGTAAAAGGCCCTCCTGACACCCCGTACATGGAATACCCTCCAATGGTGGATTCCCCCATGAACGTGTAACCCTGACTACTTGTAAAAAGCCATGTCCGCAGCATTGAGGGGGTCAATGGACGACGCTTATCTGCTCTCTGCTACCGAGTGTGGAGATCGTGTGTAACGCTGCCACACTAGTCGACGGATGCGCGGATCTACCAGGCTGGCCTGTTGCTGCGAATCCAGTAAACTTTCTTCTTGGTGATTTCAACATTGATTGGATTTACAGCATCTGGCCCCGGCATGGTCGAGTATTGCGCTCCGAGGATTTCGCTATAGCACACCACCCCTCCGGTGCTTTAGATACTGGCCGAACAGCCGACAGAGACTCAGGGCCAACTGGAAACCTTTTACTCATAGTTTGTTACACAGGCTCAGATCCCGGTCTGCCGTTCCTGGGGAACGTGAACATTTGGATACCATGGTCGCTGAGCTTTGAGCATGTATCTCACCACAAGGGACTCGCATTTCCAGAATACAGGACCATGTTGAGTGCATTCAGGCGAGGGAGGGCAAAGGCAGCGCAATTCGCGATGCCATTCGATCGGGGATCAGCTCGGGGCTGACCGACGCGGTACGATTCGGTTGGTCCGGTGGAGGCAGGAGAAGTTCAGATTTGTTGACAAGAAAGCCATTTGCTAGTCGATGATCGGGCACTGGGGATGAATCCTCTTTTGGAGCGTCTACTTGGACGGCTGGACTCGGATCTGCTGTAATTTTGGTCGTTCGAGACAATTCGAATTGGTCTGTTTTGGCGACGTCCGACGTGGCGACCAGAGTGTTCCCGTTGTCGACATTCTCAACACTTTTGAAATACTGCTTCCCGGGTGAGCGATAGCCGTGTGAGTGAGACGGACAACATGGCGGATCACCTCCGAGTTGCACAAACACCTTGGGACTTACCTTGACAGTCTTCACCTGGAGTTCCATTGTTGCGTCTTCGTCGACGACAACCATGGCTCGCGGGTGCATCTGCAAGCAGGACAGTGTCCATATGTGACTGACGCCCGATTCGATGCATCGCTGCAATGCCACCGACTTGTGGGTTCCAGTGGCAATAATAACCACTTCGCGTGCCTAAGTGATCAAGAATTCCAGACTCAGCCCGACATGCCTTGGGCTACTTTTCCAGGTCATTCTTGCAAAGGGTTTAGGGGGAGATGACTCACATCCATCACAGTCTGCACGCCGACCGTGAGTGCACGGATGGGTACCTGGCTCTCATCGTCTCCGAAAAACCTCGAGTTGGCTATGATCGTGTCTCGGGCAAGTGCCTTCACTCGCGTTCGAGAAGCGAGGCTGGATCCTGGTTCGTTGAATGCAATGTGGCCATCGGCGCCCATCCCCCCGAGAAAGAGATCGATGCCACCAGCTCGGACGATGGCTTCCTCAAAAGCCTGACATTCCGCTTGAAGGTCCGGGGCGTTGCCGTTCAGGATGTGAATATTCTCCGGGTTGATGTCAATGTGGTCGAAAAAGTGTTGGAACATGAAGTAATGATAGCTCTGGGGATGGTCACGGGGGATACCCACGTATTCATCCTGCCAAATACAGACGATAGGTTAGCCTAAAACAGTTTATAAAATGGTCTCCCTAGCATTGTTATGGCTTCACTTCATGGCCCGGAAGCGAATGAACGTGAGTCGACCGCGCAGAGCAGTAAAAGTGCCGCAAGTACCAGAATCACTTGAGGCAATGGGAGAGTTCAAGGGCTATACCATATTGAAGGTGACGACATGCTGAAAGCTGACAAGCCCCTTCTTGAAGAAATCGATCAGACAGGCGTAGATACCGAGAGGACTGGTCCCTGTCGGAAGGCCCAGGACAAATGGGTTCTGCTTGCTTGGGCCGGCGCGGTTAATCCGTGCTGTTGACCCAGATCAGAACCATGTGCATGGAGGTAGAGCTGCAATAGCCAGGTCGAACTCACCCAGGATGTACCGGGCCACATACTCTGAGGCTCCCTCAGCCGTGTCTCGGACAATCAGCCTCATGGTTCGTGATGTAGGCTGCTATTTTCTCTGCACTGGCTAAGTAGAGACAGCCTTGAAGAAGTCCAAGGTGATTTCTGATTCCCCGTGCTGCTCTCTAAAGTGTGCTAAGAACGCTTTATGCTCCCTACCCAATAGTTCTGAGAGCACGGGTCCGAACCAAATGCAGACTATCAGCTGAGATGCTCATATCAGCGTCCAGCTTCGTGCAGCTATTCCAACCAGTTCTCGGGTATCTTTTGGTGGCAAGTCCGGCGGCCCGGGTGGTGTAACGTTGCCTCTATCAAGGATTCCCAAGTGGAGCATTTTATGCTCCAATCCAACACACTGGGCCTCTAATCTAACCATCCTCGCTATCAAGGGTTTCGGTCATATACTTTCCGGCCAAATTTCCACACCTGATCCACCTGCAATTCCCTCGCACCGTCCACGTCTCCCCAAGAAAGAATGACCAAGTCTGCATCGGCGCCGGGCCTCAGATTTCCCTTGCTTTCGGAGCAACCCAGAAAGCGGGCGGGGTTCGTGGTCACCGTCTCGAGAGCCCGAGCGACTCCAATACCTGTCCAACGAATGAGATTCGATACACACTGTAACAGAGTCGTCGTTCTATTCCAGAGGCAACGGTCAGCAGAGAGAAGACGTAAATCTAGTCAGGACACGGGCGACCTACCCTCCAGCAATGGTATCTGTCCCTTCCAAGAACATCCTTCTCCCTCTCTTCTCCAGACGTCGTTCTTTCCACTGGTACACGCCGTCCGGAAGCTCGATACCGGTCGCAGCCGTGCCATCCGTGGTCAGGATGCAGCCTTTCTCGTGGACAGCCCAAGCTGTCCTCACGCAGCTCGGCGACACGTGAACGTCGTCGGCGATCAAGCCGAAGGATGGCCTATTGTTTTCAAGGTCCGTCTCAGGTGCCCCGATCAGACCGGGAATGCCTGGACTGCGATGGAGTAGGGGTTCCATGGCATTGAATAAATGCGTGATCATCGTGGCTCCGGCTCGGACAGCCTCAAGGCCGACTTCATACGGGGCTGCAGTGTGGCCAATGGAGCAGCAGATTTGGCGTTCCTGCGTAAGATGCCTTATCGCATCAACCATGCCGTCGAGCTCGGGCGCCACGGTCAGCTTTTTGATAGCAGCGGGGCGGGTGGTAGCCAACTCGTCAGTGCAAGGCATGGGAAGAAAGTTCTCCGGTCCATAGAAGTGCAGGATGCTCTCCCATCCTTGTTCCAGGCTCTGTAGATGCTTCTCAACGTGAGCACCTTTTCGAGAGGCACTGATGAAAGGCCCCTCACAGTGAGCACCCAGGGACTCGGACCCAACATACGGGTCTCTTAGGTGACCGTTAGGGGCGAGATATGGTAAAACCTGGGCAATGTATGTTAGAATGGGTTTGTGTAGTAAACTCAAGGTCCCAAATTCCCGTTGGGAACGTGCACATACGCGTTTGAAGGTGTCGGACGGAGCAGTGGTCACCGTTGGAAGAAACGAGGTCACACCCGTTTTGATAAGGCCCTGACAGGTCTTGGTATATGACTTCGCATATTCTTCCATCTCAGCGTCAGACTCTGGGACCTCGGAGAAATTGAAGCCCATCGCCCCGTTCAGTTGGACCTCGATCAGTCCGGGAGCAACTATGCGACCCCCAAGGTCCTCAACGACAATTGGACCATTTCGAGATGGTCCTTCGACGATCTTACCTGTCGATTGTGATATGTAAAGGTCCTCTTCTACCTCCTGGCCGTCCTTCGCCAGCACACACTTTGCGAACCGTACGAGAGGCTCGTGCATCGTCACAGCGTTCGTTGTATAGGGTTGTAGTGAAGATGCACGATAGTTCCTTGTCCTCCGGCCAGTATTAGACCTTGAGACTCTCCTGATAGAGAGATATAGAGTTGAAATGCTTCTCGGCTTTGCCAGAACACTATGGCTTACCTTTTGCCCCATGCAATTCTAAATAGAAGTGGCACCGAGAGCAGATGCTGATACCCTCGTATTTTGACACGTATGATATTTGTAATGACCATGTTGATCTGTACGGTCATGTGATATAGCCAAGACTCGACCCGAGTCACGTGCACATTGCTCGTCGACTGTTGGAAGTTGGCCACGGACCCCTTGATCAACACCGCTTGACCCGGTCCAGTGCCTGCAGGACCTTTGACGTGTCTGAGAATAGCCCTTCATATAGAGCATGTCGCCCAGCTCAGAAGCGTCTCTGCTCGCGGACTCTTGCGACAAGGAGATAGGGTGACCGACATGGAGCGGCCAGTCCTCAAATCGTGAGTCGGTACGCTCTTGAACCATCGCTCAAAATGCTCAACCTTAACAGCATCGTGGGGTCACTGTTTATGATGGGATTTGATGGCACTGAGGTGAATCCGCACATCCGCGCCCTCATTGAAGAGTACCGCCTTGGAACAGTCTTGCTCAATGCCGAAAACTTCATTTGTAAGTCTTCTGCTGCCGCCGGACCGTTCTCCCTCATAACCGGAGCCTCTGGAATGTCCGTAAAGACTAATTGCAGTTTGATCAGCTGCCGAACAAGGGCTCCGCCTCATTCGAGACTTGCAGATTATTGCGCATAGATCGGGCCATGAGCAGCCCTTGCTGATTGCGCTCGATCAGGAAAATGGTCTGGTGAATTCCATCACCGATGAGCTTTATATCACGCAATTTCCCTCGTCGATGGCCATTGCTGCAACAAGCTCCACGGAGAATTCCTATCTCGTCGGACATGCCACTGCAAGAGAATTGTCGGCCATCGGCGTGAACTGGCTGTTAGGCCCGGCACTGGATGTCATCCTCGATAAGACGGTCCCAGGATTTGGAACACGGTCCTTTGGAGATGATCCACATCTGGTCGCGAAGCTGGGTTCTCATTTCATCAGAGGCTGTCGAGATGCCCATGTGGCGTGCTGCGCGAAGCATTTCCCTCTTGGAGGCAGTCTTGAGATTGACGAATCCGTTGCTAAGGTCCCGGTGATTTCTACCAGCCTTGAGCAACTGCGCCAGTCCATCATAGTCCCATTCGAACAGGCGATTCACGATGGGGTTGATGGTATTGCCGCCGCAGGATGTGCAATTTCATCCATGGGGCCGAAATTGATGCATGCTTGCCTGTCGAAAAAAGTCCTCACCGAACTTTTGCGCGGGCAACTCGGTTATGAAGGTGTCATCGTCTCAGAATGTCTGGAGATGGATGGCATCGCACACAGCGTCGGCGTGGGTCAAGCCACCGTCATGGGCCTTGGCGCAGGGTGCGACATGATCAATGTATGCCGGTCGTTCCCCATGCAGCTCGAGGCGTTTGCGTCTTTGTCGCTGGCACTCGAGAATAAGACCGTCCCCGCGAGCAGAGTGGAAGAAAAGGCATCGAGGATATCATCGATGAAGAATAAATACACAAACTGGCAACAAGCGCTTCAACCTTTGGGCCTCCAGCATCTCGAAAGCTTGCGTGCTGAGCACCGACAGCTCGCACTCCGAGTCTACGAGCAATCGATGACGATCTTGCAAGATGATCTTCCCGTCATTCCGCTCACCCAGACGTTGCCTACACGCAGTAAAATCGCGCTGTTCACACCGCTCCTAAGGGTTGGACAAACCCAATCCAGCCTTTCGCACGGCCCTCGTGGCAGTTCTCTGACCCTGCAGACTCGAAAATTTGCCAGTGGTTCGATGTATGGTGAAGAGTATTTTCAGGCCTTTGGCCAAGCACTATCTCGCTGTGGCGTAGGAGAGGTTGTGCACACCTCGTATTCCTCCCATGGTGTGCAGGTTGAGCACGAAAGGCTGGTCGAAGATGCTGATCTTGTCATCATCATGGTGGCCGATGCAAATCGAAATCAATACCAGGCGGCCTTTGCCAGGTATGTGAATGCCCTCTGTAGATTGCGAGAACGGGGTCAGAAAGCGGTCAAGGGGCCCCCAGCAGCGGTCCTGCTTTCTTTGAGCTCCCCATACGACTTGCCGATCGGGAGCTGGAAGGGTACTCATCTGGCGATTTATGACTGCACAGCAATCTCTCTGAGTTGCGCCCTTCGCGTGCTCTGCGGGAACCTCAAAGCTGAGGGTCGCGCTCCTGGCCATACGATGCCCAAGCGCGTGCAATCCCGAGAAGATCACCAGCCAACATGGCTCGTCGAACAATTCGACCCCACACGCGATTTGACATCACTAAATGTATTGCTGAAAGCGGCGGCCGAGAGCGAGGGCGAGGGAAGCCCAGCTGAGAAGCTAAGTCTGTGGATGTCAGGTTTGTCTCCAGACGCCTTTTCAAACGCCCCTAATTCAACCATGGCCACGTACTATTTCATCGTCAGAAACGCCAGCACAGAAACCATCTATGGCCTCTGCAGATTGCACCACTTTAAGAGCGCCCGCCATAGCTGTCTAGACTTCATCCTGGTTGAAGCGTCAAAACGCCGACTTTCGATTGGGACAGACTTGTACAACTTCACCCTCGGTTTCTTGAGGGATCGCCTTAAGGCAAACACTGTACAAATAGGATGTCCTCTGTTTGGGATCTACCCAGGCTTGCTCAAATCATCTACGCCAGCAAATGACTATGCCAAAACGTGGCTAGAAAACCTGTAGGTGGCGACCTGACATGTGAGGCAAAATCTCTAACACCGTGCAGAGGCTGGAAGGTCGGGTCTGCTACCACTCACCGGCATCTCGTTACGCTGAAAATGAAAGACATCAACGCTTGTTGGGAAAATGTATCTCAAATTTCACAGGATTCATCTCTCGAGTTGGATGTTCAGGTCAGCTACAACTGGACTATGTCCGATGACCTTTGTTCGCATCTGCGAGGGCGTGGAACGCCAGCCGACCCCCTCGTTGAGAGCCTATATCGTCTCCACTTATCTTCTGGAAAGCAAGACTGTGCATTGGTTCTGGCACGTGAGACCATCTCGCAGCGGATTGTCGGGTCAATGCTAGTCCACACAAAAGGTTCGCGGCTTGCATCGCTCTGTGGCGAGGTCGCTATGGGTCCTCCATCCAGTGGCATGTTGTCCGCTCTTGTGATCAGTCCTGAACAGACAACTACCAGCTCGGGCTCGGACCGCCGAGACACTATTCAGAGAATGTCCGTATTCGCGCTTCGCGAATTGGACCGCCAGGGCTGCGAAGCGTGTATATCAAGCCGAGTATGTGTTTCCGGATTCGAAACTCCCTTTAACCTGTGAACGTGTCCGATGCTGACGGACTCCAATTTCCAGGTTCCCAGAGGAATTGTATCTCGAAGTCTCCTCGAGCTGGGATTCGAGGCAGACAGCGAATATGCGGAGATTAGTAGAGATGTCGCTGATGCTCTTATGATGGCCCCTTAGGTCTGGTGTAGGTTCTCGACCGACAATCTGGCATTGGCATTGGCAAACCTCTCAACGTTTACTTTGCACCGGCCGGTATTGATTGTAAATTTCCTGTAAATTTCCTGTTATCAACTGACTGACAGTCACTCCTGGCCAGACCTATCACCACGATAGGGCGTGTCTCCACTTGTGCTACGCTGCCACGTCTCCACATCCCGCAAGCCAGCCTCCAGCATCGCGGCTGTCGATTATGACCCTTGTCGAATTGTGTCGCGTGATGATTCTTTCCAGCGGTCGCATTGTGCTACCAGCTTATCTTAGACCAGGATAGAGGGCGTTCTGTGGTCAAGCGGGTTGCGGGAAACAACAGCCCAATCGTTGTTTCATGGACTGCCGAGAGTGGCTAAGAGTTCAACGACGATATATGATCTGGTGCATTTCCTCCATTCCCCAGAGGATGTTGCTTTGCAAAGATCTCTCAGACCCAGCTTCTGGCTAAGTGAGAAGCACCAATACCAGCCGTCTCACCGGGGCTTTCTTTGTCCCTTCGCCCTCAACAATAAAACAACGCAGCCTACAAGCCTCATTACTCACCACCCGTGAAGGCTCAACACCATGGTTGACGTGGAGAAAAATCCCGAGACCAACGTGATAGCCGGCGCTGCGGACGCAGGCAATGCCGAGAACGTGCCTCCAGAAGAACTTGACGGTTGGATCTATCGTCGGAGCAAAATCGGAGCGTGGACGTTGACATACTATGCCTCGCCGTTGTCACAAATCTTGGTCTTGTCGTTCTGCCTTTTCCTGCTACCGGGAATGAGTAATGCACTGTACGGTCCTCACCTCTTCTTGTTTTAAGCCCATCCTACGACCTGTAACTGACCGTGGAACAGGTCCGGACTTGGTGGAGGGGGCCAGCTGGACCCGACCGTGGCCAACAACGCCACTGTGGCCACCTACTGTACATTTGCCTTCTTCGCCTTCTTCTCGGGCTCGATTGTCAACATTATCGGCCCACGATGGGGACTGGCCTCTGCCGGCATCGGTTATACTATCTCAGTCCTTTCTTACATTTGCTACAATCACACCGGCAATTCGGGTTTTGTCATCTTCGCCGGCGCCTTGGCTGGCTTGACTGCTGCCTTGCTGTGGACGGCTCAAGGAGCCATCATTCTCGCCTATCCCCATGAGAGTCAGAAAGGCAAATACATCAGCCTCAACTGGGCCATTTTCAACATGGGGGCGGTCATCGGCGCTTTGGTATGGCAATCTGTTACATCGCAATTCCTGACATTCTCTCATCCACCTCGCTTCAGTATATCTGCGTGCTGACTGGGTGATTTCCAGATCCCGCTCGGCCAGACGATCAATGGCTCGGGTAGCAGTGTGGGAGACGGCACATATGCCGCCTTTGCTGTCCTGATGTTTACTGGCGGTATCCTCGGGCTCTGTATATTGCCTGCCAAGAAGGTTGTTCGTCCGGACGGCAGTCGCGTGATCCTGATGAAACATCCTTCTTGGAAAACCGAGTTTTTGGGCCTCTGGGAGCTGTTGCGGACCGACTACTTCGTGGTCCTCCTCTTTCCGGTATGCCAGCCTACTCCTTGGAGAAGATCAGAGAGTGGAAGTTGAAAGTTGCTGACCCGATGATGCGTTGGGGATCGTTAGATGTTTCTGTCCTCAAACTGGTTCTACACCTACCAGTTCAATGACTTCAACTTGGCCATCTTCAATGCTCGAACGCGGTCACTCAACAATGTCGTCTACTGGGCCATGCAGATTGTGGCGTCATTCGTTTTCGGGTTTGCTCTCGACTGGACCCGGTTCTCGCGGCCCCTGCGCGCCCGTGTCTGCTGGGTGGCGTTGTTGCTGTTGACTCTGGCCATCTGGGGAGGTGCGCTCAAGCATCAGAGTAACTGGTCTCGGAGCGATGTCAAACCGACGGCGGATGCGCGGATGGACTGGAGCAGCCCCGGCTACGCCGAGCTCTTCGTGCTCTACATCTTTTGGGGCTTTTACGATGCCGCGTGGCAGACGTCGATCTATTGGTACATGGGCTCTCTTTCCAACAGCGCCCGCAAACTGGCCATGTACGTCGGGTTCTACAAATCCATCCAGAGTGCGGGCAATGCCATTGTGTACCGACTGGATACGCTGGCGGTGGTGAGTGCACATTTTCCTTGGTCCCAACAGACGAAAGATTGTTTCGCTGACACGAGTCGTCGCCACAGTCTTACAATGCCATGTTCGGTATCGCGTGGGGTCTTTTGCTGGGCGGCCTGGTCTTTGCATTCCCACTGATCTGGTTCAAGATCAAACCCGAGACCAGCCTGGAGGCCGACCTTGAATTTGCCGACGAGGTCGCGGCCGACGTGGAGCCTCGTTCTGCAACGGAGAAGGCGTAGCTGGGTCGGGCTCTGCTGGAAGATCCGCTTAAGGCGCGTCGGGACATCCTAGATACGGCTGGTAGAACCACGGTGCCCAAGGTAACATCGAAACTCGGATTTTGACGATAAATAACTTTTCAATAATATAGATAATTGGCTTGTGGTGGTTGCGAAGAAGCTGTGTTGAGGAGGCCTGCGCATATTGCAGAACGACCTGTGTTATTTCCTGGTAAATTACGAGGTATGTTAGCGGCGAAGGGAACTCCTTCTCCCAAAGGTACCTACCTAAGGTATATCTTTTGCCTCTGTCACGATATAGGTAGTGGTAACGACCCTGAATAGAAGGGGTCACGGTTGATGACGCTGCTTTTATAAACTACCACGTTTTCATTGGACAAATCAAGGAAAGACTGAGTAAGGAGAAGGGTCGACCTCGCCCGGATGAGCCTGAGTCTACTCGTAGGCGCAAGGCGTACTCGGTACCGCCCCCACGACTGGTACACGCGAGCCGGGGGTGAGCCCAGGGCGGCATCACCCTAGGCCCGATCCGGGGAGAGCGGCCAGCAGTTTCATACTCGCTTGGCTCTCCGTATTTCGTACTCCGCAGCATTGACGCAATGACATCCATCTGACTCGTTGCTCCTTTCACGTTCACAAGTCGCGTTTCGTCTCAATGTGAACCGCTCCTTCCCTGCGGCTCAGCTTGCATGGCTGCCAGGAGCCGTTTCTATGCGGAAGGCAAAGACCATGACCGACCTGAGAGCTTCGCTCTCCGCCGCTCGAACACCTACAACCTGCTCGTCGGTCGGTGGAAGTCATTTCGGCGCAGGCGCATCATCTTTGCCCTGCTCGCGGCATGGCTGCTGTACCTCTTCTTCAAGCACATGCCGACAGACCTCCCTCCGGTCTCGGAACGATACGATCGCCGCTATGGCCGACTGCGTGGAGGGCAGCCCGGCCCCCATGAGAGCGAATCTCAAACTCCGACCCGGGCTTCAGATGAATATGCAGGACCCATAAAATTCTATGAACTGGCCAGAACGGTGCAGCCGCAGATGTGGGCCCAGGATGCTCGGGGCAATGTTCTCTTTGCCGTCAGCGACTTGACAAGCGTACCCCAATTGCTCCCTGTCGCATGTTCAATGGCCGAGTACAACAAGACTCGAGTTCACCTAGCCTTCATGGGTCGTCAAGCTGCCAGCTGGAAAGAGGTTCTGGAGTTGAATGGCATCGCGGAATCGGCGTGTGGCATATACCTGCATGATGCCCGCCCTGACTATTCCACCCAGTCATCTACATCGAGATTGGAAGTTAGCGCCAGAGCGAGCCTGGGGCATATCCATTCCGCCCTGCGGCTACATGCAGTCGTAACCACGGGCAGCGACGAGGAATATTTCCTCAACGCGATAAGAGACAAGACATCGTCAGTTGGTCTTACTCTGGTAGACCTTCCTGCCGGCGGGTTGCAGAGCGTGTCCTGGATCTCAGCCTTGGACACCGCATCGCTGTCGCATTTCAACAAGATCCAGATTGATATTGTCATCCAGGCTCAACAGGAATCCTCAGCGTCCCTTATGCGACTTCTGCGATCCATCAAGGACGCCGACTATGCGGGATGGACTCTTCCGAGGCTGACCATTGAGCTCCCCAACAATGTTGACTCATTTCTGGCAAGCTACTTGGCCAATTTTCGATGGCCAGCTGATGGCACGGGTAGCGAGAGCAGGCTGGTGGTTAGGCATAGGCTTGACGCACGGCTCATGTCCCCCGTACAGGCGTCTATGCGAACGATAGAATCGTTCTACCCACTGGCGCCTAACATCGCCCATGTTCTACTGCTCTCGCCGAATGTCGAGCTCTCCCCGAACTATTTTCAGTTCCTAATGTACTCTGTACTCGAGTACAAATACAACGCAGAGAACATGGATTTGACCGAGCGCTTGATGGGTATCTCCCTAGACTTGCCCCCCGTCGCGCCTGACTTGGAGACCAAGGCGCCATATGAATCCCATGTCGCTGAGCCGGTTGTCTTGTGGCAGGCACCAACCTCGAACGCGGCGCTGTATTTCGGAGATCGATGGGTGGAATTGCACACCTTCCTGTCCTACCGTCTTCTCCTGGATCCACAGCTTGCACAGAAGACACCTTCATCGCCTAGGTTATCACACGAGTTTCCGACCTGGCTTCAGCCTGTGCTCGAAATGATGCAGGCGCGGGGTTATTACATGATGTACCCGACCTTCATGCTAACGGAAGGCTCATCAGCCGTTACCGTGCACCGCGAATTGGCACAATCCCCGGAAGAATTCGTGACGGACGAGAAAGCTGAGCCGTTTGGTAGCAAGACGGCGAAGCTCGACTTGGCCGATGACAGAACACTCACTGCGGATGAGGAAATTGCGCTGCTGATGGAGGCCGAACACAGAGCATTTCCAGCGTCGCTTGTTGGCCCTTTTGTGGATGCAATGAGCGAAGAGCGGGTAGGTTCGATTCCTCTGCTATCTTACAGCGGGGAAAGGAGGGATTGGGCGTATTCGTGGAGTGTCGCATGGAAAGCGGCAGAAGAATTTGCAGTCTCCGTTGGCGGTTGCAAGAAGTACGAGTCCGACGGAAAGGATAGCAGCGTCACATCTCTCTTCTGTCTGCAAGCCTCGTAAAAGTCGCCAAACCTATATTTTGCGATGCTACTGTGCAAGCACCCTGAGAATGCAAACCAACACGTCTCTTGGTGGAATCCACGAGCTTCCGTTACTCTGCGACTTGTAAATCAGGGAAACACGTATCCGGCGCCCAAGCTACATGCGCCGTGGTCCTCAACGACAGCCAACATTCAGCGGAAATACGCTTCAAAACACGGAGCCTTGGTGCAGCATACGAGCATTGCGCCATACCATGGGTGATCACGATCGAAGCGAAACTGTGCAACCATGGTGCTAAGACCGATGCCAGAACGCGATGGACAAACAGAAGAACCGGGATAATGCAGAGGGGGGTGGCCGATCACTTCCCACGATCGAAGATCCTAGAGCTCCAGGGAATGGACGGGCTCGAGACGGCTTGCGATCTGCTCAGCGGCACTGATCGACACTCTCTCAGGAGCACAACACCGCCCCTTGGTCGGCCTTCTCAGGCAAGATTGTACACAGATCTTCTTCGTGAAGAGAATCGTAGCGACAGCAACATTTTTCCCTTTGCTTCACGCATTTGTTTTCCCCTGCCAGTGTTCGTATACGGAAATATTAATTATTAGCTCCCATCTCATTATTCAGCGCGTGCCCCTCACTCATGGCAGTGGAATGTCAGATCATGGCGGGTGACGGATGGACCACTGATCCGGCTCTCGTGCTGCGGATTCCCCAGATTTTCACACGAATTCTCGGTCACTCTTACACCATGGCAGTGACCCCTCGCCGGCCTCTCACCTTGACAATGAACCCTCGGCAAACTCTATGCAGAGGGGGGCTGTTGGCTTCGATGATTCGACGGGCGCCCTTCTTTCTGTAGGGTTGTGGAATAGCACTGTCGACGCTTCTCCCGCTTGCCTACCAATGAATGCTCCCCGGCTTGCAGCGTTGGTGGCGTCTCGACTTGCAAGCATTGGGCTCTTGGCTCATGCCTCTCCCAGAGCAGTCTGTGTCGTCTGCGCGTGTGTCCTGCCCGCCCCCGTTGGCTTTTCGATTTTTCCGTCAATAGGAGCCCTACGGTTGCCATTTCAAGTCGGGCCCGCTGCGTTGTCACACAGAGGTGTTCTCATGTCATCACTCACTGGATGAGGATGTTCTTTTTATCAAAGGCTCCTGCTAATGCATGGTGCCCTGTTAGCCTTTGCTTAGCCTGCCTCGCGAGCTGCGACTGGGGGAGATCCCCCCGGCCCGATAAGTGCCCAAGAATCCAATCCTCTGCGCTTGCACCGTGATTGTTCCACCATCCGAACCGCCCCTCGCGTTCTCTGACTATCGTGAGTGGGCCACTGGCAGCAGGATGAGCATTGAGGGCCCTCTGCTTGGGCCACTGCTGGCTTCGTCTCGCCCTTTCCTAGCGATTCCTGCCCCACCATGGCCTCTATCGCCCCCTCCATTTCGATCCCGTCCTCAGGAATGCGTACAGGATGGCGCTCCAGGTCGGTGGATCTCCTCTTTCTCCATATTCTCCAGACTTGCTGCCCGCTAGATATTCGAGACTGATACCTTTACTGTCGCCGCAATCTACTTCCGCCTGTGACAATTTGAACTTCACAACTGAAACTTGACTTGAATTGACGCTGCCAGTGCACCTTGGCCCATACGCAACAAAGCCTCCGTCGCCTGATCCTGCTTGCATACTTGCACAAGCCTGATCCTGCATTGAATACTTCGACACGTTCCTCCCTTGATATCAATCTGCCCCCCTCCCATTGACGCAACATCCACCGCAGTGAACGTCTCGTCTGGCGCCTGAGACGGCACATTGAACGGGCTTGTCGACTTCCGACCCGTCTCAATATCAATTAATTGACGATACTACTACCATAACGCAGTGGGAAACCCTCCCCTTCCCCTCCCTGCTCCCAGGCAGGACTGGCTAGGACTCCTGTTGATTGCAGGATGAGCCTGTGAAAGATAGCCCAGCCATCGTTGAATTCGACTGCAAGTCGCTCTAGCCGCGGCATTCAAGATGGCCACTGTTGTGGTGCAACAACCCCCTCAGATCCGACAATCGACGCCTCCACCGCTGGGCCCGACCATCTCTATAACCCAAACTCGGTCCTCAACTCCAGTCCCCAACAAACATCTGCCTTACTGCCCGCCGGGACCAGTCCCCTCGCAATCCCAGATCACTCCACCAAACTCTCCTCCGCTACGAAACTCGGCCCCGAAACCCACCTCACTTCTTCATCCTGCCACCGGCTACCAGAAACTCTGCAACTCTCCACCGATATACGGAGTCTCCGTTCACCAGCTAGCCGACGCCCTCCACCACTACGCCTCTCAACCTCTGCCGAACCCTACCTCCGTCTTCCCTTGGCTGCACGGCCTCCACCCAGAGAACCATATCCAGCTAGCCTTCTTTGTCGCTAGGAAGAAATCGCTACGGAGGACTCCCAAATGCCTGCGAGGTATTACCATAATAAAAGCAGGAGGGGACTTGAGCCGCTCGCGCATAAAGGGAGCCGTTGCCCCGGATGAAATCCTCAACTTGTCTGAGAGCAACGGTCGAGGCTTCGTCGAGTGCGATCCTCGAGAAGGCTTCTCGGTTCGCAACTTCCACATCCAGGCGGCGAAAATGGCAGTCGTCTCGGATATCATTATATATGGCGATGAAGACACAGATCATCGCATCATCAAGTCCGTGGCCGAGCGGACAGCCTCTGTACAGAGGAAATGGCGCAAGGAGCTGGAGAATGCCGGACAGTGTCCCGAGACATTCAATACCTTCGTGTTAACACAGTCCTTTGAAGATTTCGAGCAGGAACATCCAGAGCTAGTCGCGATCGACTCACAAGGGCGATACACCGACCACACCCTTGACTTCCTGCAGCAGGAGAGAAAGGAGATGTGTGCCATGTCCAAGGCGTCGGAGATCTCTCAAGGTGTCTTCCAGGGGCCTTCTCCTGGGCCGTTCACGGATCCCCCCACGCTCGTCGACGACCCGTCTTATGACCTGTGCGTCGAAGCTAGTGATCACGCCTCGCTTCCGGATGAGAAGCTCCTCGCGGCGAAACGAAAACAGCTCGAAGACCGAGAGCCAGATGAAGAGCCCGTTCATCTAGCCTTTCCAAGCTCAGGCAGCATCCTGCCGCCCTCGTGGTCCCAAGTCGAAGTCGATGGCATTTTGCGCATGTGCAAGTGGCTCTACGAGCTTACCCACGCAATGAAACCCGCCGGCAAAGCCAAGGATGAAGACGGCGACATTCAGATGACGGAATTCATGCCTCGGCCACGTCGCGTGCTCTTACATTGTGCTGATGGGTACACCGAGACATCCATGCTCGCGGTCGCTTACTTCATGTACGCCGAGGGCGTGCCCATGCATGAAGCGTGGATTCGGCTACACTGTGAAAAGCAAAGAAACTTCTTCGCTTATCCCTCGGATGTGGCGTTGCTAAATTCTATCCAAGAACGCATCTTGCGGGAATCCCCGGCCGCTGACTCGTCAAAGATATCCTCCATTGAAGCACCCTCATGGCTCGCCAAACTGGATGGTAGCCTGCCTAGCAGGATTCTACCATATATGTACCTGGGTAATCTGACACACGCCAATAATCCGGAAATGCTCAAGTTGCTGGGCATTCGGCGGATTCTGAGCGTTGGGGAGCCCGTATCGTGGACAGAAGAGCAGGTCAAAGGCTGGGGGAGGGAGAACCTGCTCATGGTTGACCGAGTGCAGGATAATGGGATTGATGAATTGACACTCGAGATGGAGCGGTGTTTGGAGTTTATTGGTAAGTTGGACACTTTGCTCCGGTGTCACCCAGCATACTGGACCCTTCCTGAAAGACGGGGACTAATCAATATCCAGGACGAGGCAAATCCGACGGCACAGCAACTCTGGTGCATTGCCGTGTCGGTGTTTCTCGCTCTGCAACGATCTGTATCGCAGAGGTCATGTCGTCCCGGGGGCTGAGTTTTCCTCGTGCATAGTTAGTACTATCCCCTCCTCTTTTCCTGTCCTGCAGCCATGTACTAACATCTGTCCAAAGCTGCTTTGTCCGTGCCCGCCGCCTAAACGTGATCATCCAACCGCATCTGCGCTTCGTGTACGAGCTGATGAAATTCGACGAGCAGCAGCAGGAGAAGCGTGGAGAAAACCTATGTAGGGAGTTGGAATGGGCGACGGTGGCGAGAGAAATTGCCGCCATGAATAGGCCTTATGCACGGTCGTGAAACATCGACACCTGTATCAGCAGGAGCTTGAACTCTCCGCATCCAACCTCCGATGCGAGGGTTGGAGACGTTTGTGCTCAGCTTTGCACCTGCAGGGGCCGCGCCCCAGACCATACGCTCTTGAGCGATGTTTTGAATTGCAGGGCCGCGTGGGCTCTGAGGCCCATGAAGTTGGCCTCGGTGTCGTTCTACGCTGCTGCTGTACCACGAGACGACGAGATGATGAACCACGAACCACAGGATATCACGGATTGGATATGACGGGAGGACGCATGCAGGATGACCACTGAGCAGATTCGGGAGGGCCCACCAGGTATATCTAGAGTAGCGAGGAAAAGCACACGGGCGTGGCAGGAGTCCCTCAATGCCAACGCTTGGGTGGACGTTTCGGCCTGGGCGCCGTTAACGGTAACGCACTTTGAGGTGCCGGCTGCTGGCTGCTTCTTGCAGCTGGTTTGACGCCTGGGACCGCGGAGGCTGGGGATGGGCCTTGATCGCCTCAGGACAACTTAGCAACCAGGGATAGGGACCAGGGATAGGGACCAGGGATGCTTGGTGTTTGGTGCGCGCGCCGACACGTTCTGAGCTGGCAGCGCAATGACCATCTGCAGAGGCGCTTGGAAACCTTGCTTGATCACACGTATAATGAATACAATGTTTTATGAAGTTTTGTGAGACTGCATGTACGTGGTGTTTCTCGCTGCTCTGTTTCAAACCGACGCTCTTGTTGCTCCGTCTGCCCGTATAGTTTTGTCAGATATACTACACCACACTATCGCTGCTCTGTTCAGACGCACGCTCTTGTTGCCCCATCTGCCCGTACAGTTTTGTCAGATATACTACACCATCGCTGCTCTTTTCAGACGCACGCTCTCGTTACCCTATCTGCCGCAGTCTAGCATCCTCAGATATACTACACAACTCGCGCCGCAGCCATGTAGTTACTTACATGCTCCTGGTGTATCGACGGTCTGTCTGTTCTGAGCTCTCCTCGCGCCCTTGGCGTGTATAACTGGGGCATCGTCGCAACATATATCTTTTCACGTCCGGTCCGCGTTCCCGACCAACTAACTAATCGACCGACGAAACAATACGGCAGACTCACTCACAGCTTCTCCGCCCGCTCCAGCAATTCCCCTGCCAACCTCTCGAGGTAGGCCTTGACCATGTCTCTGGGTATGGTGCCCATGTCCGGTCCTACCACCTCGCGGGACTGTCCGACCTGAGATTCGATGTCAAGCGCGGCGGTATCAGCAGCGGCTGGTTCTCCGCCGTTTACCTTCCCCTTCCCCTTCGCCCTGTCTTTCGGTTTCATCGCCGGCGGGGAAGTGGTCTGGAAGCGACGGATGATTTTGTCGATGTCGCGCCGGCCGTCTTCATACGCGGCGAGGTCGCGGTTGCCGTAGACGTCGCGGCCCGTGGCGTACTTGTGCGGCGAGAGTGTGCGGAAGAAGATGTTCAGCGCGATATTGATACTGGAGGCGGCTGGGTCGTTGTCGCTCGCCGAGGTTGTGCTGGGATGGGACGTGGAGTGGGGATTTGTTGTTGAGCCCGAGGTCGAGGCAGAGGCAGAGGCTGATACTGAGACTGGAGCCGGGTTTGGGCCGTGGTCCGAAATCGACTGTGTTGCTTCACTTGGTTGCGGTGTGCCTGTGTGGGCCCATAGTGGAGGGATGTACAATGCCTCACCGGGCTTCAGGATGGCGACATGAGGATGTGTGTTTGGAACGTGGCGCACGGCGTCTTCTCCCGTGCCCTGTCTTTCGCCTGTCTGGAAGATATCGATAGTTGACGACGTTGATCCTGATGGGAAGGATAGGTGCTTCAGGTCGCTCGGTGGGAAGAGGATCAACTTCCGTGTGCCCCGGATCTGGAACAGCACGTTGGCCATGACGTCGTAATGGAGCCACATGTTCACGTTGGAGCTGATTCGGAGAGGACTGCTGTGTTGATGGTCCTTAACAAAGGAGAGCGAAGCAGGGAGGTGGAAGTCTCCTGAAATCTCGGGCCAGTCACTAGTGAAGTCGGCAGGTGTTGTGGTCGGATTGGTGCTGGAGATGGAGCGGAGATACATGTGTGCAGACGGATTGCATCGGAGATCGTTGATGAAGTCATGGAAGGAGGTGGATCTGTAGACGAAGTCTTTGCGTTGGAAATTCATAGTTCGACTTTGCGCTGCATGGACGACGACGGCCTTCGAGGGCGGGATCTTCGCCAAAAGGTAGGACGGCGTCCATCGGGATAAGCACGGGCCTACGTCTAGGGCTGTAATTACCCTGGGGACACCGTCCTGCAGGATGCGGATGAAGTCTTGACCGGTGTGCGTGTTGACATGCTCGATCGAGGTCAAATTTGGGGGGCTTGAACAGCCGTTGTCCAAGTTTTGCTGCGGTGGTGGAGTGGGCGGCGCCGCTTCTGGCTTCATCATTGCCCAGCGCGAGCTGGGACCCGCTTCGCGATCGTGCAGCAGCCAACAGCCAGGATTCCAATAGGCACCAAAGCTGAAGCAAGTTGCTCCTCCCCCTACGATGAGGGTCGTAGATTCCGCCGTATAGTGGGTGGAGTGGCCGATCAAGAAAGGTCGAGGGACAGTCGGATCGATCCTGGGCAGGACGCATGCGACTCTCAGCTCCATTTCCTTTTCGTATTCGTTGAACGCGGAGAAACTGCCAACAATGGAGAGTATCTCATAGTCTCTTGGAATGCACCCATGCTTTGCCACTCCGCCAATAAGCAGGACCTCGTCCCTGATGACGCTGAACGATGCTCCGAAGCGATTCAACCAGGGCCAGATGCCAGCGGAAGCATCCAGGGCTGTAGAAGTCTTGAAATGAATTCCCATCACCCTGTTGTCCCGTATGATCAACCGCCACTTCCAGAGGCCTTGACAGACAACTCCATCTTGACGCATACCGCCCATCAGCAGACCGTGGTTGAACCCCAGGCGCATGAATGACGCTCCAAAACGCGGCATGGGATCGTCTTTGACATTGCGCAGCGCTTGCCATCCGTTGTGCTTGTCCCACAACAAAGTGTCAATAGCAATCTTTTGTTCGGAGACTTTGCCACCGTAGACTACCACGCCATACCGGTCGTGCGGGAGTACCACGGCCGCAGTTCGGTGTCGGAAGCGAGGTTCAGGAAGGTCATGGACTCGTTCCCATTTTCCTCCAATCTGCAACCAGCAATCCTTCAGAGGAGCAGTAGGCGACGTTCGTCCGCCGACGAGAAGGTTCATTTCCAGCTTAGCACCGAAGCTTGTGATCGTGTGGCAGCATCGAGCCCCGATATTTTCAGGAGGAACTGCAGGATACGGCATTGCAGAGTTTGCGAAGGTATAGACTGAAGTGGTCGACAGCCGACCCTTTAGACCTACTCCACCATGTAGACCCAGAGCATCCTGTTCGGGGATCTTGTACGCTGAGCCATGATGCGTTCTCCCCTCTTTTTCGGGGATCGCAGAATACGTGTATGCGAACCATTGAGTGTTGTCTCGATGTGGAGAGACTGTCCTTGTCGATAAGTCCGATGCTAAGCTGTCAATGGAAGTTCTTCTCGAACCCCTCTGTTGGTCTGGAATCAGTGGTTCAAGCCCTGTCTGCGCCACGAGAAGGCAGTAGTGTGACCCAAATAGGGCGAACTCTTCCCTATTGCTGACGTTCAGTCGGAGGAACAGGACATTCTGATATGCCACTTACCATTCGTCAAATGGCTCGACTTCATCCAGCGACATTCTTACGGATGGGGACAGGAACCTTGGGTCCGCCCACAGCTCCCATAGATTCTGAATATTGACGTGAGCAAATCCTGCGTCTTGGAAGCGAAGCGTCTGGGTATGACATCCGGGGTATTCGAGCACAGACCGAAGCGGCGTCCCGAGTTTGGCGAAATGTTTCAGCATGGTGGCAGTGAAGGCGTTGTCCGGCCGGTCCGGAGACTGTTGTTCCAACAAGCAGAACGTCACATCTGAGCTCATCAGCCACTCTTCACCAATGTGAAAAGTTGAGCTTACCAGGGGACAAAGTGGTAGTCCATCGTATCAAGGCATCGGCGTCTTGAGTAGACATGTATGTGATGCTCACCTCGGCGATACAAAGTACAAGGCACTGATCGACGTCGACAACAGACTTGATCAACCGTTTGAGTCTTGCCAAGTTCCGCAGGTCGCATCCAATCCCGCTGTACTCGACCGAGTCAAAGACAACTCCTTTCTCTAGTTCAGCATCCGTTGTCATGGTAAGCATATCTTTCATCTGGGGTGTGTTTACAATGATCTCTCGTTTGGTGATCATCAGCGCCTCGAAATCCACATCGAGGAATTTGGTGTTGTCGCATAACGCTTTGTGATGGGCCATCCACGAGAACGGTAGCGGGTCGCTGAACTACCACGTCAGATCCAGGCAAGCAGGACAAGGACGCCAGGCACCCTTACTCACTAGCCGCAACCCAGGTTGATGATGACTTTCTTCTGCTCAGACTCCCGTTCAAGAAACTGCCTGACTACCCAGTCAATGGCTCTCATGCGAAGCCAGTATCCTCTGTTGATAGTGGGAGATCTTCGTATGGGTTTCCGGACAAAATAGCGGTAGAAGTGCGGCTGGGGCAAATAGAGCTTCTCTACACTTCGCTTGGAAACAATACTGCTGTTATTCGTCTACAGGCATCGATTAGCGAGGGACGTTAGAGAGACGACAAGCGACTTACGCCCATGATGAGGCCAGCATTCTTCTCCATGGGTATTTCGTCGTTGAGGGCGTCATCTCGGGGCTGCAGCGGAGACGCCATTGTGATTTTCCGTTGCAGTCCAGAATGGATTGGTACTTGAGGAGGACGAGGGACGAGAGAAGAAATAGTTGATTGAAAAAAAGTATCAGAGCTTCATGAGGTGAGCGAGAACAAATGCTGTACCCGACAGCTGACCGCGGGGTGGAACCACCACATGCACTATCCTGCTCTGATCTTCTTGTTCTTTAGCTCCTTTCCACAGTTCGTAGATTTGGATATTCCCTCCTCGCAGTCCATAAGCACCTTTTTATCTGTCTTCAGAGGATGACTCAATTACATCGAATATAAGGCTTGGCACTGGGTCGCTCCTGATTGGTCGCCGCGGATTGTCTTCTTCCTCGCCCGATTACTAAACTTGAAGTTTAACGTGCGCGCTCAGTGAACGTTCTCACTTGGCGAGTGGTGAAGTTAGCGAAAGGGAAGGAAAGTTCCAGCATCAAACAGCGTATCCGTAATGCGATTGGATACCGGACTTCATTTACATTCCCTGGTTTTTGAAGGCGAGAGAACGAACAAAGCCTCGACTATTCTCGACTACTCTGCACCTCATGGCCGGAGATTCTGAACCATCCTTAAGAGCGCTGTTCAAGCAAGCGAACGATCAGCAGGATGAGCTGGAAAGCCTCGATCCGCGGACTGCGCAATTCAAGGATACCCTCCAGTCCATCACTCATAGCCTCGAACTATGCCGGCAGTTGATTCAACAGTTATCATTGTTCAGCACGAACGAAGAAGTGGAGGACATCTCAACGCAGGATCTGCAGTATACGGGTCTCCATCTTATGTCGAACGTTCTATCGCTGACAGGAAGTGCAGGTATCTGACGGTTGATTCTCTCCTCGCAGAGACCAAAATCAAGGCATATGGCGCTGACAGGTTATCTTCGTTACGGGAGGCTGGCGAGTTATTCGAAAAATTCTTGACCCGACTAGACCAATATAGCCTGTTAACCGCCTCCGATCGAGAGCTTTATGAGCGATATCTTGAACAGAAAAGTTCCTTCCGGGTAGTAGAGACGAACAGTGCGGAGGAAAAACGGAAGATCAAAATTGCGCGCTTCCAAGAGGAAAAGTCCTTGAAACAGAAACTTCAGGTTTGTGCATCTCCATGTCCGTTGGCACTGGAACTTGCTGACGTTGACAGTATCTGAGAAACGAATCACAGAAGGCGAATGTTGACGACGAAACTATTCGGAACCTGCATGTCGCCGACATAGCGCTCCGGGTCAACAACACATTCTCATCTCTCGATATGATCAGTCAGGAGATGGATATCTTGTCACAAATGCACAACATCGAGCTGAACAGGCCCGATCCTGTCCTTCCAGATCACAGGGCTCGTACCAGGCCTGACGAATACTCCGAGCGTCTCGATGGCCCCGCTACGATGGCGGGACTTGGGAGGAGAGGAGGTCCATTACTGAGTCCTAGCGGGAAACCTCTTCAGCCATTTACCCTGACAGACAAGCGTACCCAGCTACGACAAGGGGTGTTTGGGCCCGGTCACAGCCTTCCCACGATGAGTATCGACGAGTATCTCGATGAAGAACGGCGCAGAGGAGGCATCATTGATGGCGGGGGGAACGCGAACGCACCTCAGCCCGAGCCTGACGAGGACAATATGGACGCGGTTGATGCTGCCACGATGAAAGCAAGGGAATGGGATGAGTTCGTCGAAGCAAATCCCAAGGGTGCTGGGAACACCTTGAATCGCGGATGATTCGGAAGTCCACTTCGAACTGCCCCTCTCTGGCGACTTCTGTCAACCTCTGGAGGCGAGGCTCCAGCAGTTCATTCCCTGCCACAGTTCCTGCCAGTTGCGGTGTTGTCCTGGACAGCTTCAATGCGTCGGTTTAGGAACAATGAAAGCCTTCAATTTATTTCTCTTCCAGATCGGCGACTGTAGTTGGTCGCTTCTCTTTGATCTCGGCAAGGATCTTGTCTGCACCTCTGCGAAGCAGTTCCGAAGCGGCGTCGACTCCGAATAATTCCGCTTCCTCTTTGCTCTGCACGATCTGCACCATCTCGACGTCCGCCTTTTCCTTGCCGTCGGTGCTGACAACAATGGCTTTCAGTTGAAGTGCTTTTTGGCTATTTTCACCTTCTCTCCATACGGTCTCAACGCCTAGCGGGGCACTACAACCTCCTTCCAAGGTCCTCAAAAGACTTCGTTCGGCTGCTGTAGCGAGATATGTCTGTTGATGATTGATCAAGCCGAGCATGCTCTGTACCCGATGGTCCGATGCCCTATTCTCAATGCCGATAGCACCCTGTCCAACCGCATGTAGCATCCCACCGTTCCCAGAATCTAGGTACTGGGTGATTCGATCGCCGAGATCAAGCCGGAGGAGTCCAGCAGCTGCCAGAATTAATGCGTCGAAGGGTCCGCCTGGAGCATCAAGTTTTGCCAATCGGGTGGGTACATTGCCTCTGACATCCACAACCTTCAGATGCGGGTGCTTGAGTGCAATCTGAGCAGTGCGACGGATTGATGAGGTTCCTATCACTGAGCCTGCAGGGAGGTCCTGGATGTTGCAGGCCTTCTTGCCGGCTTTGAGAACAAAAGCGTCTCTCGGATCTTCACGGGCCACCACGGCTCCTATTTCACAGCCTGGGGGCAATTGCGTTGGGACGTCTGCAAGTCGTCAGTCTAGCCCACAGCTCCAATGCCGAGAATACGAGACAGACCTTTGAGCGAATGGACCAGGAAATCCAATTGTCCCTCAACCATGAGAGTCTCAAGTTCATGGGTCCACAAATTCTTCACTGGCATATCTTTGAAAGGCGTGAGTTTGTCAACGTCTCCGGCCGCCGTGTCTCGAGCCTTGATCGCATAGCTGTTCTCCGGACATGTGGCCGCCAGTGCATTCAACACGATTTCCGCCTGCACGAGCGCTAACTTGGATTTTCTGCTGCCCACATTGAATGTGGCTTTTGAACTCGCCTCGTCAGAGGTGGGCGGCGCAGTCTCTCCAGAGGCCACTGCTTGAGTCGCCATTTTGGTTTCTTGTAGCCTCTCCGTGTCCGAAGTGACTGTCCGGAATCCTCCAGAAAATTGAAAGTTCAAGATACGGCTTGAAGTGGTTAGCGGGCGTTCTTGCCGTCACGTGCCATGGCTACTATCACTTCCCCGTGCCGGACCTCGGCTTGCGGGAGTTCGATGATGAACTGTTCTCCTGCGTCGGTGCGTCCAGCAACTTCCATGGCACCATTCAGGTAACTTGACGTTGCCCCTGCTCCCGAATCAGTAATCCTCCAATCCGAACTTCGATAACCCCAGAGTCACACATAAACAGCTGCGGCTCCCCCGCCTCCCTCTCCCTCTCGACCATCACTCTTACCGTGACCGATACCATCTATCATGGGTTACACAGCAAAGGCGACGATTCCCCTCATCCCCCTGGCGAAAGACGCCGTTCTTTTGCCGGGAGTCACTCTCCGCATACCGGTATCTAATCGCGCCGACATCCCCCTTCTGCTGTCGTCAGCGTTCCAACGCGCTACCAAGTCAAGAACGGGGTCGGCGCAGTTGCCAATTGGTTGCGTGCCCTTGAACTCACCCTTTCTCAGCCCCGATGGCAAGGAATTGTTGGATAGTTCCGCGAAAGAGAGCAGCCGTGACTATGACACTGCTGATGTCGATCCAGGCAAGGCAAGAAAGCAGGATCTCTACGGATATGGCACGCTGGCGAAGATAATCGGTGTCCAAGGCAATTCCAATGCCGACCCGTACCTCCTGGTGGAGGGTATCCAGAGGTTCAAGATCGACAAAGTCCGGCACGAGAGACCGCATTTCGAGGCCGAAGTCACCTTCTACGAGGATGAAGTGCCCGACCTCAATGACGGAGACCTCCGTGCTAGCTTCACCCGATTAAAGCAACGATCACGCGAGCTTCTGACGCTTCTGCGCCTTTCGTCACTCTTCCGACCCGCATCGATGGTGCTATCTCCTCTGGTCGTCCGCCGCTTCGAATTGTTCATTGCAAAGAAAGATCTGTCGCAGGCAGGCCAGTTGGCCGACTTCATGACAGACATTGTGGAAGCCAGCTTTGAAGAGAAGTTACGGATTCTGAGCACTTTGAATCTGCACGAGAGACTCGAACGTGTGCTAGCTCTCCTTAATAAGCAGATCTCCGGCATCAATGGCAACATCAAGATCACTTCGGTCACGTCCACAACCATCCCGGGTAACCTTCCAATCGATATCAACGACTTGAACCAACAGCAGCGGGAAGCACTAGCCCGGCGGGCAATGTCCGGGCTGAACGGTATGTCGCCACCAGGAGTGCCAGGCATGACTCGGGGCGATGGTGATGAGGACAACGAGGTCAATGAAGTCGATGAACTCCGGAAGAAGGTCAACGAGGCCGGCTTGTCGCCGGAAGCTCATAAGGTCGCCGAGCGTGAACTGCGACGCCTTAAGAAAATGAACCCTGCTAATGCCGAGTACGGGGTCATCCGCACCTACGTCGAGAACCTGGCCGAAATCCCTTGGACAAAAGTGACGGATGACCATCTCGGCGTCGAAACTCTCAAGCGAGCTCGCAAGCAACTTGACGACGATCACTATGGCCTCGAGAAAATCAAGAAACGCCTTCTTGAGTATCTCGCAGTCCTCAAGCTCAAGCAATCCGTCAATGCCGACGTCGACCAACAGATCGCCCGCCTGACAAAGCAACTCACTCCGAACAACACCGAAGAGAGCAAAGACATCGAGCAGATCCCTGACGGAGAGCGTGATGCGGCCACTGCCAAACTCCACGTCCTCAAATCCAAGCGCATGGTGGACAAATCTCCCATCTTGCTCTTGGTTGGCCCACCAGGAACAGGCAAAACTTCGCTCGCCAAATCTATCGCTCTGTCGTTGGGGCGGAAATTCCACCGTATCTCTCTGGGCGGCGTCCGCGACGAGGCTGAAATTCGCGGCCACAGACGCACCTATGTTGCCGCCATGCCTGGTCTTATTGTCTCTGGATTGAAGAAAGTCGGCGTGGCGAACCCAGTTTTCCTGCTCGATGAGATCGATAAGGTATCCTCTAACAATTTCCACGGTGACCCTTCTGCCGCGATGCTTGAGGTGTTGGATCCGGAGCAGAATCACAGTTTCAACGACCACTACGTGAACATCCCCATTGACCTTAGCAAAGTTCTCTTCATCGCCACAGCAAACTCTCTCGACACCATCCCGGCGCCACTTCTTGACCGAATGGAAACGATAAGGTTAGCGGGATATACGACAGTCGAGAAACGCCACATTGCCAAACAGCACCTCATCCCCAAGCAAATCCGGACGAATGGCCTGGGCGATGGTCAAGTCGTCCTCCCCGACGATGTTGTCGACGCAATCACAACCCAGTACACCCGCGAATCAGGGGTGCGGAATCTTGAGAGAGAGATCGGGAGCGTGTGCCGCTTCAAGGCGGTTCAGTACGCTGATCTGCAAGATGCGAACGAGACTTCAAAGTACAATCCTGTGGTGAAGATCGAAGAACTTGAAGAGATCCTCGGTATCGAGCGATTCGAAGAAGAGATTGCCGAGAAGGTATCCCGGCCCGGCGTTGTAACCGGGCTAGTGGCCTACTCGAGCGGCGGACAGGGCAGTATTCTATTCATCGAAGTTGCAGATATGCCAGGAAAGGGCCGCGTCCAACTTACCGGCAAGCTGGGCGATGTGCTCAAAGAAAGCGTCGAGGTGGCGCTCAGTTGGGTGAAAGCTCACAGCTATGACCTCGGCCTTACGCATGACAGAGATGAGGATATCATGGAAAAACGCGCGATCCACGTACATTGCCCCGCTGGAGCCGTGCCTAAAGACGGACCGAGTGCGGGATTGGCGCATACAGTGGCTCTCATCTCACTCTTCAGCGGCAAAACCGTGCCGCCGACCATCGCGATGACTGGCGAAGTGAGTTTGAGGGGCCGCGTCATGCCCGTCGGCGGGATCAAAGAGAAGTTAATCGGCGCACATCGCGCGGGAGTCAAGACCGTGTTATTGCCTGTAGGAAATAAAAAGGATGTCAAGGATGTGCCGGAGGAGGTGAAGCGGGAATTGAGGATTGTCCATGTCAAGTAAGTGGTCCCTTACCATCCCCTTTTCCTTTTGATATGGTGGCATGGAGTACTGACGTGTTGTGTCTCTAGGCACGTCTACGAGGCCCTGAGACATATCTGGCCGGATTCAGCGTGGGCGACGGACCGATATATTGCTGAGGTGGAGAGTCGACTGTAGTACTATACACGATAATGTTCTTGCTCAGTTCTCACTGCTGGAGACGAATGATGCTGGGTTGGTTAGGTGGAGCGCCGGATTAAGTTGCCTTTTGCCAGCGGTCACTTCTGTAAACTGTTCTATAGCAAGACTCCAAATGACATGTTACGAAAGATGAGACCATCATCCCTCGCTCATCCTTATGCCAATGCTTTTTGAATCGATATCGATATGTAAAAGGGTATTGTACAGTATGAGCATGCCGTTGCCGCTTACAGTGCCGACAGGCATTATCATGCCGACGGCCGCGACCCTCCCGCCGACTGCTGTGCGGACTCGGCCCCCGTGAGCCCGCGCATGGCGCGCCAATCGTCGGTAAAATTCTGCCACGTGGGCGCCCACCTCGCCTTGCCCTTCAGCAGCTGTTGCGCTTGCACAGCGATGGTTTTTCTGTGTTTCTGGTCCGGGTTGTGCATGCCCCATTCGGACTCCTCGCGGTTCTTGGCCACGATGCTCTTCATTGAGGCCCAGTACTCTTTGTGTTCCCAGCTGGAGTGGCAAGTGTGTTAGTTTTGAGGTTCAACAAATTTTCTAGCAGCCGGCCATGTTGGGGTAGGAGAACTTACGGGTCGAGATTCTCGGGCGCTTCAGGGTAGACGAATGGTTTCGCCAGCAGACAGGTCATTTTCTTCTTGCTGCCCGGCCGGAACGCCTGCCCGCGCGAGTACCTGTCGCGGCCTTCGTGCCGGTCGACTTTCTGCTGGAAGACGGCGCTGCGGATGTGCAGGACATCGACGTTGTAGACGTCCTTGAGGTATGCCTTGAGGTCGAGCTTGTTGAAGTGCAGTGGGACGTCGAAGGCGGCGTAGCGGGGGCCGAGATGGGGGGTGCGCATGAGGACAACAGCATCTTCGGGGGGTGGGCTGGACACGTGGAAAATCGTTAGATCGTGGCTGCGCCGGTGAATGAGGTGAAATGATAGGACATGACATGAGAGAGAGCGATGCCCCGACTTACAAGTGGACTTGCTTCCGCATGCTAAGAGGGACATTGTAGGGGAAGGAGAAGTATTTCGAGGGGTGGAGCAATATGCGTAGAATGTTGGACCGGTTGAGGTTGATCGATCCCTGCTGGATGAAAGCCTTCACATCTTGCGAGAGGGTCCGTAGGTTGGGATGTGCCTCGATGAACTGCGGGAGAGTCTCGCTGTCTAGCTTCCACCATTCCATGTTTATTTTCTCGTTGTCGATCAGCGGTCTCCATGCCCTGGAGCCGGGCCATGTCTGCCGCCGCAGTTCATCCTTGCTGACCAAGTTCTTGGCCTGCCAGAAGGGGAGTCCTTTGCTGGTTTGGATGCGTCGTTTGGCGTTCCAGAGTCGAGGTCCGTCGCCGTCGACGGGGTGGACTCGTTTCGTTCGGAGGGCTGGCGGGGTTGTCCTGACGTTGATCCTCGCGCGGGCTCGTATGCCGCGAGGCATGGTGCGAGGGGTGGGCTGGAGAGGTCTGCACCGTCGTGGCTCGTGGACATTTCTCAATGTCAAAGGAGCCCTCGAATTAATCGTGCAACTTGGAGTTCGGAGAGCACGGAGCCCGGAAAAACAGTGACGCCGAAGCCGTGCCAGCCTGATGCAGCCTCATTAATCGCCTTCCCCGGAGACACGCTCCCGCTGGCCAGTATTTTGGTGGATCACCAATTCATCTTTCACCTATTCCGTAAGCTTCTTGACGCCTGCGGCCAATTTGTCCAGGTACATACGCTCCCCAATTCCGCAGATCCAGCACTTTGCGCAAACCACTCTTCAGCATCCCACGCATTTTTCAATTCTTACTATTTCCTATTCACGACTCGCGTGCTTCAATCGGGTCTCCATTTCCCTCTTCCACATTCATTGGCCACTGAGGGGCCGGGTGCAAGATGGCGCAGGACGACGAGAAGCCCACCGCGGCGGACAAGGGCAAGGGCAAGGCAGACGACGTCCCCATGGCAAATGGAGAGAAGAGCGATGCCGCAGAAAAGGATGGCCAGAAGGAAGCCGAGACAAAGAAGGCTGGCGAGCCTGTTGCGGAGGAGGAACTCAGCGAAGAGGATCAACAACTCAAGAGTGACCTCGAGATGCTCGTTGAGAGATTAAAAGAAGATGATGCCTCGCTCTACAAGCCTTCGATCGACGCCATCAAAAACTTCATCAAGACCTCGACCTCCTCCATGACCGCCGTGCCCAAACCCCTCAAGTTCCTCCGCCCTCACTACGATGAAATCGCCGCTCTCTACGACAAATGGTCTGCAGGATCCGACAAAGACTCTTTGGCGGATATGCTGTCAGTGTTGGGCATGACATATGGGGATGAAGACAAGCTGGAAACCCTAAAATACAGATTGCTGTCGAACAGGTCGGACGACCTGGGGTCTTGGGGTCACGAATACATCAGACATCTCGCGCTTGAGATTGGTCAAGAATACCAGAATCGCCTGACAGACGACAAGGACGTCGGCGACTTGACTGATCTGGCCTTGTCGTTGGTACCTTACTTCCTCAGCCACAACGCAGAAGCCGATGCCGTGGATCTGCTGAGTGAGCTGGAGATGATCGAGGAGATTCCGCGATTCCTGGATGAGAACACCTTCGGCCGTGTTTGCCTGTACATGACTAGCATGGTCAACCTGCTCACCTATCCCGACGACATCTCCTTCCTCAAAACCGCCCACGACATCTATGTCAAATACAACAAACTTGCCCAGGCAATGGTCCTTGCCATAAGATTGAACGACCACGAGCTCATACAGCAGGATTTAGAGTCAACGGATGACGTGGCACTGAAGAAACAGCTCGCTTTCCTGATCGCCCGAGAGCGCATATCGGTAGAACTTGGCGGCGACAGCAAGGATGATCAAGACATTGCTGAGTGTATAGGAAACACACAACTACCCAATCACTTCAAGACCTTGGCCAAAGAGCTCAACATTCTGGAGCCTAAGGTGCCAGAGGATATCTACAAGACACATCTGGAGAGCGGTCGTGGTAGCTCGGCAGCAGCGGACTCGGCGAAGCACAACCTGGCCAGCGGATTCGTCAACGCCTTTGTCAATGCAGGATTTGGCACCGACAAGCTTATGCTGGTAGAAGGCGAGCAACGACCTTGGGTATGGAAGACGAAGGATGATGGCATGCTGTCTGCCACGGCCTCGCTGGGCATGCTCATGCAATGGGACGTGGAGGGCAGTTTGGACATTATCGACAGATTCCAACAGGCTTCTGAAGACTCTATCAAGGCTGGAGCTTTACTGGCGTATGGTGTGGTCAACTCCGGGGTCAGAATGGAAGGTGACCCAGTCATTTCTCTGCTCAGCGATGACGATGTGCTCAACAGCAACAAACCCTCCATCAGGGTGGCTGCCATTATGGGCCTGGGATTGTCGTATGCCGGCTCAAACCGAGAAGACCTGTTGGATTATTTACTGCCCATTCTTGAAGACAATGGCTTGGAGATGCAACTGTCTGCCATGGCCGCTGTGTCTCTGGGTATGATCTTTGTGGGATCCTCGAATCACCAGGTCGCCGAGGCTATTGCCACCCAAATGATGGACGAAGTTAGGCAGAAGCAGCTCAAGGATAAGTGGGCAAGATTCATGGCATTAGGATTGGCCCTTCTCTACTTTGGCCGGCAAGAGGAGGTCGATGTGATCCTGGATATCCTTAAGGCGGTGGATCATCCCATGTCCTTGCCTACTGCGACACTGGCCTCAGTCTGTGCCTGGGCAGGTACAGGAGCTGTGCTTAAGCTGCAAGATCTCCTTCATCTGCTCAACGACCACTTGGAAGACAAGGAAGACAATGTTGGCGAGCAGCTGGTACAATCATACTCTGTCCTAGGTCTATCCTTGATCGCCATGGGCGAAGATGTTGGCCAGGAGATGATTCTCCGTCAATTTGGCCACCTCATGCACTACGGCGAGGCCAACATCCGGAAGGCGGTGCCTCTCGCCATGGGTTTGATCAGTCCTAGCAATCCGCAAATGAAGATCTACGACACCCTGTCCCGCTACAGCCACGACAATGACAACGACGTTGCCGTCAACGCCATTTTCGCCATGGGTCTGGTCGGAGCTGGTACGAACAACGCTCGTCTGGCGCAACTGCTGAGACAGCTAGCAAGCTACTACCACCGGGATCAGAATTCATTATTCATGGTTCGAATCGCCCAGGGTCTTCTCCACATGGGCAAAGGCACCATGTCTCTCAACCCTTTCCACACCGACCGACAGGTCTTGTCTAGAGTCGCAGCGGCAGGTCTTCTGACTGTCCTTGTCTCTCTTATCGACGCGAAACAGTTCATCCTTGGCGACGCGCATTACCTGCTCTACTTTCTGGTCACGGCCATGTACCCGAGATTCTTGGTGACTCTCGATGAAGATTTGAAGCCACTTACTGTGAACGTACGCGTCGGTCAAGCTGTCGATGTTGTGGGTCAAGCTGGTCGACCAAGAACAATTACCGGGTGGCAGACTCAGAGTACGCCGGTGTTGTTGGCCTATGGAGAGCGAGCGGAATTGGAGGATGAGGAATACATTTGTCTGAGCAGCATCCTCGAGGGTTTGGTCATTCTACGCAAGGTCAGTACATACTCTTCCCTATTGGAAAGGTCTGTTTTTCTAACAAGCTCGCAGAATCCCGAATGGGAGTCTACAAAGTAAGGGCGGCATCGGGATAAAGAAATCATCGTCTTCGCATTCACGTCGGTCGGTCGCGTGCAAATGCCGGGTCAAGCAGCAAACCGTACCTGTATCATAGATGATAGATCGGCAGGGAACTCACCAGTGTTCCTTGAGAGGGAAATCGCAATAATGCATTCGAACCCGTAACCCGCTGGGCAGAGCTTGTGCTTGGCGTAGCCTTGCCATACAGCGACTTGTAGTACGCACTTTGAAACGGTCAATCAAGTATGCAAAAGTGAGCTTGGTAGTGATGGTCGGTCCGGGGCCTGAAATCATCGCTTAAAGGGACTGATACCGCAGTAACTGCACACACCACACGATGCCGTTTCATCCTTCCACCAAGTCAGTCATGCAACCCTCTGCAGTGACATCTGTGCAAGTAGTCAGTGACCAAGTAAATTTGACTAAGTAAATTAGAAGTCGAGTCGAGAGGCCAATGTGTACGTTACGTTACCTACGATGGACAAGTTCAGTTCAGACGGTGTACTAATACAGAAGAACAGGACTCAGACGAGGATGTTGAAGAGGATGTTGAAGAGGATGTTGAAGAGGATGTTGAAGAGGATGTTGAAGAGGATGTTGAAGAGGATGTTGAAGAGGATGT